>JAVLUX010000017.1:40491141-41091141 GCA_032164185.1 Moxostoma hubbsi | reverse complement strand
TGGGACCTGTGAACCCTGGATGTGCTTCCTCCCTCAGCACCTGCCGCAGGCGAAATCAGCGGAGGGATATGCCAGGCCCAGTACTTGCATTAGTATGCCCTGTCAAGTCAGCCCCTGTACTGGCATAGGTGCTCCATATGGGGTGGTTCCCTGTCGGAAACCCCATGTGATGTATTTTTCCATGGTACGGTTTCCCGTGAGGGTTTCTTCCATATGTGGTACTTCCCAGTTGGTAAGTCCATGTGATGTATTCTCCACATGTTAACCTCCCATTCAGGCAGGATGTGGTCTCCGCAGTGTCTTTTCCCTGTGGGGAAATCTAACACCTTCCCTGATGCAAAGGGCCCAGCTGAAGTGGCTGGTGCGGCCTGGTTACTTTGGGGTATGAGGGACAATGTGAAGTACGTGGAACGTTGGGAAGGTTACGATGGGGTGGGTCACTTGCTACTAGCATTGCACCGCCGATCCACGTAACACAGTTCAGCTGGTTGTGCCATTTTTTATAGAGACTCCTAGTGTCACTACATCGACACAACGTTGAGTGACTGACAGATAGGGAACATCTTGGTAATTGTTGTAAACTCTATTCCTTGATGGAGGGAATGAGACGTTGTGTCCCTCTTGCCACAACACTGAACTAACCGCTGAAATGGCTGGGACTATGTCTCGGCTCCTCAGCACAAACCTTAATAAGTGGTTGCAAGCTGGCTCCTTTTATACCCGTATGTCTGGGGGAGTGGCATGCAAATTCCCCTCACCAATTCTCATTGGCCTTTTCTCAAATATCAGAGGTGTTTGGGGCTCCCAAGCGTGACCCATAGTGTCACTACATCGACAGAACATCTCGTTCCCTCCATCAGGGAATGGAGGTTATAGCAGTAACCAAGACGTTTAGAATTCAAATCAGTCATTTCAACAAAATATATCCTCCAACCAGCATATTCAAAGCTGAGATGGGTGTATGCTAAATAAAACATGAGAGGACACCAATGTTCCTACAGCAAAACAGACTGAGGGTTGTGTTTGCCCAGTTCTGGACCTGCTTATCTTTAGGACTTACAATAATTGTCTTGTTGAGGGTGTTTTTATAGATTGTTTCACATCTATAACATTTTAAATCAAAGAACTGATCTTTGGTGAATTTTACATGTGATTACTGGCAGTCCTATTATATGTTTGCTTACAAAGTGTTTTTTTTTTTTTTTGTTGCCTGTTTTGTTACCACCAGACAAAAATCATATTTCTAACCCCCTTAGAAAGATAATAGCCCACCTCTCCTCAACAGGTGACATGACTAGAGGTTCATTCATATCTAACTTTAGGGGTTTAAAACAAACAATACAAAGTATGAGCATTAATAACAGTGGTTATCTCAGAGGTAATCTCAGCTTGCTTGTCTGGTTAAAACTGCAGTGGAAATAATGGGAGTTAAAGAATTCACA
This sequence comes from Moxostoma hubbsi, assembly GCA_032164185.1. Lineage (NCBI taxonomy): Eukaryota > Metazoa > Chordata > Actinopteri > Cypriniformes > Catostomidae > Moxostoma > Moxostoma hubbsi. The sequence goes on along the minus strand of JAVLUX010000017.1, from coordinate 41,089,699 downwards.
CCCCTTCAATCTGTTTATGAGCATATGTTTTTTGAGAGAGCACATAAATAGTGGCTAGTCCAAGCTATGTTATCATTCCAAGTACCAGGTTCTACCATCAAGAAGACATTATAGGGTAAGAGCAACCGCATCAATTGTCATCTTAAATAGTAAGCTTTAGAGCATTACAAGTTAATTGGGTAAATGCAAAGAAGTTTTTATATTATATTAAGTGTATATTTGAGGTTTGTGTGTGTATGTGTGTGTGTGTGTATGTGTGTGTGTGTGTGTGTGTGTTACATGTATGTTTTTGAAGCTGCTGAGTCCAAGAACATTTTTCTTAAAGGGACAATAAACTAAAACCTGAACCTGAAACATAGTGCTTGGCTTAGCAAAAGGAGAAAGTGAATATTCTTCAAAGTGAATCTTCTTCAAAGTGATTCTTCCGGTTTGCAGAACATCACCATTACTTTGATAAGAATGACATTTTTAAATTAATTTGACTTAAAAATTGTTCTGCATTCAACACATGTTCTGAGCCTGTTTGACAATGAAGGGCAGGTAATGAAGTTGTCAGATCTTTTGTATCTGCCTGCCTTCAATTTGTGGCACTGATAAAACCTTGGCTCAAATGTTGTACATGATTTTATCCTTTAGATTTTTAAAACTGGAATTTTAATCTAGGATTCGGTATTAACTGGTTTTAATTGCCATTTCTTCAATGCTGTTTTGGACGAAAAACCACTAATATATCTTCAATAGATAGATCCATACATTTGCGTGAAAAAAGATGGAAATCAGTTTGCCACCTGAAACATGTACAGTATGCTTTTTCACCCTCCATCCATTGGTGACCAGTGGCTGTCAAGATCCAAAAAGGACAAATGAGCACCAGAAAAGTAGTCCACTTGATTTGTGTGCAGTATTTCAAGCCATATAACAATGATTACATGAGAGAAGTAGAATATGAAAATTAACAACTTCTCAGAATTCCTAACTCTGATTTGAAATTTTTTCTTAGGCTATAGGTGGTTGAGCTGTCACTCACAAGCAATGGACTACTGTGCGGCCGTCTCCTCCGTCATATTGCTCCTGCCACTTGGCAAGTCGTCTGACCAGTTGCAGAATGGAGCGTTTGGACAGCGGTGTGTCTCTGTATGCCGGCCATCCAATGAACTGGAAATGCTGTACCAGTCGGTAGCCGTCTTGAGGCTGGAAGCAGAACAGGAGAAGTTTTAAGAATCTTGGTCTGTGAACCATCTGTGTTCACAAGTCATTTATCATGTGAAGTGAAAGTTGTAGTGTTGACCTAATAGTGTGAAAATTACATCCTTAAAAAAGAGAATACTTTCACAAATCTCTATACTATTTCAAATATTTATTGGTGACTGCAATAAGGCAAAATAGAGATCAAATTGAGACTGTGCTCAGATTTGCCAATATGCCAAAGTCTGCAATAAAACGTCAGATATTTCAATATGAACTCCAATATTTCTCATCAAATCTTTCAAGATCAAAATATCTTGGCTATGATATCCACATTCATTTTATAGTTCTTGACTGTATGTCAACAATTCCTTTGTGATCTAATATTCCTCTGACAAGCTGGTATTGATTTTGAATGAAGTTTAAATCTCAAAAGCATTTACAGTATTTCCACATCTTGCAGTGACACTGAAAACAAAACTTAAAACAACACAATGTGATACCAAACTGAGATGTCAGCATGAAACAAAAGTCAGACTGAATCGGCTAAATGAACGCCACATTGCACACAATATTCCATCGATGGAGCCATTTCATGGTAAATTTATGATGCTGTGACACTTTATTTATTTTGCACCGCTATGCTGCACTGGCACTGATTAGCTACCTGGTAACCTTGCCTGTCACCAGCAGTTAAGGATAAAGGGGAAAAAGATGAGTCTTTCATCACGTTGTTCGACGCCTGGAATACGTGAAGCTTCAGTAATGAATGCTAATGTGTGGTAACGTAACGCTAAGCTAACTCGTATGGAAAAGAAGAAATACACAACCAATAATCTGCCTCTCAAAACAGATCTATTGCGTATATCATCCTTGGCACGGCAGTCGGCAAATGCTTTTGTGATTATTGCTCTTATGTGATTACAAGCATAAGTGGCTAGCAAAACTAATCAAGTTCAAAGACGCATGAGATCTGCTGAATTTAATTTGGATTGGAAATAGCCATATAGTCGTAGTCCTTTTTATTTTACGTAATTTCTCACTTCACTAACTCAGGGTCATAAGCTTTCAAAAGCTTGCTGTTGATTTACTGTTTCATTAGGAGTCATACACATTAATGTGACTTGAGTGAAATTTTCACTTTTGGAGCTGTAGAATTTTTACTTCTAATTTTACGAAAGCAGGTTAAGGATAGTCTTGCATAGTGTGTGAAATATACAAATGACTTAACTTTTTTGGGATATTTTCTAAAGGTAATTTTGCTGTTAAACAAAGCTAAAAAAAAAAAAAAAAACCTTTCAATGAGTCAGTACTTAAAGAGACACTTTTGGCTGCTTTTCATTCATTATCCGGTCCTAAACATTGAAAAAATAAAAATAAAATATATAGATATATATATATATAATTTTTTATTTTTTTGTAGATAAATGAGTGGGCACAGTTATATTTGTTTACAAACTTATTTCAAACATTTTATAAGTCTTTGGATCAGAAGGTTGCTGAGATCATGATTCAGTCATTCGTGTCCAAACTTTCGACTAGAAGTGTAAATATGTAATAAAGTCATAAAAAATAGATCAGTACTTCAGTTTAGATGATGTATCTTCTGATACTGATTCTAACAGGTAATGGTTTGGCAGTAGACTGCTGCTATGGTTACTTATTCAGGCGAACGTGACTTCTGTTCCTGAACATTTATTTAGTGCAAGGTGAAAATATGCACTCGAACCAACTTGTAACGTAACTTTTAAGCGGTTACTAAAACGTTCCTTATGAAATAGGTTATGTAGAATTGAAACTGATTGAACTTTTTGAGACTCCCAAAAACCTTTTTCTTTGACTTACTTTTTTTTGGTTCATGCTTAATCATGGAGACCTGACCCCACATCCCCACTCGTAATACAAGAGAGTCTGCTCTGACTAACCAGTACAAGTCTGACTGTGAATCAGCAAAGGATCAAATGACTGAGTGAGAGGCAAATCATTGAATACATTTCTGTTTCAGTCACTCAGTCACGTTCAGTAGAGCTTCCACACATCAACTCCCAACAGCCCCTTCTCCTGCTCTGACCGCACTTACCCGTGCCATGTTGCAGATCCTGAAAATGCGATTGATAATGTCCTCATCAATGTCTGCAGAGATGAATTCAACTTGAATGGGGCCGTAGCAGCAGGAGCCTTTCTCAGGCCAGTACTGCATGCAGAGCTACAGAAAGGAAAGAATTACAGCAAATAAGTACACTGCACAAAAGTTCTCATCCAGACAATTTGAATCATTAAAGTAGTTAGAACTCATGAGATTGAAATCTGAAAGAGTGCAAGAGAAAATGGAAGTAACTCTGTAATTTAATTTTCAACAATTTCAAAAACTCCAATTGCAGCGTGCCAAAGAAATCTGTTCTATCACTCAAATGTATGCTTATTTTAGGCTTGACATCTTCTAGAATACATTTACCATAAATGTAGCTTTTCCTTCTGTGGGTATATTTGAGAACCAAGTGTAAGTGTTATGATCTAAGAGTAAAAATTGTATAAATGCTTAAATAAAATAAAAAAAAACCTAGTGTAATTATTTTAAATATTTCAATGGTTGTATAAAATAAATGAATGAATGAAAATCTAGTTAAATACATTTTAATAAATAAGCCAAAGGTTCAATGAAATAAATATAACATTTTATATATATATATATACTTATTTTGGAGATTTGGATAGTGCATCCTCTTAAAAAAATCAATAAAACACTTTCAGGAATACAACTTACGCCATTCAACACACCAAAATATACAAATAAAATTCCAATACACAACAGAAAATAAACACCAAATAGAGGTTAGGATCAAGTAGTTCACAACCCTCCTGGTACTACATACTTGTGCAGCATCCATTTCATTTAACATGACGATGGTGGAGCAGTTGTAGTCGAACACTAGCCTCCAGAAGTCAGCCACAGTGTTGGGCAGCGGGTGCTGCGTTACGATGAAGGCCGCTGGCTGTTTATGGCTCTAGGACAATCAATAAGAAAATATGTTAACTCTTCCTTCCAGCACTAAAAATGTGTTTGAGCCTTGCCCACTGACATCCTAATGTGCCTCGCAAGTGTACTGAACTACACTAAATAACATTAAGAATGAATTGTGACCACTGAAAGCATTGTCTGCTTTTTTTTGTCTTTTTTTTTTTTAGCGCTAAACCGAATAGCTGTTATATGAGGTCACTGGCTAATACACGTTCTCTTGTAAGTTTAAACTTCAGTCATTCTACACATTCCTAGTTTTAACGCTCTTCTTCATCATTTGATCACTATTTGATGATTTACTGATGCCGTGATAGCAAGACAATGTACACAAACATCTCTTTTAAATAAAATTCAATTTACCGCCTGCTTTCCACGGGCAGTAATTGAGCAATATTGATCGAACAAGGCTCTGAATAAACCTCTATAATAAGTCTAATTAACATAGAAAAGAGGCGTATTTGCGCTAAAAAACATGTTTCAGCTTATTTAGCGCCTGGTTAAACTGTATTGCGGGTGGTTAGCAAAGACGCAGATTTTTGGGATGACATACTGTCTGCTAAAGTAATACAACAATTTAGTGAATCCGCCCAAGTGACAGTGTTATCTCGCCAAAGGATTCAATGACATGAAATCGTGAGGGTCTAACTGAGAGTGACACACACACACACACACACACACACACACGTTGCTACCCAGGTTCCTTGAATCATTGCTGCATCATTAGCCATTTATTTTATTAGCTACTTATCTCCTGTTTTCATCGTGTTCTTTTTCTTCCATGTGTGTCTGCTGTCTCTATTGTCCTATCTAGATGTTGCGTGAAGATGGTCGTTTATGGTACGAGTGTGATTATGATCTATGTGTGGAGATTACAGAGATGTTATCTAATCTTGTGCTCTGTTAAATTGGCTTGTTTATATGAGATTGTCACAGTGTAATCTCCTGGGCATTCTGCTCTGTTTACTCGGATGTTACCAGAGTGCACGGAAGTCTTCCTCTTGGCCGTAGCTTTCAATTTTGCCTTTGTGTACTTTAAAATATGGCGCCTTGAGATGTCACACCGGGTGTGACGTCAATTGCATCAAACGTCTTTTATCGTTTACCTTCAACTGTACATTTTTGTCTGTTCTTCACACAAAGCTTTAAGAAGACTTGCAATATAATGCATACATTATTAGCTTTAATGTTAAAAGCAGAGAATAACCAGAAGATTTCAAGTCTCATGTAAATGTGGTTTTCTAGCATTGTCAGATTTTTTTGAATAAGATGATTTTTGGTAGTTATCAGCGTATTGGTGTGTATACCACTCAATGTTACGAGGATATTCTGCTTTATTTGTTTTGTTAGTGTTCCATGGAAGAAAAAGTGCTATATGTGTTTGTCATATGTGCAACAACATGATGATGTGTAAATGATGACGTAACTAAGGTATTATTAAAAACAGTCTTCTACATTAGACAGTTGAAGAACTTACGTCCATTAGCGCTGCGTTTATGTAATTGCTTGACTCGCCGTCAACAGAAATGAGGAAAGGCAGGCAGCGATCCACTGCGAGGACGTCCATGCTGCGGTTTTTATCGTGGTTGCGTGGGAGCAGGCCCACGCTGCAGTCCTCTGGACGAACACGAGGTGTGACTATATTCAGAGTCTGAGATAAAACAGAAAATAGTCTAGAAGGATTGTACCATGCACAAATCTAAGACATCATTTTGTACATTATACATTTTATTATCAGCATAACAATTTGAGTGAAAATTTGAATGAATTTGCTGGCATAGAATTCACAAGTTTGTGCAAAACCCGATTATCCATGTTATCCAGCAAGACTTGAGCATATTCCAAAAAGCATCTTATGTGCTTCTGTTGTGCCCTTAAAAAGGGGAAAAGTAACAGGAGAAGGTTGAAGAAGCACACACGCAACTCTCGCCTTCACTCGTCTGTATTGAATGAGCTTTTGAACAATGTATACAAAAAAAAACATACATTTCAATATTCATGCACTCATAAGATTCAGGACCCCAGTCACAAGTATCTAATGCATTCTAAGTTATCTTTTTAACTAAATTACCATATGAAATGTTAATTGTTTTAACCAAAGTTATCAAATGACATTTCAATAGTCCTTTTCAAATGAATTCTCACATAAAACTAAAATGAATTATATTTTTAACAGTATTCATTGTCTCAGCATGACATGAACTCATCCTTATAGTGATAAATACACAATAAACCTTACAGCAAAAATATGTGAACGTAGGAGTAGCTAGTTTAAACACAGACAACGCTTGTGTATGGTGGGACTCGAACACGACGAAGCCACGAGGTCTCCGGCTGCTATCATAATGTTACACATCTCAGTTAGCATGAAACTCTTTAACAACATACTCATACAAAACGGCTCTTTTACTCATAAAAACAGTAACATAACGACATATACTATCAACATATGTTAAAGTTTACATTGCTTTGTGAGTGGCAATTACCTTAAAAAGGGGAAAAGTAACAGGAGAAGGTTGAAGAAGCACACACGCAACTCTCGCCTTCACTCGTCTGTATTGAATGAGGGAGAGAAGCGCGTTCCCCCTACTGGAGACCCAAGGCATTACCAACACATCGACGAATAATCGACCCATACAGGCAAGGATCAGCATTCTCTGCATTCCACTTGTTACTATTATTCGTTGTCTAGTTTTAAACAGTAACAAAACTTAATACACATTAATATAACAGACTATTGTAAATGAAATGTCCTGAAAATGGAATATTATAGCACTGTAATAGTCTTCAAAATTATTAACTTTTCAAATAAATTACTTGGTATCAAACTGAACTATACTTTCACATACCACTTGTCACATACTCCCCCTCAAAATAGATGTTGTCCCCAACATCCTAATGTAACCTCTGACCTTTAGTGCAAATAAGGGGTTAAGCCATACACTTAACACTTCTGCTACATTTCATCCTATATAGTGCAGTATTACAGACTGGAACTCTTTTCATACATTCGTTCAAGCACAGGTAAATACTCAATATACTTTAATGTCTTTGTTTCCTCTTTTGGTCTTTGTTTGGTATCCACTTAGACACATTACTGCCTTGTTAACAGTTCTGTTTGTGGAACATATTCAAGTCAATTATACTCTCCTTTAACAAAGGTCCATGAGCGTGGTGTGATTAACTGCAACAGTGTCATATAAATGTGTATGTAGAGTGTAACCACAGTCCATCTTATGTTCAACAGTCCATTTGAATGTGCATTCTGTGCTGAACACTCCATTTTGAGTGTAATGTGTATGCATTTACTCAGTTCAATTTTCCAGTTTCAATGTCCTTAATGCCGGAAGTATGGGAAGTGATGTGGCTGCACAGTGTATGTCCATGGCAACATCCAGTTTTGTTGTTGTAATGTCCTAATGTTGTGGCAAACTGGTGAGCCAAGCCTATCATATGTGAAAACCTTGGGCCGTCTGTGCTGTCGTCTGGACCGCTGAAGCTCCTCACCACTGGGGTTACTTGAAACAAGCAAGGGGATAGCTTCCTCCAAAGGCATATCCTCGACAGAGCTGTCCTCTCTCTCCAGTGAGTTTTCCATTTGGTTTGACACTCCTTGCTCTCTATCTGGCTCAGGTGGCATGTTTTCCTCAGACTGTATGCATTCGAGCTCCGGAGGTGTACTACACACAGGGTTCAATGTCTCAGGTGGGCAGGGTTCAGATTGCTGCTGAAGTGGCACTGTATAATACTCATCTTCATCGTCCTCTTCTTCTGACTGCTCTGCTTCCTCAATTTGCTCCACATTTCTTTTTCTTGCTCGTGGCTGCACTGACGTTTCAAGTGGCAGGTGATCACATGGGAGGAGAAGATTACGATGTAAAATCCTCGATCTCCCTTTTCCTTTCTCAGGTCTGAGTTCGTAAACAGGAATATCTGGACTCACTTGGTGCACAACTGTGTGGATAGTATCCTCCCAGTGGTTTCTCAGTTTTCCTGGACCACCACGGGGTGTCATGTTCCTGATTAAGACACGATCTCCAGGCTGTAACACTGAGCTTTTAACTTTTCTGTCATAATGTCTCTTACTTCTGATCGTAGCTTTGTGAGCATTCTCTCTTGTGATCTCATAGGCTTCTTCCATGCCCTGCTTCCACTTTTCCATGTAGTGATGGTGATTACTGTTCCCTTGTTCTGAGGTCAAGTTGAATAACATGTCAACTGGCAACCGTGGGGAGCGTCCGTACAGCAAATGGAAGGGGGAAAACCCAGTCACTTCGCTGCGAGTACAATTGTACGCGTAGATCAGTTTGTTTAGTGAGTCTTTCCAGTTACTCTTTTGTCTCTCTGTGAGCGTCTTTAACATCTGAAGTAGTGTTCGGTTAAACCTCTCTACCTGTCCGTTCCCTTGGGGGTGGTAGGGAGTAGTTCTCGACCCAGCAACTCCACAATACTTTTTCAGTTGTGTGAACAGTTGGTTTTCAAATTCACCACCCTGATCGTGGTGTATTCTTGTTGGGAAGCCAAACCTCAGTGCATAGTCATTAAAGATTTTGTCTGCAGCTGTTTTTCCTGATTTTGAAGTTGTGGCGTATGCCTGGGCAAAACGTGTAAAGTGGTCAATGATTACAAGAATATATTCATAGCCACCTTGACATTTGTCAAGGTGCAAGAAATCCATTGAGACAAGTTCGAACGGTTGAGTGGTGACAATGCTCGTCAGCGGGGCTCTTGTCTCATGACTTGGTTTCTTGTGTTTGAGACATACACACTTTCTTGCCACATAATCTTCTATCTCTCGTTGCATATAGGGCCAGTAAAACCGGTCTCGTATCAGTGACATAGTCCTGTCTACCCCTTGGTGACCCATTTCGTCGTGAAGCTCCTTTAACACAGTACTTTTATGTTTTTCTGGAAGAACCAGTTGCTTTCTGCTTGTAGTTTTCCTGTACAATACTCCATTTTCATTAATTTCCAGCTTGTCCCACTCTCTAAGAAGGCATGTGACCTGTGGACTGAGCTGTCTCAGTTCGTGACCTGATGGTTTATCTCCTGCCAGTTTGAACCGAACCACGGGTCCAACAGTGGGGTCATTCCTCTGGTCATGTTTAACTTGTCCTGTTGTTAGTGGAATGAGTAATGTGTCTGTAGCTAACGTTGCACATTTAGCTGAGATACCCATGGACCAAGATACACTGGACTCATCCTGACTTTCCACTGCTTGTGTCGCTGCTCCAATCACATCATATGACATTTCCTCTGAACACTCTTCCATAAACGTCTCCACATCCAAAGGCATTCTGGACAGACTGTCTGCATCAATATTTTCTTTGCCAGGGCGGTATTTTATTGTGAAATGGAAATCTGCCAGTTCTGCTACCCAGCGGAAACCTGTTGCATTCAATTTAGCAGTGGACAGCACATAGGTAAGTGGGTTATTGTCACTGTAGACAGTGAAGAATGGTGCATAGTATAGGTAATCACGAAATTTCTCTGTGATTGCCCACTTAAGGGCTAGAAACTCTAACTTGCCTGAGTGCAAGTGGTAATTCTTCTCTGCTGCAGTCAACGTACGGGAGCCATAAGCAATCACACGTAGCTTTCCATTCTGCCTTTGATATAATACCGCTCCTAGCCCCTGGTTGGAAGCGTCAGTATGGAGGATGAAGGGCTGTGAAAACTCTGGGAAACCTAGAACAGGAGGCTGAATGAGACAGTCTATCAACCGTTCCAATATTGTCTGATGCACGTCATGCCACTCAATGTGTGTGTTGGCTGGGACTCCTCTACTGTTTCGTTTTGTTTGCCACTTTCTCTTTTTGTTTTGCAGGGTCTCAGTCTCGAAAGGTGCTTTAAGCAGGTCATACAAGGGGCTGGCAATACGTGAAAAATCCTTGATATACTGCCGGTAATAACTCAACAGTCCTAAAATTGCTCTCAACTCACCAACAGTACCTGGCTGCTTGTCTGTCAGGGCTCTTACTGCCGCAGTATCGGCAGGGTCCATCCTGTTTCCCTCAGCCGACACAATTCTCCCAAGGTACCGCACTTCTGTCTTAAACAGGTCACATTTTCTGGGTTTCAGTTTTATCCCATGCTCCCTCAGTCGTTGCAGCACCTTTCTGACGTCACTGACATGATCCTCAAACGTTCTGCTAAACACAAGAACATCGTCGAGATACGGCACACATATTTCATCCCTTAAGCCTTCTAAACACTGTTCCATGCAACGCTGAAATGCTGCAGGTGCATTCATGAGCCCAAACGGGATCCGGGCCCACTCATATAGACCCCATGGAGTCACAAAAGCTGTCAAATGTCTACTTCCCTTTGCCATGAATCCCTGGTGGTACGCCTTACCCTGATCCAACAGTGAAAAGAGGGTGTTTCCTCCCAGGGTGTCCATAATGTCCTGCACTCTGGGGATGGGGTGTCGATCTGGATGAGTTTTCTTGTTGAGCTCTCTGTAGTCAATGCATAAGCGCAGAGTACCGTCTTTTTTCCGTACGCAAACAACTGGAGAGGAGTAGGAAGAGGTTGACTTTTCAACCCATCCTTGTGCTATCAAGTCCTGTAAATAGTCTTTCATCTCTCTGTATAAAGGTTTTGGAACGGAGAGGTACGTTTTTGACACTGGCTCACCATCTTTTAGTGAAATGTCCATTTGCAGGTTTTCCACACAGCCTATGTCATTATCAGACCTGGAGAATGACTCTGACTCTTCTCTTAACATTCGACTGACTGTCTGCCTCTGGTGTTCATTAAGGTGAGTCAAATCAACAGGAGGTTCCCATTGTTCTTGGGTAGGAGTGCTTCCACTAGAGTGCTGAGCCTGGACATGGTGAATGGATGCAGTTGGTAGGTGATCTGTTTTAAATATATTGGCAGGATACACTGATCTGACTGACTGTACAGTTCCAATAACAGTCCTTCCTGGCAGCATAATGTCATGACTTGTAGGATTTTGCACACTGACGATAATTTTTGGGGTCATCCCTGCCTTCACCGACACAAGTGTGTCACAAAACTCTAGTCCTTCGGGCCAATGTGGGTTCTCGCCCGGTTCAAAGACAAGAGTCTTGTCCTCTCTGAAAGGTGGGGCCTGTACTCGACACTCGATTTGGATGGTGGTACGTTTAGGCAGGTTGACTCTCTCATTTGCTGTCCTCACATTATGGTCACATATCTGTCCCACACTCACTGCATTAATAAAGGTTTTTGCTTTGTTTTTCCTGAGATGAGGAAAAGCCATTTTTACTGCCTTCACAAGTTTGTCTCTATTCACATGTTTTGTTTGGACTTGCAGGCTATCTAGCACAAGGCGCTCAATGACATTAAAGCCAATAATAGGACATTGTTGTTGTTTGCCTTTTAGCACTAACATGGGTATTAGCAGCTCATCATCACTGGCAGTAAGTTTAAAAGACACTTCGAGCCATCCGACGTATGGTATTTCTGTTCCATTGGCTGCTTCGAGTTGCAAAGGGTCAAGTGGGTCAACTAGCTCTGATACATCTCTGAGAGGAACACCGGGTAAATTATTTTGTTTCCATACCTCATCTATAGCACAAACTTGTGAACCTGTATCCCAAAGTGCCTGGATTTTCTGTTTGTGCAGGAAACACCTGATGACACACTTCTTTCCCACTAACTCACTTACAGTAGGTGTTTTCTCTGGAGCACCATTTTCTTTGCACTTGACTTTAACACGTGGCGGAGTTGCCTGCTTCTTGATACCGGAACATGCATATGGCTTACAAAGTCTTTTGTGTGAAGGCCAATGCTTTCCCTGACACTCCTTTGAGCAGTATAGAGTGATTTTACAAACTGAACAACATTTTAATTCCTCACTTCCTTTCTCTTCTTCACAACCTGCACAAAATTGGGACTTATCAATATCACTGGTTGCTCCATGCCCAGTGGGAGCAACCCCTTTTAGTTTAAAGGGATTCTCCGGACAGGCTCTACTGGTCTCTGTGCTTTACAACCTGCTCTGAAGTGTTCACTGCTTCCACACCTAAAGCAATGTTGACAGTACTCCTCACCTGCTTGAGTACATGAGAAACATCTTGGTTGAGGGCGTCGTGCCGGGTAAAACCTCTGCGGTGCAGACCTCAGCTGGAACTGGGCAGTCTCTCTCATTCGCCCAGGGCCGTATGCTGGTCGATATTCCTGCACTGCTGTTGGCAACTGCTGGTGGTAAAATGGCATGTCATTTGACTCAGTCTTATAAGGTGAGGATTGTGGGGGTGAAAACACTGGGTAAGGGGAAGGCACAGTTGCTGGTTCTCTGCTTGATGGGAGGTACTGTGGCGGTGCGGGTGTGGGTTTTTGGATGGTTTCCCTGATTTGGCAGATCTCAGCTTTCAAGTCTTTCAATAGCACCATGTCAGAGCGCATTTCTTTGATTTCAGCGAGCAGATCAGGGGGAAGTGTAGCTGGATTTTGTGAGGTGCCGCTTTTCTTTTCCACCGGGGATTCACTTGACTGGACTGTATTCACACTAGTAACACGTGATGGGGCAGCATGTTTCTTTTTGTCCTGCCTCTCTTTTTCATTGGCACATGAAATGTTCAGTTTCTCTAGCAGCAGCTCATCAGAGGTATCTGTCTGTAGGAGGTAGGGCTGCAAGTCACCTTTAATATTGTCACTCTGGAGGCCAGTTAGGACAGTATGCATAAACAGACTCTGGACTAGTACTGGGTCATATTTTAGACTTGAATCAGCTTCCTGAGAAGCAAACAGGATTTTTTGTCTTAGGTCCATTGCCCTTATCAGGAAATTTTGAGGGGTCTCTTTACTGTTCTGAACCTCAGAAGTGAGTTGTTTATATAACTCCGTGGCGCCTCTCTCCTGGTAATGACACCTAAGGATCCTACGAAGGGCAGGCAGTGTTAGTTTGTCTTTTCCTTCAAGGTAACTTCGTAACTGCAGGCCTGGTGTGATAGCACGGATTACAGCATCAATAATCTCTGACACTGGGTAGCCTTTGCTGAGCCCGCTTTCAATTTGTTTGGCCAGGCTAGAAAATGTTAGCTTATCTTTTTGCCCTGGCTCGCCTATCTGGCCAGATATCTTAAAATCTTTGCGCCACATGGCGCCGTTAGGGGGTGCTGGGGCCATATTCTTTTCTGGCTTGCTGAAACTAGCAGGGGGGTTCATGCTTGTTTTCATGAGGTCATACATTGCGTTCTCTTTTTCTTTCAATGACAGCCTTAGCGCCTCTACCTCTTTCTGGAGGTTTTCCTGTATCTCAGTTTGACTGGAGATTTCACATTCACTTGATTTTGTTGCCGTATCGATTTCGTCTATTATGTCGTGTACACTAAGGAGGTCTGACATCCCCTCATCCTCTAGGTCGGCCAATTCTTCCCGTTCAAGATACTTTATTACATGTGAAATCACTTGACTGCGAGTTTTACCAGTTACATGTTCTTCCCCTGGTCCTGAAATCTGCAGGGCGTTGCATACTTTAATCAGCTGTTCGCCAGTCAATTTGTACAACGCTCCTTTTATCTCCAGTTGCAGCTTCTCTAATTCAGACTCCATTTTATCAGAGAGGGCATAGGCAGTAAAATGAAGGATAATCTGACTTAATTGGTTTTTTTCTGCTCCCTAGTGGTCAGTTTTGCTCACTTCAGGATACAAGGTGCCAGGTTCGTCTGAAAACCACTTCCACCGCCCTGCTGAACTCTTCTTTTTTTTTTTTTTTTTATAACTGGGTTGTTTGAAGGGATGATCGACTCAAGGACTCCACTTACAGCACAGGGGTGATCCTCAAACCAAACATCCCAGCGGTGCCTCCAAATGTTGTGCCCTTAAAAAGGGGAAAAGTAACAGGAGAAGGTTGAAGAAGCACACACGCAACTCTCGCCTTCACTCGTCTGTATTGAATGAGCTTTTGAACAATGTATACAAAAAAAAAACATACATTTCAATATTCATGCACTCATAAGATTCAGGACCCCAGTCACAAGTATCTAATGCATTCTAAGTTATCTTTTTAACTAAATTACCATATGAAATGTTAATTGTTTTAACCAAAGTTATCAAATGACATTTCAATAGTCCTTTTCAAATGAATTCTCACATAAAACTAAAATGAATTATATTTTTAACAGTATTCATTGTCTCAGCATGACATGAACTCATCCTTATAGTGATAAATACACAATAAACCTTACAGCAAAAATATGTGAACGTAGGAGTAGCTAGTTTAAACACAGACAACGCTTGTGTATGGTGGGACTCGAACACGACGAAGCCACGAGGTCTCCGGCTGCTATCATAATGTTACACATCTCAGTTAGCATGAAACTCTTTAACAACATACTCATACAAAACGGCTCTTTTACTCATAAAAACAGTAACATAACGACATATACTATCAACATATGTTAAAGTTTACATTGCTTTGTGAGTGGCAATTACCTTAAAAAGGGGAAAAGTAACAGGAGAAGGTTGAAGAAGCACACACGCAACTCTCGCCTTCACTCGTCTGTATTGAATGAGGGAGAGAAGCGCGTTCCCCCTACTGGAGACCCAAGGCATTACCAACACATCGACGAATAATCGACCCATACAGGCAAGGATCAGCATTCTCTGCATTCCACTTGTTACTATTATTCGTTGTCTAGTTTTAAACAGTAACAAAACTTAATACACATTAATATAACAGACTATTGTAAATGAAATGTCCTGAAAATGGAATATTATAGCACTGTAATAGTCTTCAAAATTATTAACTTTTCAAATAAATTACTTGGTATCAAACTGAACTATACTTTCACATACCACTTGTCACACTTCAATGTAAGCAAGGAAATATGACCTTTCATACAAAAGAGTTTGATATGTTACAAATAGCTTACTTGATTAGGGTCCTTGAAATACTCCAGAATCTGAAATATTTCTTGTTTATTATGCATCATAAATATAATTGTCTTTATGTCTAGTTTAAATTAGATTCCAAATGCTACATTTTCAATGTGGTCTTGGACTTTTGAAGCCCAAAATAACTTTAAAATTTGAACCAAACCCCCAAAAAGAAACCACAAATACCTGTTCTTTTGCTAAAAAAAATGCAGCTCTTCTTCTTTCTTGGAAAAAAATGATGTTTATGAAACCAATTCCACTCGCACTACTGGTCCAACCGCAACTAACGCAAATATTTGACTAAACTGAAGGTCAGTCATTACTTATGTATAAGACAGTCTGAGAGATTGAGAGAAAGAGACAGTGAAAAATAGCCTACAAGACAGAGAGATGCAGCGGTAGATAGAAAATGAAAGATCAGGGAGGAAAGGAAGATAGAAACATATTCATCATATTTTATGAGACACCTTACAGATCTGAGATTTCTCATCCCCTCAGATGGAAGTGGCTCGCTCATTTCACAGGGAATACAAAACATAAAAGCACAGTGAAAAGAAATAGCTTAGCTCTGGGCTTTATGAGGCTGTAGCAGCTTGCCAATGGCTCGTAAAAAGCATTTTTCCCCAGACGTCTGAGTCACTGTGTCTTTACTCACCTGCCTCATCTAAATGCGTTATGGAAGCTGCCTCACTTATGCAGATTGACTTATTCAAAAGCACTCGGAATTTAATGGAAAGAAATGACAATAAAAACCACACCACTGCCTAATGAGAGCTTGATAAAGTTGTTAGAAATAGCTGCAGAGCCTTCAACCATAATGCAGTTCTGCCAATTGGTGACAAAACCTTGGAGGATTCAGTAAATTAGACACCCATATGAGTTGAACATGTAACTTACTGATTTAGGTTTAGAACTCAAAAACATCTATATCTGTTCTAATGTGTTTACCATCCACAGAAAAGAACATTCACAAATGAGATATCTAGTATCTTCCTAGACATTAATGAGATTAATCTGAGCACCAATGGAGGAGATTGATATCCTGAGAAATAGGCCTAGTAATCTGACAGAGTTTCAAATGAGATCTCAACAATATCTCAAACTGTAATCGGATTTACCAAGATTCCAAAAGTCAATGTACTTTTTCAATTATCTCTAACATTCTCTTAAGTTTTTCCAAGTTCAAGTTATCTAAGCTATGTTATCCCCATTAATTACATTTTTATAGTAATACTTATATATTTGTATGTTTTAGTGCAAAAGCTTTCCCCTTTTGTATTATAAATTTACACAGCCCTTTCAGAATGTATACAAATATACTGCCCTTCAGAAACTATATCACAGATGTGTACATACATTATATACTATCCCAGAAGGACAAAATAATGACAATTTACTCAAATCATCCTGTCATTCTTTGTCTTGTGGAATATATCTGAATATATGTTGTCAAGAAGAAAAAATAAATATATAAATAAATATATATATATATATATATATATATATATATATATGTATATATATATACTTTGTTATGATGTACATGTTTAACAGGGAAGGCCCATATATATATATATATATATATATATATATACTGTATATATATATATATATATATATATATATATATATATATATATATATATATATATATATATACTTTGTTATGATGTACATGTTTAACAGGGAAGGCCCATGGCAAGATTTCTTACTTGAAATTCATCTTTGATCTGGCTGGAGTTGGTTTGAGGGTCCAATCTACTGATGTTGTAGTAGATGGCTCTGAAATCACACACTGGAATTGCTGTGTTCCCACATAAACATGCTTCTAGAATGGCATCATGCACAAACACATACTGCTCCTGCACATAGAAATATAGAAAATCCCTTACAAAAAAGTATTGTGATGGTATCATAGTATAGTGTTGATAGTACATCTGATACAGTGGTACTTTGATATTAGCCATATGTACATGTATACCATGGCATTTACATGGCTCTCCAAAGGACATCCAAGAATGCTATAAAATGACCTAATGATAGTGTCAAGAATTACCATGGAGATATGTCAAAAAACACGATAATATAATGGTACTATTTTGTAAATAGCAGTAAATTTAAAATCATGTCTGTAGAGAATCATTACGTCTTTAGATAATTTATCATTTTAAACCTTAAGCAATATTTGATTCACAAAACAATAAAACTAAAGACACTTTATTAACTCACTAATTTAAAATGATTGTTTTCGATTCAGGTAAATGCACCAATTTGCTCTTTGGTCACATGAGAAATCCTCAGTTTTAGTGCCAAATTTATCAATGATATAAAATGATTAAGGCTCGGTTCAAACTTTCACAATCTTCAAACCAGTCAATCTACATAATTAATAAACATTCCCACACATATGTTTAAAGAGCCAGACCTCAAGCTAAGAGTGAACGCTGAGAAGCATAATGGAAAATCAAGAGGGAAATATGGAGCCGATAGCCCCTGAAATATAGGATAAGAGCTATGCATGAACATCAGTGCATGAAGCTCAATTTGCTGATGGTGGTGAAGTATTTCTAGCTTCAGGGAGATCTACATGGATTTCAGCTTTGCAGCTTCTGATGCTGAAAAATCCAGCTGCAACGTACCCCAAAACACCCCAAATACAGCCTTAAAAATTAGATCAAGGGGCCACTTAAAGCACCGTACCCTTCCTGCAGCTAATATTAAACTCTCCTTTAATGCTTGGCCCTAAATGCTGGCCATATTTATCTATATTTTAGCCCAACAATGCCTGCGGCTTAAAGGTTTGAATGTTAAAGTAGGCCTTTTGATCCACGCTAAGCTAAAGTCGAGCTGCGCTGACCTCTCGCACCCATTACTCCAGAACCTGGTGAGCACTTCTGCTGAGGGCTGAGGACAAAGGAGGCAAAAAGCCTTTTAAAAGATTAATTGCTTTGTGTTGTGTCTGTGGAGGATTATCTGTGAACGGGGCTGCAGGCTGACATAAATTGCCTCCCAGAACCCATTATCACTTGCTCTGTGTTTAGTGTTAGTCTTTTAAAAGCACGCCATTCAAACTGCAAAATTGTATGATATCAGAATAGACAGAATAAAACATCTTGTCGATTTGACGTAGTGTGTTTGATTTGTGAAATTTGTTTCAAAAACGCTTTCAATTACTGCATATATTAGGAAACTGAAAATGGAGCTTTCAAACGAAAACAGATTAGAGTGGATGTGGACTTATATATTGCTACTTACAGTAAATTATTTTTAGACTTGAAAACTGAAAGTTTGCACTAATCTTGAAATAATGTATTAAAATAACTCACAACAATGAATAATATATTGTCTTTCATTCTTTATGATGTGTCCCACCTACAAAGCCATACTACACCAACACTGAAACTGAGAAAAATGTCTTCAAAGTTTTTGATTGTCCAGCCAAATGTGGATTATAAAATAGTCTAATATAAATATGTCTCTGTATCAGAGCATAGTCCAGCCAAACTCATCTGTCACAGGACAGTTCATAGTCTAAGGTGCTGTTCAGATCATGCTAACTCTTGCACAAAGCTAACACAGAACAATGAATAAAACAGTTTGCACATTTTTAAAATTGTAAGTTCTATTTAACATGAAGCGGCATGTGAAAAACATGGTGATCTTATGCATATATCATATGCGGTGCAGATGTCAAAGACATCCTCTTTTCGCATGTTTACAAAGATGGATATACAATTGAAAAGAAGTGCAGATGGATGCAAAAATGTGTTCAGTGTTAATGGCTCCTAAGAGACCTGATTTTAATCATTGCTCAATTTTGGAAATAATATGTAGTTACTGCGTTTTACCTCTGCAATGCAGAATAATAGTTGCATAGTTTAAGTTGCAGCTTAAAATGTATATTATATATACGTATATTGAGGTGCCGCCTGCTGGATTCAGCCACAATAAGGCTTAATTTCTCCTCAGGACCATAAGCTTGAGTGACATGCTTTTGGGGTTGTGTTCCTCCTAAGTCAAGTCTCCATATTTGTGTGTCATTGCATTTGGCAAATGTGTGCTCACTGTTCTTGTGTTGTTTAGTTCTTGGAATGTAGCACCTTGTGGCTGGATGTGTTTATCATGGCTTAACTTTGAAATTCAATAAATGTTTATATAATGTACTCTGACTCCATTGTTTACACAGCTGACTCTGAGATGATGGTGGCTCTGCAGACAGGGGGAGTTAAGCGGTGTCTTCTCGGTAAGTTGCTTACTAGTTTGTGAAATACATGCTAGAAATGTAATAAAAGATGACCATATCATTTTCACTTTTCAATATAACTAATTTAATGTTCACCCTGTCCTTGACAACCATGTCACTCATGTCTGATTGCTGTTAGCCATCTATAGTTTGTCAGTGCAGTAAGTAATATAGCAGATTGAAAGGTAAACATAAGAGCATCTTTTTGCAGCTCAGCAGACAACGTTGCGGTGGTGGATTGTGTCTGTTTAGTGTTGATTTCACGCTATGTTGTTACATATTTGGTGAGACTCAATGCTGGTCCATCTTTTACTTTCCGTGACAAAGAGCACATAGCTCACTAGCTAACCACATAGCTACATTCATTGCTTGTCAGCGGTGGAAGCTGATGTGTAAACATGTATTCACCAAACTGTTGTGTTCAGCATTTACAGTTTGGTACTTCAACCCTTCAACCGAAAAAATCCAGTCGTTGCATTTCTAAAATGTAATATTTAAAAGTCTGGTTTTCTGTTGGAAGTTTCTCCTGAACTTGTATAGCAGAATACGGTGTAACACCGCTGCCACTGTTTACTCTTGTCTCAAAATGTGTAAATGCTTCTTGCATTACAACCTGCCAATAATTGACTGGAAGTATTAAAATAGTCAGTATTTGACTGATACTAAACAGTAATATTGATGTTTATTTAGCTATTTATTAAATTTTTATTTATTCTCTATTTTAATGGTCAGAATTTGATTGATACTAAACAGTACTGAAGTTTATTTATCTATTTATTGTATTTTTATTTATTCTTTAATTAAATGGTCAGCAACTGACTGATCTAAACATACAGTACTGATGTTTTTAAGCTATTTATTGTATTTGTATTTATTCTTTATTTTCTCAGTGTTCATTTTTCGAATTTGTTGACAATGTATAATAATAATAACGTCAAATATTCTATGATAAAAAATATTTGTTTAAGAAAGCAGCCTTCTGAGTACCTTTGCATAGTCATATCGGTGCAAAATCGGTGCACAATCCACATAGAAAAGGTCTGTTTTCATTCAAGCTCAAAAATGAACTATATCGGCCACCATATCATTAATCTGTGAATTTTACCCCTCTAAAATCGATATCGATCTAAAAAATCTCATATCGGTCTGGCTCTAATACAAATGCTAAAAAGTATATAACTGTAAATAGTGTTGCTCACCTCAGTCTGTACCATGTTGACTCTCTGTGAGCGCAGCTCTCTTATACAGTTGAAGATGTCCACCACTCCTTCACTCTCTGCCATGTCTAACATAATGTCAACTGCAATAAAACAGCCTGTTCTGCCAGCACCAGCACTGCAGGAAACACAAAAACAAAAGATTTTATCAAGCTCCTAGACATAGACAGGAGGAATGTCACAAAATATCAATATATCGATTTTTGATCAGCAAGCTATTTTCTCAATACATTTTTGAGGCATCGATATATTAACATGAGCCGACATTTAAAAATAGAAGACTAATTTATGAGCTTTTCAATTCACTGTCAGTTGGCATTCTGTTTATTGTAGTCTGGTGTAATAGCTTTGGGAGACCACAAGGGAATGATACCGGTCACGGAAAGTACCATTTGATTTGGGTCGAATTTAATGGAAAACTATGCTAGTGGGCTCTGCAGAATTTTGAGCATCCTCTGGAGTTGTAGCTGGGCTCCTCCGACAGATGCCGAGTGGTAGCGTCAGTGTGCGTACATTCATAGAAAATAATTGTTTCTACTTTTAGATGCTGCCATGTAGTAGACAGATGCTTCTGCAATGCAACCCCCTTTAAGTTACTCTGTTGCACACAATTTACCAGAATTGTGTTGAGTAATATGTATGTTGACACAAAAACTATTGTACAACGAGTAGCCTTATTTCTATCTGTAAAAATGCAGATATAGGTCAATAATCATTCGGAAAAAGTTCTGATTACCGATGCG
Source organism: Moxostoma hubbsi (assembly GCA_032164185.1). Lineage (NCBI taxonomy): Eukaryota > Metazoa > Chordata > Actinopteri > Cypriniformes > Catostomidae > Moxostoma > Moxostoma hubbsi. Next base: position 41,068,423 of record JAVLUX010000017.1, on the reverse strand, counting down.
TGAAAAGGCATAGATCCCAAGCCTTATTGACAGCATGTTAACATTTCAAGGTCTTTATTTTTGTTGTACAAAGATGGATATACAAATAAAAAGCAGTGCAGATGGATGCAAAAGAGAGGATTTGTTGTATACAATAGTAATATATTTCTGTCTTATTTACTTTACTTTCACCTGGAGCTTATATTCTAATGCTGTAGTGTACTGTTCATCATGTTGCAAAAGGCTGTATTTTATGTAAGCATCGTAGGCAACATTCGTAACAGTAAACACACAAGGCACGGTGGCCCATCAGCACACTAGAGCAGAAGGATAAAAACATTGCTGTTTATCAAGCACTGAAACTTTGCTTGGTGCAGAATGATCTGAACTAATGTTAAACATTGTAACATTCACCTCTTTGCAACCTGAACTTGTTCTGAACGTAAATTATTTGTGACTCCTGCAACAAAAACAATCTAGACGCAGCGCAACGATTGAAACAGAACGCAGGTGTCTCAACATGCAGATTTTGATTAAAATTCTGTTTATTTTATCCCCTTTTCAAATTTATAATGCCCAATTCCCACTATTTCGTAGGTCCTTGTTGTGGCACGGTTACGCACCTCAATCCGGGTGGTAGAGGACAAGTCTCAGTTGCCTCTACTTCTGAGAAAATCCATGCATCTTATCACATGGCTTGTAGCATGTGGAGCCTCATGCTACTCTTCGCGATCCACGCACATTTACCATGCGCCCCATTGAGAGCAAGAACCCCTAATCCTGACCACAAGGAGGTTACCCCATGTGACTCTACCCTCTGTAGCAACCCGTAGCGACCTTCTGATTACCAGTTATGTGCTTTAGCCCACTACACCACCACCACTCCCAAACTCATCTGCTTGCACGCATCTGTGAGTTAAAGGGCATGGCCGAAACAAATTAGGAAGGCCTGTATATTTTTTCATAAATTACAAACCCGAACTTGAAGTCCTACTGACCTGAACCCTGCCGATTTGTGAACCGTTCTGAGACCGCAGACAACAGCATATCCACGCATATACTCAGAAGATTATATTACCCCAACATTTTTTGCGGAGCTTTCCTACCTGGGGTGGGGGGTCCCCCACAAAATTGCATGGTTTGTGTGGTGATTAAAACCTACTACCTACCTAACGCTACTGCACACGCATACACACACATACAGAGCAACTCCACAGAGCCACAGATTGGCCGTCATTTGCAGTGATTAATGGTGCGACTGGTAAACAAATGATGAATAGAATATGAGAGAGAGAGAGAGAGAGAGAGAGAGAGAGAGAGAGAGAGAGAGATGTTCTTTGTTCATTCATAGCAACATTACCATAATCCCTAAATTGACATTTATAAAATGTAATTAGTAAGTCATTATATGTTTTTTTTTTTTTTTTGTCTGTTAACTTCTGTCTAAAGCTATGTAATGTATATTGTCTTCTTTGGTAAACTATTCCATTTAAAGGAATAGTTCACTAAAATGAAAATTCTGTCATCATTTCTATTTTATTCTTCTTTTGTGGAACACAAAATAATAACACAGAAAAAGGGTGGCTGTGGCTCAGGTGGTAGAGCGGGTTGGCCACTAATCACAGGGTTGGCGGTTCGATTCCTGGCCCACATGACTACACATATCGAAGTAGTCCTTGGGCAAGACACTGAACCCCAAGTTGCTCCCAATGGCAGGCTAGGTCCTTGCATGGCTGCTCTGCTGTCATTGGTGTATGAGTGTGTGTGTGAGTGTGAATGGGTAAATGAGACGCAGTGTAAAGCGCTTTGAAAACTGCTAAGGTTAAAAAAGCTCTATATAAATGCAGACCATATACATTTAAATAAATTACAATGAAAGTGGAAAAATGCTTTCAAACTCCAAAAATCAATAGCTTTAGACAGTCCCTCCAGGAATCAATCTTGCAATTTTTTTAATTTCTGCAAATTTTCCGCAAAAAACATTAATGGGAGGGAATCCCATCGCTTCCCTTTATTGGCAGCAGCAAAATAAATGCTTGAAAAGCTTGAAGAAGTCGCAACATATCCAAATGCACAGATGCCATTGTATAATTTCCATAGAAACAGTGCCTGCCTCATCTGCTCCACGTTGTGAGCTCACTATTAAAATCCTTGTCTAAACTTTCGTGGGACCGCAGACAGCACACATGCCACTTACATCACATCTAGTGTTTAATCTTCACCCTGCATGCTGCGAATGAGACACAAAAACCTGCGTTTGTACAAAGTATCCCTAACATTCACTTAAAACCCTCATTAGTGGTGTAGTAAAATATGATTAGAATTTGAAGTGCTTAATACAGTAGGCTATGAATCTGAAAATGGCAATATATGCTGAACACTTATATGCTGAAAATGAATGTTCATAAATATATTTCAAAATGTGACAAAAATTGCAATTTTCATATATGTAACATATATATTTTTAAAATAATTATGGAACTTTTAAATTTGTATATAAACGCTCAAATACATGAATTCTAATTGTTTGTATATGGCCATATATCAGACAATGTAATAATTGCAACAGGCATAATTATTCAATCCTCATTTGTGTTTTTAGTTTACAGATTTATTGCACATCAATTTTAAGCTTAGATATGTTTGTGTGCATTGTCTGAGGCAGAAAACTGTATTAAAAACAATAACTAAGAAGTCATACTAGAAAACAGAGCCAAACCTGGTCCTAAACCGGACGGTTTCTCAGGCCCCATCGGGCCCGGGTCTGGTTGCAGACCTCTAAATTGCTTTGAATAAGGAACAGAATTCAAAATTAAAGTTGTTATTTAAAGAAAATGTTCTCCTTTGAAGAACCTCTCAAATCATACAACTATGAAGTGTCAAGATGTGTTGCGGCAGATTTGATGTTAACAACATCAAACGTTGTATTAGTTTATACGTGTCTTGTCCTTGATGAGTAACCTGGCAGCTGGGACATTGTGTAAAAAAAAAATATTTTGTTCCACTGAAGAAAGTACAGTAAGTCAAAAGTATTTGGAATAACATGAGGGTGACTAAATGATGACAGAAATGTTTTGGTCTTTGGGTGAACCACTGCTTTAATCAAAATCAACACTAACTAAATTCTAATCTCAGTGGAAATCTCTGTTCTACGAGCACTTGACAGTTCTTCTATGCTTCTTTGTCACATCTGCTATTTCTTTTAGGACCGGCTGCAAATTCACACTCTGCTATTTCCAAAATTGTCTTCCACATGTCCTCCCAATTACACCCCACCGGTGGGCGAGAGTGTCTGTCTATCCACGTGTCCATCTTTGTAACATGTTGGAATGTTGTGGACAAATTCATGGGTGAATGTCTATGTATGTTCTGGAACGTCCTACATTACTGTGAGAATGTTTGAGTGTGCTCGTTTATTTGTGAAAGCTTCCTGTCTTCCTCCCGTACCTCCTTTATTTCATACCCAAATAGATAAAAAGTTAGTAATATTATGCTACCGGTTCACTGAGTGGTAATCTACACTCTTGCTATAGCCTGTGGATCTAACCAAAAAGGAAGGTAGATGTGAGGAATATCCAGTCAAGATGAATTAAATAAGAACAAAATCTCATAGTTTCGATGACTTCACTAATCCTCTAAAAATGTTGAACTGGTAGTGTATTATGTTGTTTTCTTCTCTTAAAAGAGGAACTGAATGCATTACAACTGAATGTAGAAGATTTTTTAAATACATAAATGACATGGTTCTTTGTGATACTCAAATCTGATTGGTCAATCGCGCCGTCCAGCAATCTGATATTTCTAAATAATGGCAGCACATCTGGGAATAAGGTTATATTTCACCAGTCATCCTGGTATTGGGAGTCATCTTTTTTGCTTCTTGAATCACTCTGAAATTTTTTACAAGTATTACAGTATTTTATGTCAATTTATTTTATTTGTTTGCAAGTAGTCATGTAATAAGTGGTATAATGGGCAGTCATGCGCAATAAAAACACCTTGCAGTACTCCAATGCAAACCGGAGGTCGAAATCAGTGTTTCAACAGACTCTGTGGTCTTTTTCTTCTCACTTAATAACATTATTTCAACCTAAATTAATATTTCGGGGGCCTGTGTAGCTTAGCGAGGACCTGAGGACCAGTAACTTAAACACAAAACATAGAAATACAGAATTATATTCATAGCAGGTATTAAAAACCCTTGGGAAGTATCATCTGATCTGAAAAATCAATGGGCTTCTCATTTTAAATTCATACTCACACTATCTGTCCAACTTTAAACATGAACATTGGGGCTAAAAAGCATCTTAGAAGAGTGAGAGAGATTGAAAAGAGAACGAGACAGGGATAGGCAGAATACATAAAAATAAAAGTACAAAGAGAAGACAATGTAAGCATTATAATTGTCACACCTGCAATGTACGACGATAGGTCCTGCGTCTGGAGGATTGAGGAACTTGACCTGTCGAATGAAGCCCAGCAGGCCGGTGGCGTAGCAGGGAACGCCGTGATCAGGCCAACTGGTGAAATGGAACTGCCGGATCTCCCGAATCTCGTGATGACCCTTCTGAAATGAAGATCAGCATGAGTTGGACAGATCTCAATCATCAGTGTGTGATGGATAGGTGAATATGAGTAGGATTTCACATAAAAAAATAATCCTGTTCACACGAATCAGCACCACAATATTAGCATGGTTTTTAGGACCCATTCTCATTACTGTAAGGCTAAAATAATATAATAATACATAATATTACATTGCAAATTATTTATACGGTATATCATGGTGGTATTTGTTCTACTGCCTTTAAACAGGTTTAAATGACAAAATAATAGTATTCCTGTACATTTCCTTACTGTAATATAATACAAATGAAAATACAAATACAATAACAATGATAAACTATTAAAAATTGCCATTAATAATAAAGGGAAATACAAAAACTCAAAAGGCACAAAAAGTACAAATGTAAAATAGTAATACGAATTTGGTGTCTAAATGGTCCTATAAATAGCGTTTTATTAGAGTGAAATATTTTTGCGAGAGTAACCCATACACTGTAAATACATTAATGTGTTACTCATGTGCAAACAAAATTATATGAATCTAGTTTTCTTCCGCAGCAAACTCAGCCATCGGACGTGTGGGTTTTAACTACAGCACAGACATGTGGCTCTGTCTGTGTGAGCCCAGACTGTGTTGCTTTACAGTAGAAACTACTACTTTACTAACCGTTAATGCTCTGATAAGCTTTTAATTATAATTCAGGATTGCGAGTGGCATAATCCATGCCTGGAGGTGCTGATACTGCCAGTCGAGGACTCATGTAGCCATTTAAAGCCATGTGTGTTCTAAGAGCAGTAACTGAGCCACTAAAGATGGCAAGTAGGCTCGCTCATATCTAGTATTCGGGGTGAAATCCATACCTACATACACACACACATGGATTTATTAAAATGGTCTAATGGAATCAAATTGTTAAAAAGTTAAATAATCCCCTCACTTTAACCCTTAGGGCTATTTTCGTGACTGCGCTAGGCACAGCACTACGAGCAAGGACCTTGCGCTAGGTCTTGGCCAATTTACGTAAGAGTGCTAATTCGAAGCGCAATTTTCTTGCAAGCAAGTAGTCAAAGTGCAAGTGGGTGTGGATCAATGTGGATCAGTGTTCCCTCTCATTTTTGTTGTTGCTGAGCAAATCCTATTTCTATATGGCAGAACCTTCAGCCATATATATATATATATATATATATATATATATATATATATATATATATATATATAATCCTTTATTTAATTCCTTTATTAATTAATGTCCTTTATTAACCTATTATATTAAAACAGTGGTATGTTGAATTTTGACACATACCTGATTTCTTGTTGCACCTGTTTGCATTCACCTAAGACATGTTATTCACTCGCGGGACGGGCATTGACCTTGAAGCACATTTAACAGTTCGGGTGCATTCACCAATAGCACTCGCGCCACACGGTAAATGCAGTTATTTGGATGTGTTGTTTCACGACTTAATAATGCATATTTCCACCTAGTTTTCACACAGGATTTCACTCAAAGCTTCAGCTCCATACGGGAAAAAAATTAACATTCGCATGGACACATGGACAGTTGAAACAATGAGAATGCATTAAGCTCTAATCTAAATCTCTAGGTTTTCCCACACATCTTTGAGTCTGCGCACAGTACGCAGAGATTTTTTTTCCATCTGCACGGGAGTAATATCAGAAGTGCATCTTAGAGGGAGCAGTGGTGTGTATGGGAGTGTTTGCACAATCTGTGGGTGTATGCATGCAAATTGTGGGTGTATTGTATGGTAATGGAGTGGCGCAAAGTGCGATTAGCTATTTTCCTGAGAACAGGCCATTGCTCTAAGACGTCCAAGAAACACATCTATTGTCGGCGCAAAGTCTAAACTCAATGCCTACATTTCCAGTATGGAGATTCCACCAGCAGAGGGTATTAATGACCTTTCAATCACTTTTAAAAATTGAGATCATATGGGCACTTCTATTTGTCCATCTTCCAGTACCTTCCATCCAATCATATGCTCATCCATATCATATGAACCATGAGCTTCTGTTTAAGCCCATAATATACTTCTCACTCAATCATGCTTATCGTTTGTTCATATTGTTCAAGAACAGCTTGATATCAGATTTGCATACATAAAAACATAAACATGATGTTAAATTCTAACAGACAAACGATAAGCCTGCACATGGTTTCTTGAAATATAGGCAAATCATAAAGCTCAAAACCGCTCTTAAGAACAGCTCGAGTTCTGTTGCAGAATGTTGTGTTCCAAAGAGAACAGATGTAGAATAGAAGAGAAGCTTTGATAGTGGGAAAAATGAGTGTTTGGGAGCTGTTTGGAGGGGGCGAGAGTACGGTATGGAACAGCATGTCATCAGCAAGTTTCATAAACCACTCGATCCATCTGTCTGACGAGGCTGCTGCCTTTCAAACATTTCTTTAACTTTGAAAGAGAAAGATGAGTTATGATACATCCTTCTCTCAGTGCATAGTCACGTTTCATAACGTGGAAGAAGGGGAGCAGGCAATAGGAATGAACATTTACAAATGAGGTCTCTTTAATATCTAAATTGTTTCTCCTTGAAAGCGATGAGATTAAATAGAGATCAAATAGAGCCTTTTGCTTAAGTTTCCTGATTCTCAGATTTTTCCCCTAAAAGAAAAACTCCCTTGAAATCATCAACTTTCAAAATCTACCAATAGCCTCGTCAATGTATTAAGTTAAAAGTTTTTTTTATTTTTTTTTTTAACTGATTTTTGATTTTATATTATTTAAAGTACATAATAAATTAATAACATATAAATAAGTGTGTATTTTAATGTAGCTATTCAATTCATGAATTCATTCAAATTCATGTTTATCCAGTGCATTGCATTATACAGTATATGTACATACATATGCTGTTTTTAAACACACACACAAATATTTTAATACAGTATTATAATATTTTATTTATAAAAACAGTCAAAATCTCATGTTATCATGTACTTTCAGAATTTACCAACAGCCTTGTCAGTATATAATATCAGGACACAAAGGAATATTACATCTGATTGCACACATCCATTGCATTCTGAATTTGTAATGCTCCCGTCCGAAAGGCGGTACTGAGTTCCAATTTTTTTATAAAAGGTTTATAAAATGTTTTAGTACCCATGGCCATCAGATTAATGGAGGAGTGTAATGAAAGTTTTGTTCCTTTTAAATTGGTTTTGTAACCGTGATCATTTGAGATCACTGTATAAGATTCAGTGACCATAATGATGTACAATGTATTTTTTATTGGATTTTATGTAGTTCTTGTGTGTTATCAATGTGTTTTTATTCCTTCTGTGTCTGTGTACTCGTGTGAGAAGCCAAAGATAAAAATCCACATCAGTGAACAATGAAGTATAAAGTAAAATATTATAATCAAGTAATAAAATATGAAAAGGTATGCATTCAAATTTATGTACATCTATAATAAAATGACATTATATGTCATTACATCAAGCACTCTTCTCTTAATACCGGTTTCTGCAATTAAAAATCCATGACGGTCCATCACATTATTTTATAATAATGTTGTTAAAGAGCAATCTCAGTTGAATATATATTTCTTTTAGGTATATAAGAAGTGCTTTACCTTTTGAACAGTAAAGGTTCTGATCACATATTCGGCAAGCGGCTCAGTTTCGATCAGCGTCACTTTGATGTCTCCATACACTTCGGTCTCATCTGGCCAGTACCGAACACATTTCACCTTCATGGACACATAGACACCCACAATTGCACTTTAAATCATAACACCGGCATTTTAATTTGTCTCAGTATAACTCTGTTTTACAGCATGAACAAAGACACAATGGCATTTCCAATTTCCACCTTGAATGACGCAATCATGCTTTAAGTGATGTATGTAATGACGTGTTTTTAAAATGTCAATTGGTATTTTTAGTTGACTGCCACGTAATATATGATGGGCATATGGCATCTTATTCATTGGGAAACTGTGTTTTCTTAATGGCATGAATCGCACTGAAGGCCTAGACTTAAAATGCATGGCCCGCGGCCGTCAGAGAGGATGTTATCTGTGAATAAACAACCCCAGTGGTCCGAGCTCACTGAAGCCAATCATTGAACTCCGATCAACTATTCTCACCGTAACACTAAACAGTTCACATTGGGGACATGATCAAACAATTGGGCTACATGTGCTTGATTTTAGGATGTGTTCCAAAATGCTTGGCACACTCAGTTCAAGAAATGTTGTTGGTTCAAATCAAGTCATCCCTCAGTTTGTAAAATTAAGCACAACAAATTGTATTTCCAGTAATGCACTGTGCAGGAATGTACAGCTCATATTTTTGGAGTTATTTCAAATAGTTCAGTACAAAAATGTGAGTTATTAGGGTTGTAAAGTTGTCAGATTTGTTCTTTTAGCAGTGGGACTACTCTTCTAAGTGAAAATATTTCTGGTTATGCATTACAATTAGTTACTCTGCGTAAACATTTCCTTTCTGGCATCCTTGCATGTATCATGTAAACGTTACTGGGATTTATGGATTACATGGTCAAGTAAGTATTCGATAAAAGATTGAATACAACTTTGCAAGGTTAGTAACAATTCTATCAAACAAGTCTCATGCGAATAGTATAATGTTCAAGCTTTGTGCATATACATTAAACAATTATTCCAGTGCAATCTCTTGCCCTAATGACTTACATTGTAAGTGCTTTACTGTAAACATGATTTTTTTGCTTGTTTTTACAAACTGAGGACAACTCAGAAAAATTATTTTCTTTGGTAACAGAAATGTCACAGATGCTTTACTGACAGCATGTCACAGACGCTTTATTTGTATTGAACACGGAACATTCTTTAACGTTTTCCATGAATATAAAAAAACATGTAGGATTTGTGAGTTGTAGCTGGTCATTACTTCCAAATACTTTGCACAAGAACCCTCTTTACAAATGTATGGAGTTTCATGTTAACGCATGTGAACATTTAACCATGTGAACTTTTGTAGACATGTATCAGTTGGAAGAGTGCTCTGTAAATAACACTCCTTATCCTGTGATATTTATTAAGGAAGGAGATCATTAAAGGAAACCTACCCTGCCCACTTCCACCAGGTTGGTTACCATGACGATACTGGCAGAATTCTCTTGCCAAATCATCCTCCAGAAATCCCTCACCGTTTCCTGCATGGGGCCTACAGGAGAGGAGGAGGGACATATTTAGAAGCAAACTTTTCACGCACACACACACATAATGCAACACCAACAATAAATGAGAAACAGGACTAAGGGTTTCACAGATGATCCCTGCTGAAAAGACTATCTTAGACAGGTGGAATTTCTAAGCAGGTTAATGGTGGTGCTCTTTTAGTGCTGATCAAGTTTAGAGACTGGCATAGCCATACCGTTCACCACCAAAAGTTGCTGAAAAGTAGTCAACTACACAAGATCCTAACTACAATAGATAACTACACTGAGGTAACAACATTAAACTCGCACATTTCATTTACATTAAAGAACTAGTTCTCTCATCCAGAAGTTCTCTCATCATTTACTCACTCTTATTCCATCCCAGATGTGTATGACTTTCTTTCTTCAGCATAACACAAAGATTTTTAAACAAATATCACAGCTCTGTAGGTCTATACAATGCAAGTGAATGGCGATCAGACCTTTGTAGCTCTAAAATCACATAAAGGAAATATAAAAGTAGTCCATATGACTCCAGTGTTTAAACCTATATATTCAGAAGCACTTTAATAGTTGTGGGTGAGAAACAGATCAAAAGTCCTTTTTTTTTATTATTTACTCCAAATCTCCACTTTCACTTTCACCGTTACATCTGAAAGTCACATGTGGTGCCTGTTTAGTTTCACTTTCACATCTGGAAGTGAAAATGGAGATTTAGAGTAAAAAATTATTTCATAAAAAAATAAAAAATTACAAAAAATAATTTTCTCACCTACACCTATTACATTGATTCTGAAGAAACACTGGTGTCATTAGGATTACTTTATGTTTAAATAATGTGATCTTTGGAGCTACAAAGGTCTGATCACCATTCACTTGCATTGTATGGACCTACAGAGCTGAGATATTTTTTCTAAAAGTCTTCATTTGTGTTCTGCTGGTGAAAGAAAGTCATACACATCTGGGATGGCATGAGGGCGAGTAAACGAAGAGAGAATTTTCATTTTGGGTGAACTATCCCTTTAAATATGTCAAAAGCATATCAACCCAAGTATTTTTCGGAAAAAAGTAGAAATTTTTCAGGAAATGAATCAGTTTTTATTTTTTTATTTTCATGGAGTTTTATTTTCAGAAAGGTTATATTGGTATTGCTGATGATGTGCATTCATTATGTGCTCTGTTAATTACCTTGTGTGGCTATGTAGTGCCTTGGTCTGTGGTAACCCTGGGAAACACAATGGAAAAGGAAAATGAAAATTATTCAAATGAAACTAATTTCTTCACCTGCTCAAACCAAATGCAACAATAAACTCACTTAAAGTAGATGAACAGACTTTGTTTGAAACCAATTCAGCTCTAAATGAGACATTGTAATTTCACCTTTCTTTCATCGCACAGGTTCATTAGCATTTTAACTACTGTGAAACAAATTCGTGACCAGGGTAGGTTTGCTCCTGTCGACAGAAAGATTTAAACGCACAGCTTTGGTTTATGACCTGGTCTGTGCTACAATGGCACCTGTAATTGTTTTATTATCAGGAATGAGATCAGGTGGCATGATAATACTGTAGCTGCTGTGGGGTACTGTGAAGCCTCACGTTGAAGTTTATCTACTGCTACTTTTCACTCGCTGCATTTTGTAATAAACACAATAACTTTGATGCTGTCAGTATGGTGTTTAGATCAGATAAGTGAATAAAGAGCAGCTAGGACACAAAGTCAGGCAAAACTCTGAATTTAAAAATTGGTTTCAGTTTTTGAGCAAGAATTTGAAACTGTAAAACAAGAAGAGGAATTTACTAAATTGCAGTTCAAAGAAATTCAAAACAGTCACACAACAGAGGAATTTCATTACTCCGCTTATTGCTATGCAAAAAAAAAAAGATCTTGTAAGCCTGTTTCATGTTGTTTGTCTTAAAATTGTTTCATGTTTAATTTCATGTTCATATGAGCGTAAACTGGTACTTTATATACTTAAAAATATAAAGATCCAAAAATCTCCAAAAAATCTGATTAGATTACTTTACAGAATTACCAGATTCCATTTTAGAATAAATATACCCAACACTGTAAAAACAAAATTTACAGAAGTTATATGAATTTCTTGGAATTTCATTATTTTTTCATTCTACAGTACCTCCTTAAAATCAAACTTGAATTACAATGCTACATCCGGTTTGTTACCTGGAATTGAATAGCAATTTAAAAGTCATTAGCAACTCAATTCTGAACGTCGCACAGCCCTGCTAGGGAAGTGCTTTTATTCTGAGTCAGTGCCATATTTGCCACATCAGCATGGAGTTTTTGCTATCATAATTTGCAATAATGTTTCCCAACCTTATATATATATATATATATCATGTGGCTCGCTGTGAATGACACTGCGGAGACTCACAGCACGGGAGGCTCATGCTGCTCTCCACGATCCACGCACAACTTACCACATGCCCCAATGAGAGTGACAACCCCTAATCCACGAGGAGGTTACCCCATGTGACTCTACCCTCCCAAGCAACCGGGCCAATTTGGTTGCTGAGGAGACTGGGCTGGAGTCACTCAGCACACCCTGTATTCGAACTCGTGACTCCGGGGGTAGTAGTCAGCGTCAATACTCGATGAGCTTCCCAGGCCCCCCGTTGTATGGGTTCTTTATTAAAACTACATTTATTTTTTGTTGCTTTTGATCAGAACTGACAGTTAAGAACAGAAAGGGTATTAAAAAAGGCATTATGAATGACAAATAAATTGCGTCGATGTCAACTTTGTACACAGAACCAGAAGTCAAACCAAACTTTATCTTTCAACATGATAAGATCTTGGTGCTTAACTTCACATATCATAAAACTGATCTTGGGATATTAAGAATCAATATCGAGATCGTTCAAATGAAGATAGCGATTAATCTGAAGATCTATATTTTACCGAGCCCTTATCCCCATTATTTTTATTTTAAGTCATACATTTTGTTTTATAGGTTAAACAAAACAAAATGTAATTATTTTTTCATACCCCATGGAAATCTGCTAACGTACCCCCTGGGGTAGTCATACACCCTGGTTGGGAATCACTGACTTAGAGGAACATTTAGTCAGACATGTACTTTAGAAATCCACTGTATCCTTCATTTGCTTTAAGTGCAGCTCTCAGGAGTGTAGCACATAAATGTTGCATTAATCTATTAAGCCTTTCTCTGGCAAGAAAAAGTGAAGCAGTTCTGCCCTTCTAAGGTGGTTATGTAATACTGAGACATTAAAGGCCTTAAATTCTATGTTTAAATTGGCAGCTCATCATTTCTTTAGCATTTTGGCTGTATACTAGTTTGTATGGTGGGTTTTGTCAGCAAAAGGCTGAATGTCATCAAATGTCATGTCCAAGCCACATTTCAACCCAAAATCACAAGAAAATATTTTTTAAATAAATTATCTTTTGTCATAAAGAAAATCAAGACTACTTTGGGACCATTAAGATCTTTTGTATTGTAACATTAATTTCATGGAAAATGTTAAAAAATAATAAACTCTTGACAGGTTTTGTGAAATTCATAACAGTGTTGGCACAGAAAATGCACAATCATTCCTGACCAAAATATAAATGTCATACTTACGTCTATGTAGTTGGCATTTATGTAGTCAGAGTGGGGGTCTCCATCCAGCAGTTGCAGGCGTACACGAGTGTGATCGTCTGTGGGGTCAAATATTCACAGAAGAGCCGGTCTAAAGTTACACATACACTTTAAATGGGAGCTACATACACATCAGCTGTGTGGGACCTTTGATTGATATACGTACAGTATAGTGTGATGTATCAGACTAATACATTTCTTGATCAACATCATTTGTTGGTCCTGGTGAAACATTCTTATCAAAAAAATGTTTTGCTTTAGCCCTAACTTACTGCTAAAATCAGAGAGAAATTGATTCATTTGAGAAATATGAGCTTCCACAAACTCAGTCTTCATGTTCGATTAAGAGACATGTGAGAATAAATGTTGACACTGAAAAACAACTTACATTTTGAATTCCTTTTATGGTCATTTAATGTAATGTTGCTACATTTATGGTGCTTTTTTGTGTGTGTCTTTTTCGGTTCATTTAATTTCAATGATTAGATAAGGCAGTATGAACATTCAAAATATCTCCTTTTGAATTTCACAGAAGAAAGTAAGTCATGGATTGGCATGTGGATCAATAATTGATGAAATAAAATAATTATTCAAGATAACAGTGTCATTTTCATAATCACTATATTGTGTTGTTTGCTAGTAAACATATCCAAACATCCGTACAGTAAGATACTGTGACAGGGCAGAGGGCGGGGCCGGGTCGTGATCATACACACCCGGTCCCTTATCAGGCTAATTAACCCTCCGAGAGGGATAAAGGCTGAATGTGGAAGGTGGTGCGATGAGAGAGAGAGAGAGAGAGATCGTTTACAGTCAGGTGACCATCATGTGTGTTTGTGTCGTTTGTTTAAGTTTTTCATTAAACTTTTATTTATAGTGTCAAGCCGGTTCTCACCTCCTCCTTGCTCATTTAAATCCCTTTACACTGGTGCTGAAACCCAGGAAGGAGGAGGTATACACCATAGTAGAGTTCTCGCTACTACCATCCACCCCAACGGAGTAGCCGCGGCCGCCGGTAAGTGGAGGAATGGCCGCCCACCGCGAGGGGAGAAGAGGCTCCTAACCGACTGCCTGGAGCAGTCAGGGCCGCTGGCAGGGGCGGAGGAGTCCCCTACCAGCCACTGAAATGCAGCGGGGTCAGAGACCACCGACCACGAGCGGGAAGGAGCTCGATGCTGACCGCCAGGAGCAGGATAACCGCTGCCAGGGGCGGGGGAAACCCCTTCTGTTCCCCGAGAACGAAGCGGTGCATTCCGTCCGCCAGGGGCTGGAGGACTGCTTCCGATCCGCCCGGGGAGGCATGGTTGTTGTCCGTTAGAGGGTGGAGGAGTGGCCGAGGACCAAGCTGTGGCTTGTAATGACTTGAGTCACTGCTGACTCCAGAGGAGGAGACGGTGGGCGAGTTGCGACATGCGACGTAATTGCATGCCACCTTGGCAGATGATGTACGCTACTGTCACCATGTATTCCGTCTGGAACAACACGTGCTTGTCCTGGATCCATGGCCAGAGCCTCCACAGGGCCAGCAACTCAATGCAGTTGATATGCCAATGCAGTCGTGGCCCTGTCCAGGAGCTGGTGGCTGCGTGCCCTTTGCACAAGATGCCCCAACCATGCTCGGATGCATCTGTCGTAACCACGACGTGCCTTGACACCTGCACTAAGTGGACCCTTGCCCGCAGAAATGCAAGGTCTGTCCAAGGACTGAACAAGCAGTGGCAGATCGGCATGATGGCCACGTGATGTACCCCGTGGTGCCATGCCAATCTCGGGACTCGAGTCTGAAACCAGTGCTGAATATGCACATCTGAATATGCTTCATCCCGAGCAACGTGATGGCCGCCGAGGACACCATATGCCCCAGGAGCCTTTGAAATTGTTTCAGTGGAACCATTGTTCTCCAGCTGAACAACTTCAGGCAGTTCAGCAATGACTGCATGTGCTTGCTAGTGAGGTGCGCCATCATAGAGACTGAGTCTAACTCCATCCCGAGAAAAGAGATGCTCTGAACAGGGGAGATTTTACTATTTTCCCAGTTGACCCGAATCCCCAACCGGCTGAGGTGCCTGAGCGCTAGGTCCCTGTGTGCACACAACAAGTCTCGAGAGTGAGCTAGAATCAGCCAGTCGTTGAGATAGTTGAGGCCTTGGTCGCCAGTGATGATGTGAGCCTACAGGCCCTAGACGGGAGCCTAGGGCAGTTCCACCAAGTGACGGTGCTTTGCGTGCACAAGTGCACCGCAACCAACTTATCCACCTGGGGAATCGCTGAGTACCCCCTGGCAGCACCACCATCAAGTGTAGTGAGAGTAGAGGAGCTCAGAGATTGGGTCTGGGCAGTAACTGCTGTAATGACTGTAAATAGCTCCTGTCTCTTTAAAGTCCTCCTATCTGAAAAAAGCCCAGTCTACTCTGATTGGTCAGCTGGCCCAGACTATTGTGATTGGTCAACCGCTTAGAGTGTGTATCGGAAACATAACGCCCCTTACCATAACTGATTTCAGCTCCCGAGGTTTCCTGAGCAGTGCATTTCTGAGGGGGCATTATGCAAATGTGTTACATAGTGATGTATCTATGACACAGAAGAATGGCTGGACTGAAAACCCAGTGATTCAGGCAGTTCGGGAGCAGTGCTTTCTGTGAGAGAGATTAACTCCCTTTGGCGTGGACTTTGTAACTTTGCAGACATTTTACATGCACAAACAGCTATATTATACACTAAAGGAAAGGTAAAATCCCAAAAAGCATAATGGGGCCTCTTTAAGAAAATTATTATCCTGTTTAAAAAAAGTCAAAAATGTTTGAAGTTTGATTGCAATTACCAATGGCAGGCACGTGTTTTTAGAAGGCATTCAACCTGTGATGCTCACTCTAATTTTGTGCACAAGAAAGACAATCACATCTTTCAAAAATCTCTATAATGATGGGTAACACTTTCCTAGAAAAAAACACTTGTTTCTTAGCAACTCAAACCTGGATGCCCTGAGTTCAGCATTATACTTTGGGAATTGACAATAAGAATCTGACCATTTTTGTAAAAGTGGCTGTACAGTACAGTACACCAGAGATGGAAAGATCTTGGCATGTAATTGACTTAATTACTTTTTCTTTTATTAATTTTCTTTTCTTAGCAAAAGCACAACCTGCCAAGATTTTAACACGAACACCAAGTCTTTCCAACCTAAAAAGGTGAAGCTGTATATCCTGAAAATTACGATGCCACTACTGCAGAAATTAAAGGGGTTGGAAACGGATAGCAAGGAGGGGGTAAAGGATGGGTCTGATACTTGCTCAGCACACACATGTGGCATTCTGCTTTGATCATACAGAGAATGCAAATGTGCTGTTGAAACATGTAAACTCCAAGCCAACTGATTGGGACTAGGCAGTTGCTACAGGGCTCATTTGGCACACTTTTTTAGGATGATTGTTTTTCTTCAGGATCATGAGTTGTGTAGTTTTTCACCAGGAGCTACACTATTAGACATGATTTTATTCAAATGAAGTTGACTAGACTGATTGCCTCAACAAAAGCATATACCATTGTTAGCAACTTCGGAGCTCGCAGTAGATCTGTCTTTAAAGTTTTAAAGTTTATTGTTAAAAATCTACTCCCTTATGAAGCAAATCAGTGGAAGTTTCTCTTCGTATTTTTGTATTAATTATTGCAAGGAGAAACAAGTATCTAGAGCTATGAGGGTGTCATGCTGGTTGTTTACCCTTAGACAAACCCTCCTTCCAGTTTAAATCTGCTGCCTTTTCTTATTCTACCTGCTCAGAATTCAACCAATTCATATTGTTGAACTATAAACTTTATTATTGGCTTTGTCCCAACTCACAAATGTATGCTGACCTCTGCTCCCTGAAAGGATTTGTCTGTAATGGAAGAACACAAGAGGGAAATGGACGGATGTGAAAAGAAGTGAGAGAGAAAGACAAAGGGCTAATTAGATGCCACTGAGTCAGTTGTCATAAGGGCAAGCCCTCGGCTGGGTTCCTCTCCACGGCGAGGGGCCAGACACAAAGCTCTAATTGGGAGAGGAATGACTAGATAACAGACGAGTGTGAGCTGTGATGCATGGGAAAAGTAGTTCTTAGTCATCCCTGTAAAACTATCTAGCTGCCTGGATGATCACCTGTTTAGAGGACTGCAGGGGAGGAGACTGAGGTGAAACAGACATTACAGTGACATATGATGAAAAGTGGATTTTGATATTTTTTTATATTATTGGTATTACTTGCAAAGCCAAGCACTGTTACTTTTGTGCATACTTAGGGTTAGTGATTTCAACAGCCCTAACACAAAGTATTAAACTTTGGCATGTAGCTAGTCCCACACTGTTTGTGCTAAGGATATGCAAATATTGCAGCTTGTTGAGGAGAGGTGCGCTGTCACTTTTTAAAGCAAACAGATTTGGTTTTTTTTGCCTGGTAGATGATAAAATGGGCAAAGAATAACCCCAAAGTTCAATTTTGAAAGGTGTTCCTGAGCCATATCTTGGCACAAGAATATCATAGAGACTTAGGGTGTGCAGAATATCCTAGCAACTACCTAGCAACACCATAGGAACCACCCACAACACCACTGCATTGAGGCATCTATTTTAGCAAAAGCAAGAACACCTCACATTTTCTTCAGAAAAACTCAATATTTTACTTTCATTATGGCCGATTTATGATTTATTATGGTAGATATTATAACTCTGTACTGTTTTGCTTGGTAGCTTAACAAATGCAGTGTTCAAACTGAAGCTCTGATGTCAAATTTGACATGATTAAAGTGAAATAAAGTTTGTAGTACTGTAGTTTACAAACAATTTGAACTGAAAAAATAAGACCTAATAAAATCTGCTTCTAAAGTCAGCCTAATAAAAATAAATATGGTAATATTGGCCTGTGTAAGCTGATTACAAAGTAATTAGTCACTGTAATCTAAATGCTTTGAAATCAAAAAGTAGTGAAACACATTACATTTGAAATTCTTGTAATCAGAAAGTAACTTAAAAGTAATTAAGTTACTTTTACTTTTTTCAGTAATGCAATCTGATTACAATTTTTGTTATGGTAATTATTATATTAATTATGGATTACCTTTTAAAATCATTTACTGAAAAAAGCACTGATATTGGCTAATACTGATATGATTACAGAGAGAATAAATCTATAGTACAGTTCACACTTAAGCTCAAATCTGCAATTTTCCAGTACATTTTTTAAGTGAAATCAGATATCAAAATGTTTTAATGTACAATAGACAATCTATATAAATGTGTAGGAATTTTGTAGCCTGGCAAAGAAAAGAGTTTGAATGGGAAAATAAATAATAAAGCCTGATATTAAATTCTTTCAACATCAGCCTAATCAGACCAGTGCTGATTAGAAAATAAACAAATTGTCCAATACCGATATCATCACTATATAGTGCTTCCCTGATGTTAAGTGACGAATAGGCTTCTTTAAGGGCAGACAAACAGAAGAATTAAAAAAAGAAAAAGAACAAACTTAAAGGGGAGAAGTCCTCTCTTTGAAAATGCAGCCTAAAAAATGTCACCAGTCTCTTAATCACCGCTCTTAAGCCTGTGTCTTCTTCCCTGCTCGTATATATAACCTCAGTGTGCTGTCAGATGGCCTAGTACATAATACACCAAAACAGCCTATTAAATCCCTTCTTGACAGCAAAGAGGTTCCTCTGTCAAATGGGCCAAGCGTCTTGCACACCTCATGGCGCAAAATCTCGGCACTCTGGAAGTTAATCCAATTTAATCCATTTCCATCCACTCTGGGATAAGACGCTTTGCTCCTGAAGTCTACCTGGAGAAGCGGAGGGGCTTAAAAGAGATATGTTTATGTGAACGTTTGCACTTTGAAAGCTTGGTGTTAAGGCCAGTGTCATCCTAATCTGAACAGGATTCATTTTCGAGGTTTTATTTGCAGCAAAGGCAATAAAAAGGGTATACTTTGCCTTGTATGTAGGACTTCTTAATGAGGAAATTCAATTCCACCTGTTATTCTCGTGATGTGTAACCTCGTGTGGTGATCTCATTAGGTAACATAACAAAGAATTAGATCTTTTATATATGTCAATTGTTTCCCCAAGACAGCAATTAAATTAAAATTGAGCAAACTGAGACATTTTCTGAAGTCTCATGCTTCTTATATGTTTTTCCTGAAAAAAAAAAAAAACTCTAGAAATGTCATATGTGTCTGTTCTAGTGTTTCAGAATACCAAACTCTGGGAATCTCTTGAATATCTTAAAGATGCAAATTGAGAGTTTTGCTGAAGTCTCCTGCTTCTCAGATTTTTTCTCCTTAGAAAAAGACCATCAAAACCTCATGTCTCTTCTCAGGCTTCAGAAGAGATTTTAACAATGTTTCAAACTGTGCTTAGATTTGCTACTACAGTCAAAAGTCAGATTCTTCTAAATGAACTCAAGAATTTCTCATCAAATTCTCCCAGAAACAAATTATTTGAGCTAGCCTATCTACATACATTTTCTAGTTTTATATTCTACTCTGTATGTCACCATTTGTGCCTATTGTTACTTCTAAGAATTTATAGGGTAGTTTAATATATTGATCCTTATATGATCAAATGAATGATGAATAAGTCATTTCATTATGTAAATGAGGTTTAAATCTGGCTAGCTGGCTTTTCTTGATTATGATTGTTAATCGATGATAAATAAACAGATACTGTATAACTTAAGAGCATTATAAAAAATGCTGCCCATGTGAATATTAATACTCGAGCTTTGGTCAATTCATCAGAGAAGGTTTTTTTTTTCCAGAAAGACTTCAAAGGAACCTGAAAATCTGGCAGCACTACGTGAAGGGAATAAATGTCAAAATCTGAAGAGTTCACAGAGAAGAAACGAGAAGGTGTCTTCACACAGACACATAGATCCACACAATCAGAGTACTTAAAAGGACAAGACACGTTCACTTCTTTGTTTGGACTAATGAAGATGAACAACCTGGACACTTTATTTTGCATCGGGTGCCTTACCTTGCATATTTTAACCTCAGATTCACAAAGGCAATGATACTATCTGGTTAAAATGAGTGACGGTTGGTATAATGAGACAATGTGTGATGTTATCCATTGGGAGTTTGGCTCTCTTGGATGGATTGCGTGGTGTTGGCAACATGAAAATTGCATCATATGAATGATTTTTATTCAGTAACAGAAATGAATTCAGTTCATATGAACATACAAAAACCATGCCCTCTGTGTTACATGTGAAGGTATCATTTTGTTGGACTTTTTTGGCGGACCAATACACAAATAGATTTCAAAAATCTAGTGTACTGCCTACCTAGACAGCATTTTAAGGTATCATAAGGTATCTTGACCTTTCACAGTATCTTTCATGGAAAAGGGTTGTTTTGGAATATATATATATATATATATATATAAAATAACATATATAAACATATTATAAACGGATATTTTTAATAATAATTATTGTTAGGAATTTTTTTTTATATAAATGTATCAAATTCATTGCACATATATCTAAATATATATAACGTTTTTATTGCTACTTTTTGGTATTAAATTCATTTATAATTACATTTTTCTTGCTCAATATCTTGTTCACTTGGAAAATATGTCAAATAACTAAAGTAAAATGTGTTGAGAATTGTGTTTCACATTGACTTTAAAATGGTGTCTACATAAACAGTCTGTGTTCAAATTTACACACTGTCAGTGTATGTACTGTATTTGATGAAGAACGTCCTTCTTGACCGCTAATAACCAGGGACAGATTACCGACCGGGCCAATGGGGCCAGTACCCAGGGGTCCTTGTCTACCAGAGGGCCCTTGACTGCCCGGGGGTGCCCTGGGCTTTAAGGCTGGTGATCCCCCCGCTTGAAAACCCTTTCGGGCATGAACAACGAAACATCTTATCTTTGGAAGCGTTTTGTAAATCAGCCGCTGTTCTCTGTAGTCCATCAAATAAACACGCTGCATCTATGATACACAGATTCCCTGAGCGCGCACTCGAGTGTCTGTACTCGCGCTGCTGTTTTCTAGCACACATTCAGCCGAACAAATGGTTTTTCATATAAGGCTGACATTTACATGGATTTATAATAGATATCTCAAAATAATAATAAATAATTGATTTAGAGCTCGGGGCCCTTTGGGTTTAGAGTCCCCAGGGCAACGGCCCAATCGGCCCAGTGGTTACTCCGTCCTTGAGTAGCTCATCCGGGAATTTCTTATCTACTGTTTTATGAATATTGACAGTTCTGATATATTACATTATTTGCAAACTGCTTTTGGATATTCCGACCCAGGGTGCTACAATAAATGCAAAAAATTTCAGATAAGTACAGTTACTGTCTTGCTTAATCCCTCTGTACATTCTCTTCTTTTCATGTGCCGTATATCTGTTCCATTACGAACATCACTCTGATTCTCTTTCTATTTCATTCTACGCAATGTCATTGTCCCCTGTTTTGGGATAACACCCTGTAGCTCACTTTTTGTACCGCCCATTTTTTTCTAAGATGCTGCCAATGCATTTCCTCCAATCTCATTCCAAACAGAGTACGAAAAGGGCTTCAATTCCTCATGCCAATCAAATCCAAACTGAAACAGCACACATCTGTCAAACCTTGTGCGCCAAGACATAGCATGCTATCTATCTCTATATATTACTCTCTCTACCTCATTAACAAGCTACAACAAACATAAATTAAGAGATATACTAATGAAGGACATTTTGGATATGGTACAAAAATGTCAGCGTATTATAAATCCAGAGATGTTAGAATCTGCTTTGAAGCAGAGTAGGGGTAAATACGAGCTGTCTTCCAATCTCCTCCATTCTCCATTTCTCTGATATGTAAATGTTTGCCAATAACAGTTTATTTTTGGTGTAGAGTCTCATGAATTATAAATGACCATATGGGCTAAAATGCCTGACACTGCCTGCTTAAAACATTGAAGGGATGAGCGGGACGGGACAGATGTCTCTAAATGAAACGGCTTTCCTCGTCTCCCATAAATTGTCAGAGTTAATCAAGGAATGTGTTTGTGGGTTGATTTTTTCTTGGCATGCTTTGCAAAACATAGTTCCAATTTGTGGTGGTTAAAACTGCAAACACAGGGAAATACTTCTCAAAACAACCCCTTTTTTTTGGCAGATTCGAAATGATTCTGTTATGTAAAGAACCATATGCAATAAGTCCTAACTTAACCTAAAGCAACATCAGTTTAATAAAAAAAAAATCCACTACGGAGGATTTCTCGTTTAATTTTTCATTCGAAATGAACAGAATACCATTACTGAGCCAGAACATGAAAAAACTAAAAAAATCGAAATTAAAAATTAAATTGTGTTCAAAAGCATATACTTTCCTTAGCACAACACTAAGCCTTCAATGGTTAACACGCAGAGCTGTCGGGTTCGATTTGGCATGAAATTTGGAGGATTTGATCATTTGTTCTTGTGTGTTTACATCATGCCCATAAACAAATTGCATCTTTGAACATTAAATTGAGTATTTTAGCACCAAAAAAATTACAAACTTCACCTTTAAGCAGTTACTTGTTATCTGAATGAGATGTTGTGCTATAGACGCAGTTTATTAGCATTTTACAATGCCAGTCAAAGTAATAAGCGACTAACGACTCTCTCATTAGCAAAAGGTTGCCCAAGGCATCTCGTGTTAAATAAAGCCATCTCCCTCATCTGCTTCTAACACTATTTTCCCACAAAAATTATCATTTGTACTGATGAACAACATGATGGACAGTTTTATTAACAACTTGTATAATTAGGCTGGTTTAACTAATAGCAAATTTATCATAATACCCGCTGGCCATCAACCCGTGACAGGCTATTTCATTTGGGCTACTGTTTCATCTAATTTTAAGAATACAGTGTCAGTGATAACTAAATCTTTTCAAAAATAAAAATAAAGTTTATAACAGGATAGTGTATAATGAATTGTGCTGCTACACTACCAAAAAGGTACCATGGTGGTACCAGAGATTTTTAGACATATACCATGGTAGTGCCATGGTTTTCTTTGAACGATATGGTATTTATTTTTGAATACTATATTTTGTACCTTGGAGTACTATGTAAATACCATGAAAAATGAGTATGGTAATCATTCAGTACATGGTATACAAAACACCAAAGTACCATGGTACTACTACTATGTGACTGCCATTGCATGATAGAACAATAAGCTAGCTTTAAAAATAGTGGTCTTTTCAGACAGTATATGTAGAAATACAATAATCTGTGCATTAAAATCATACTTACAGTTTACTTAAACAAAACTATTAACTTGTAAGTGTATGTACCCATCTTTTTTGTGCTTATTTTATGAGCTGTGAATGCATTAAATCAATTTACCTAGGCTAAAAAGTGTCTGTTGTTTAGTAATTCTTTAGGGCAAAATGTTGGCAAACAACTGTGAGTGGTCATGTGTGGTCAACTAGGTGAGAGAAACCCAAACCATGCCTTTACAGAATGCAATTTTGCAAACAAGTGTTTAAACACCATATAGAATCCATGTTGTTTCGGTACTCACAAGCGATGATGTTACCATAGCGATTCTTGTTGCGGTTCTCATCCTTCTTGGCTGTTTCCCATGGGGCCGTTTGTCCCTCAGCCAGACCCTGGAATCATTTTAAGAATACCTTCAGACATATCCAGCACATTGAAGACTTACAATGACATTTATTCATTTGACAGATGTAAATAAATTGTATTGGTACATGTGTTCCCTAGGAATCAACCTAGAGACATGCTTTACTACAGACATGCTTTACTAACTGAGCTCACGTTCATATATACATATATAACCCTGAAGGCCAAAAAAGCACCAGTTCTACATTTTGTGCCACACTGATCAACATTTTGTAGATATCACAGAGTACCTTCAAAGTCATAGGTTCTGATTTGATCATTTATGAAAGTTATAGAAAGCAAACTTTTCTCAGACTGAGGTTTATTCTTGGCAAATTCTTCAGGAATTACAGATAACACAAGTCATTTCTCTTGATATCGCTGAGTGTCCTTTGAGGGTGTAAGAGTCTGGTAATTGTAGAGTTATATTTTAGCCAAGGGACAAAGACAAGACCAAACTGTTAGACAAGAGCATTGAATAGTGGCCACTTAAATTGTAGTGCAATCTTTATCCTGTCCAAAAACACAACAAACCATTTACAGTGACAGACCAAGAGAAACAACACTATGCATGAAAAAGAGACTTTTTGGACAAAGTAACTCAAAATGAAGACATTTTTTGATGACGGTGTAATTTGGTGAAGTTTTTCAACAGACTTCTCTGTGAAAGAACAATAATAGAGAGAGAGACAGACATTATATAGAGGCACTTAATTTTCTAAGTAATACATAGTGGCCAACGTAACTAGTCAAAAATTTTAATAAAATTACGTAAGCATTTTCTTGTAAAGATTCTGACCCACTTTATATTAGGTGGCCTTAACTACTATGTATTTGACCATTTGATACAATTTACTTATTAAGTACATACATGTTGTTGCATTGTAATTACGTTTAAAGTACTTGCATTTAATTACATTTGTAGTTACACTGTTAAATTTACCCCTAACCCTTACCCCAAAACCTAACTCTAACCCCTCATCCCAACCCTAACTCTACCCTTACTCATAAACCTACCCGTACCTCAACCTCAGTAGCAGCATATATGGGAATTTTGCAGAAAAACGTGTAGTTATACTGTAAATACATAGTCTAGTATGTATTTAAAGTAAGTACACAGTCGTTTAGGCCACCTAATATAAAGTCACGAATGACATAAAAATACAACTGTTCTGCATGACATTTATCGTAACATTTCACGGGCATTTGTTCACACATGCTGCATGCAGTTAGTCCAAAAAACATGAATAATTGGCTAATCAGAAGCTTTACTGTATCTTTTACATCTGTAAATAGCCTCAATTATTTTATATGATCAATCATCACCTTCACAATGCATTAAAGTGACAGTTACCTGGTCAATTAATTTGTCCATACTGACAATGTAAATGCTACAACATCACAGCCAATCAGCTTTAAAGGAAACATAATAATTACATGAAAAGATCCTAAATGAATCTCGTTCACCTATAATGCTTAACATGCTTGTCAGCAACTGCATTTTGTATATTTCAGTTGTACTTAAAGGGACAGTGCATCCAAAAATTAATAAGGGTGAGTAAATAAGGGTGCATAAGGGTGAGTAACTGATGACAGAATTAATTTTTTTTTGCTGAACTATTCCTTTAAAATGTTTTGTATCCGTTGGGTATTCTGGTTGCGTTTTACATACAATGGTTTTTACCTCATAGACTCTTCTGGTTGGAAGAATCAATCAGCATCAGGCAGGGGCATATACAAGATATTATTGTATTTTTTTTTTCTTTCAGTACAAAGTATGATGCAGCCCATCTGGAACTAGTCAAGCATAAAAGCTCAAACATGCAGAGCATATCATATCCGTAGTAGGCTACTGTTACTTCAGGTGATTTAAACATGATCTGGCACCTGTGAAAATCAAAAGCCTCATTTTTATTGAACCACGTTTTCATTTGTGAATTAAACATGATCTGGCAACTCTTTAAAATAAATCAGTCACATTTCTTAATGCAGGGATGCTGGCATCTGGCAACTCTGCCAATGAACTCATTATAATTGTGATATAGTCAGGGTAACTGACTCAGTTAAAGTCAAGCTCTGTGTCCCCCTGACAGACGGTGAAACTTAAACAGTTTGATAGGTTGTTAATGAGACATTTTAAAGCATAGCTAAAATATCCCTAGAGAACCTTTATAGAAAAGGACTAAAACAGCATTCTTCCAGCAAAGAGCTAAACTTATTTCTCATTTGTTCTTTACCATAAGGAATATATTCCTCATCCACCTCTCCAAAAACACCCTCACTGGAGCTTCTCTCTTTTCTAATCTTCTGTTTTTGATACTATTAGAAATGTTTAGAGGTGAAGAGAAGACAGTGCGAAATAAAAC
Source organism: Moxostoma hubbsi (assembly GCA_032164185.1). NCBI lineage: Eukaryota > Metazoa > Chordata > Actinopteri > Cypriniformes > Catostomidae > Moxostoma > Moxostoma hubbsi. Next base: position 41,042,054 of record JAVLUX010000017.1, on the reverse strand, counting down.
TTCCACTGGTGTCTCAATGAATAAGTAGAGATATGTGAGTGTGTCTAGAGTGAGTTTGTGTTGTGTATCTGTGAACACAAATACAGCAGACTGTCAGACCTCTTCCACCCCCATATCCTTATAATAAATATCATTGTCATCACCACTACAAGACAATATGCTTTTCTCTGTCTCAACATCATCATATCCACTGTTCACTGTATTCAGACTAATATATTTAAAATATGATCATACAACCCGATATCACGCCGAGGCGTGAAATAGACACGCCGGTCCACTCGCGGATGCGTGTCGGTGTCACGCTTTGCCTCCTCCAGGCGTGTACATGACACGCGCGCGTCTACGTAGAATACCGGCAGGGGGCGATCGTTTCCTCAACGCCAACAACTCTCCGCGCACCAAAGAGGAAGCGATACCGTTGTCGTCGCGTTGCACGTTCGTGCGGGCGGGATGCCGGCCAATTTCGCCGGTTACTTTCACTTGTGACCATATGTGACAAATAAAGGTTCATTACAGTGCTGCTTTCATGAAGAAATCCTAACGTTGCTGTAGCCTAACGTTGTTATATGTGTGTGTGTGTGTGTGTGGGCTGTCGAGTATCTTGTGCTGATGTAAATAAATAAATAAATATATATATATATATATATATATATATATATATATATATATATATATATATTTTTATTTAAAAAGTGTATTTATGTACAAAAATATATATCCTGCTAACCGGAACTGGAGAACGCGATATATCGCTTCCTCTTTGGTGCGCGGACAGTTGTTGGCGTCGAGGAAACGATCGCCCCCTGCCGGTATTCTACGTAGACGCGCGCGTGTCATGTACACGCCTGGAGGAGGCAAAGCGTGAAATAGACACGCATCCGCGAGTGGACCGGCGTGTCTATTTCACGCCTCGGCGTGATACTGGGTTGGATCATATCACATTGCTCATCAGCTTCCTAAACTCATAAGAAAACAGCATAGGTGTCTTCTAGTTCTACTGTTATCTGATTATTAAGGTCCTTAATGTCTGTTAAAATGTGCAAAATTTATTTTCAAGTATGAACTATTTTGTGTAATGTGGTCATGTTACATTATAAATATCATGTAGTAGGGGTGGGCGATATATACCGGTAGACTTGATATACCGGTAGAAATTTGCCAACTGGTACACGTTTTGGATCATTGTCTCTGTCTCGGTAGCGCAAAATTGCCACATGATAAATGTGTACAGCACATAACACGTACACATTACACACTTTGTCAGATAAATGGAGGAAGGAGGAGCGACTGCTCGTTCCTCAAATTCATTTTTATGAGAAGATGAGAGGTTGATTATGAAGGAACATTTTTAAGATTCACATATAAACCCTTTCTACAATTCTTTTTGAATGATGTTTGATATCAGGAAACAAATCAGGCATATTTTCCTTCAGATATTTTTTGTGTTATTTTTAGAGATTACTAAAAACACAAAGAGCCTAATTAAGTGTTTTATTTATGGATAATTTATTTATTTATGTTATTTTACTTTTTGTATTGCTTTGAGAAGATGTTAAGTTTCTTGAGGAAAGTTATAACAATAATAATAATAATGATAATAAAAAAATAATTACAACAACAATAATAATAATGAATATAGCTGCAAGCAGCAATACCGGGGTCAAGCCAAATATCGGCAGCATGAGCAGCGAAAAAAGCATTGTGACACATTTTAAGTTAGAATTCTAATGAATGCTGTAGGAGTTAAAGATAAAAAACAAATATCTATGGCCATATTTCTCAAAATACACAACTGTTCTATTTACGTGTACTAGTTAATAGCACATTCAAATCCTTATCATCAACAGAACAAAAGTGCTTGATCTTTTAGCTATTAGTACATTGATAAAGAGTGTTTACTCAAGGTTGTGCAGAGGGTGTTAAGTGCAACATTGCACACTATACATCGTTTTGTGTATTCTCAAGCACTTAGTAGGATTTTTTGGAAACAATTGGAAAAGTCAGTTTTTACATCCATAGAGTTATATGCAATACATTTATAGACATCTATGCAATATTTAGTTTAATCCAATTTAAATTAAACAATTTTATTATTTCCATGACACTAACTTAATTGAAAACAATTTGTCTAATTGATTGAAATATATCAAGCAAGCACATTTAGCCATTGTTTACTACAGGGCATCCAGAAATCACAATGACCCCCCCAGGGCAAGGTCCTAAAATATTTTAATTTTACTAAGCAAATGCAACAGCCTTAATTCCTCTTTGGTATTTTTTATAAAAGTGGTAAATTCAAATTTGTTTGTGAAACAATTCTAAACAAAAATCTATTTGCTAATATTTTCAGGCATGGTCTAATAAATAATCAGCAGATTTCAATTTCATGTTGATTTGACAAATGTTATAAGAGTAATAGCAACAACAAAACATTTACATAAAATCCAAAAATGGCCACCTATGGTATATTATGGTATATGGTGTGTATATATATATATATATATATATATATATATATATATATATATATATGTATATGGTATATACACCTATGGTTCTTTGCATGGCCCACAAGACCAGTCTCACAAAAATGCAAACATATGGCCTCAAGTCCATTTTGGTGTGCTCAATGTCAAATTTGTTGATGACTGGCCAATGGCTGCCATGTTTCTCAATATATGCAACTGTCCTCATGATCAATGATGGCAACTCCCACATAGACACTGAATGCAAAGGCACTACATGCAAATTTTGAAATTAATTGGACCAATGTTTCTATATTTATAGCCACTTTCATATTGTTCCGTCATAGTGCCACCAAATGGCCAAAACCAACAACTTTTTCTGTGTGTTCTCAGGTTGAGCCCTTATATAAGTGTGCCAAGTTTGGTGAACATATGTAATTTTACTTAAGAGTTATATCAATTTATGTAAAAGTAGAGACCACCTTTAAAATTCATCTGAATTTTTTTGCCATTTACAAGCAAAATTTTGCCATGTTCTCTCTATTCCTAAGAAATTTACTAATGATGCTTCTTATTTTTTTGGTTTCATTCCGATTGGCTGAACATCTTTGGAGCAAATTACTAAAGTAGTTTCAAAATGTTTTGAAGTGGCAACAGGCCATAAGGTGAACCATAGCAAATATGGTATCGTTGCGCTTGGCAAGTCCTCCCGAACTTAACAAGACCAGTCCTGCGAAAACAGACCACCCCCACTAAAAGCTAAAATCTCACAAATACAAAAAATATATATTTTTCCACCACTAGTTGGTACTGGAACAAAACTGCTCAGACACCTTCAGTGCATGGTCTGATGACACATACAAAGTTTCATAACGATACACCAATGCATTCATAAAATACAGAATTTTGTGACAAAATTCAAAATGGCCGATGCCCAAAATGGCTGATATGGGAAAATTGGGTATAGTTTGACTCTGAAGGTTTCAATGAATCTAAAAAGACAAGTTTTATAGTTTTTGGCCAAAGCGTTCAAGAGTTATAAGACAAAATATCTCCTGACCAGTAGGGGCAGTATGGCAAAACGATGCAGGTGACCTCAAGGCATGATGGCGGTGACACATACCAAGTTTTGTAACAATCTGTCAAAGTCCATAATGGCGTGCAAGCCATCAATTTCGTGAAGCCCTTTCTCAGAAAAAAAAAAGGGCTAACTTTTGTGTAGCTCTATCTAATGATCGCTTTAAAACTATTTTGGTGGAAATCAGAAAAAAATTGTAGGAGGAGTAGCGAAAGAATAACGATAACAAGGATTACAATGGGGTCTTTGCCCTTTCAGGGATTGACCTATATATATATACACAGTATGTATAAAGTAGTTATATGAAATAAAGTAAAAAATGCTTCTAGAACCAAGGTCATTAAAAAGAGAATGGTCACTGTTGTGCTCTATAACCTACAGTATATACACTCCATTAACTTCTCTTTTTTTTTTCTCTCTAACATGTACACAGATGTGTGAACACACATCTGTCAGAATGAGATTAATGATGCGATTATGCTGACATCATGGCCATCATCAGCTTTTTGCCAGCATGGTCAGATCTGTATCACTCGCTCTCTCTATCTGTTATTCTGTCCATCATATATCATCTGTCTAGTCTCACCTTGTTTTTTCCAAGGAGGTATATAATACTTGGAGGAAGTTATCCGTTCGCATTCCCAACCATCTCAAAGAGATTCAATTGTTTGGTCAAAATACATGCCTAATTTTGAATGGAAGTCAACAGAGAAAGATGCTTCATGTCCCCATAATAATGTAGTTACAGTAACTACAAGTACTTAAGTGAACCATGATAACCAGCCAAACCCTGAAACCTTTGTCTGTACCCTTTCCATCCCTTCTGTCTTGACTTTAGGAATTATGACAGATGAAATACACACACAAAAATCCAGCAATGACAATAATGATGATAACAATGATAATAATGTAAATGACAGAGCAACATATAGAACATATAGAAACATATTTGTCCATAACAGGCTCTCTCTCTAGCCAGTCACAAGCCAGTAGCAAACACTCCATTCAACTTAATGCAAACGTATTGGGTTTCTTCCTGTTTACTGCATAGTAGGAAATATGACGTATTTTCAGAGGCAAGGACAGAGATGGCCCAGTGAAAAAAAACTTCATTTACAGAGGAACTTGTGAGGCAAATCATGTTGGAAGTGAGAGGCAAAAACAAAAATGCTTTATAACAAGTCTGACTTGATAAATGACCCTTTAAACAGAAGGCACAATCTATGGTGCTATTAGACTGCTAAGACAGGCATGACCTTCCAGTAATGCGTGTCATGTCTACTTCTAGACTTCAGACAATGTGAAGCAGTCTTATTCTAATTCTCATAAGTCAAACTTTATAAAGAGGCAATCAGATATCAAAAACAAACACACAAACAAATAAAAACCATATCTCAGATCATGGTAGACCTCTCTCTGGTCTCTATTCTGGCCTAATCTTATTCAGACCTAATGTGAAGTCACCATTGTTTGGTTATCCCGAAGACAAGACTGCTTTAATGACAAAGACCTACACAATGTTAATTGTGAATACAGCATATATTACAAAAGGATACTAGAGAGCATGAAATGCAATCTGTTCTTCTCCATGCATGCTATTGATATTCTGTCACCTCTGTTAAAAAAAATTAATAAAATCAAAAGGCAGACATGAATGCTAATAAGTGTTTAGCCCAGTTGCTTACTAGTCAAATGTTTTGAATGTAACTATGTCTGATCATACAGTAATATCTTGCCCTTATAGTACTTATAGTAAACAGCAAACTGCATGTAGCTATCTCATATTGGAACATAAGATTCAAAGCATTCTTAAAAATGTGCTTTAAGAAACATTAATTACTCAAGTGAATGAAAACAAACCTCTAAATAAACTTAAACTCTTGAAGGCAACATCTAAGACTTCATCTCATATCTATCTGATGTTTGCAGTGTATCTTTCCTACAGTGTACAACATATTCAAGTTCACTTCAACAGAGTTCAACTAAATGGCAGGGTCACAATAATGCCAGCGTACATTTTCACAGGCTTATAACTTCACATCTGCACATGAAAAAGGGAGAATATAAAGACACACAAAACATAATTTGTCATTTTTTTTCTGATTTTCTTTCAAACGACAAGGAGACAATATAACAGATGCGATTTCTATGTTGGTGACCTTTGTCAATTTGAATAATCATAGGAATTATTTCTTTGTATTATTAAAGTGAGTAGAAAGTGTGTGCAATTGAATATTTCTTTCATGAATATTTGCTAAATAAAACACACTTGCCAAGCATAAAAGGCTAAAACAAATTTTTATAGCTGTACGATTTTCAAAATTGCCTCAGAGAGGCTTGACACAATGTAATTGTTAAAAATTCATTACATCATTGTGCATGAAATCTTCAAATTCAGGCTGTCCATTAGCAGCCCTTTTAAGGCTGAATAGCCCTAAAGGTTGAGTGTACCTGTGGCTTGATTTCTATTCTAAAACTCTAATAGTTTTCTGTTAGGAATAACAGAATCTCTCCAAGTTAGTGGTATCAAATCTTTGATATATATATTCTCAGTTATTTATGATGTAATTCATAGCAATTAAACTAGATAACAATGAGTAGAACTATATATTCTGCTTTGCTTTTGAGATATATCTGTCAAATAATCTGTGCATTTCTATTTTTTATTCTCTATTATGCTGGTAACATCTACAGTATTTCATAACCCCCTTAATGTCACGTAAAACAAAACTAACTAATAAGTTGTTTTCATGTTGGTCAAACATGAATCTTCTGTTTGCAGTTCCCTAACATCATAATTTTCCAAAGTATGCTGTTATAGAGAGTGTCTTAGAAAGTATCTGTTTTCATTGGAGGAAAAATCTGTGGAAGAGAAGTGTAAACGTATAGCAAAATCAATTTGTTTTCATGCTGTAACGTATCAGTTGACTTGGCCTAAGTGAGCGCTTCTTGGCCAAAATAAGCTGCAAACTGGACCAGAATTAATGCCGGTATTGAATAGTGTAGCTATGTGAGGCTAAAAATATTTCCCTTCAAGATCAGCCCCATACTTTTCAATTTCCATTCTATGTTCCATCGAAAATGGTCTGTTCTTACCTCATACTCCTCTTTAAACCCATAACCCTGCCCACACTTCATCTGGGTGATGTGTTGGAGCAAGTCTGCCACTCGTATGGCTGGTTGGAACTGGCCGGCTTGATAGGACATCTCCACCGACTCGCAGCCCCCATATGGGTATGTCTGGATGGTCATCGAGGGCTGGGACATCTCACTGTGGCTGCCATCTGTGAAGGGAGAATTCAAAATCCTTGAGTACCCAATGTGCAATTGGCAGCTTGAGAGGACAGACAAATCCGGTTAATTCTTAGAGCTGGTACCAGTAGGTTGCTGGTTCGATCCCCACAAGACTGTGCCAATTTGCCCTTTGAAAAACGTAACCACCATAACAAGTTCATGGTGTCATTATATTACATGGTGACATCACATGAAAGTTGCAGAAACTCTCATTTTAAAGGCCTAATTCCTTTCTACAATATGTTACATTTACAATATACAAGCCCCAGGAATCAATGGAAACAATAAGGAATTGTGCTCCTTTTAATTAATAATACAATAAAGAGATGTCAAACCGCTATCTGAACAGTGTAATTTCTGTCGCATTACCTAAAGATTAAAAGGCATTGTATCTATTGCTGTATATTTATGCTGTTAATGAATGCCAAAATCCAGACTACACATGATTATTAAGCTAAAAAAATACCACTATGTAGTGATGGGAAACATTAAGGACTCTTTTTACGTATTTCCGACTGTAAGAGGGCGTTTTTTCAAAGGCATTTATCAATGTGTCCTATAATTTAAAATATGATTATCTTTTATCCATCACAGCCCTGCAAAACCATGAGTTACTATTTGCTATCACTAGTCATTTGCAGTACTTTAAGAGTGAGGGACATGCTCAATCTAGAGAGCATTTTATTGGACAATAATTTGTATATACCTCTGTGGACAAGTTTTGAGTCATCAATTTCTTTGGTCCATTTTCCCAGAAGAGAAAGACTGCCAATTTTAAACATTTTGAAAAGCTAACATGGACTAAAACCCACAAAACTCCAATCAAAAACAAACATTTTGACTTCAAGTCATTAAATCATCCTGGCCAATCAAACTACATAGCTACTACTGTAAAACGAATTGGATCATAATTGGGAGAAGGTAACAATGTAGAGATGTTCATTATATTTATGGGGTACTTGGAACAAAGCCATAAAGAAACCAGAAAAACAAACATTTGGAATAGGTACTGGATGTGATGTTGCCCTCAAAAAAAGTGCAGTTTTGTTTATTTTGCACTAATACCTCTCAATCACAACCAAGTCCCTGAAAGCTCGGTTAAGACCTGGGCAACTGTGTGTTATCTCAGCTTCAATAAATCAAGGCTCAGTATATTGCAGACTTCAGCGTGGACACTTATGCATGACAATATACTCGGACTAAGACAGTCTGTCCTTGCAAAACTTTTATTAGAATAAGATTGGAAGAACTGAAGAAATATATTGATGTTAATGAGTTCATTAACTAGAGGAATGAAGGTGCACATGATGAAGATTTTTTTCATATGGCTTCCTTTAAACACCCAAAGCATCTTTCAGATGCTGAGAGGGGTGGATTATAACTCGACAAATTATTAATGTAGCTATTTGCATATTAATCACCTTCAAAATTCATAACACAAAGTAATTCTGGGCTAAATAATGTATCATCCAAGCCAAAAATCTCTTCTTTCTCCTCTGCAAAACGCGAATAATTTTGCATGATGTGTTAGCATTGTAGCATTTCTAGGTCCACAAGGAAAATGTGGAAAGTATTAGCTGAGACAAAGTGAAGAAAACAACTATGCCAATTTCACAGCAAGAGCAGCTACAAAATGTCACTAGTTAACACTTGCTGAGAATGCTCAGAATTAATTTGGTTTCTGCTCCTAAAACGTAAATTGGATCTGATGATTGATTGGTGCATTTTGATGCTTTTTTTGCCCAGTCTGCTGCATTGTTGTCTACTGTCTGTCTACATATGCAGCTGCTTTCTGAGGCCGGGTCAACAATAATATGTTTTGGTAGAAAACTGTATGCAGAACAAAAGAATATTTTGGAAAAATCTCTGTACTCTGAGGCGTAAATGAAGCAAAATCAAACCATTTTTTAACCATCAACATTTTAAACTAAAAATGTTCTAACTGAAGTTACTAATATGTAATGCATTACTTAGAAAGTAATCCTGCTCCAACATGCACAACAAAACAATTAGTGCTATTCAAGAGAATCGAGCAACTACTCACAATTGATTTCATTAAGTCTTATGTTAGCATGTTGCTAAGCTAACATTGTGACATTCGTGATATTGATATACATAAAATGTACACAGTATATTGCACCATTTTTTTTATCAATACTTGTCAATTTTAAGTGAAATATATTTAAAGTCAATATTTCTCCCAATTATAAATGTAGTTTACAATCTTTTTTTTTTTTTCCTCAAAAGAGTTCAAAGCTATACATTTTAGGATTGCCTGGAGGACAATAAAATGGGATAAGTTTTATCTGAAGAAGCAACCACCCAGAACACTCTAGCAACCACCTAGCAACCAAACAGAACACCTCAGCAACAACTTAGCAACAGATTAAAATTGTGGCGGTGAGTTTTGCAAGTGCCACTCACCTTTTCTTGAGAGAATTAAAAAAATGTATTCAAACGTATTAAAAATATACATATTTAGTATATCTCAGGACATTTTCTTATATTGGACTAAGTCAATACATTTTTAAGTAAATTCAAATTATGTGCTTATGGTTTAATAGCCAGCAAACAAAAAGTAAAAGTTTGAGAGTGGGTGAGAGTGAGAGAGAGAAAGAGAGAGAGAGAGAGAGAGAGAGAGAGAGTGAAGTAAGGTCCCTCAAATTACAGCCCCTCCCTCTGCATTCTCCTTCCCTCTATGGCTATCAGTTCTTTCTTAATTAATTATTCATGTGTTTTCGTCTCAGCCGCATGGGGCGAATCTCAAAGTGGCGGCCCTGTGGGTGTATTATATTTTTAAAACAACTGGAGAGAAGCGTCTGCCACATCCCACCCAGTGAAATATCGAACCACTCCTGCTACCCTAGAAATAAAGGTCAAATGTACATTGTAGGCAACATCAAATAGGACATGATATATATGCAGATTACTGAAAAAGTGCTTAAGGTCATGCTAATGCAGATTCTGTATATTTAATCTTTCTTTTAGGTTTTGTGGCTTTGAATATATTGCACTGTGGGCTGATGAGATATGAGACAGTTATAAGTTGATTAATAAACAGTGCAGTTCATAAATGAGGCACGCTGAAACATTAGCAGAGTTTGCTGTGCGATCCCATGGGACACATTTAGACTTATACATACACTTTAGGATAACGGAGAACATGAAAACTTTGAAAACTCACATGGAGTGTTATATGTCCTTATATGTCAGGCAAAAAGTCGAATTTCTGCTGCACTACAATGGGGGTTACACAAACACTCCTATTGCACCTTCAACTATTGGAGGCAGAACCAGTATAGATGTTGTATGTGTGCATGAAACAACAATAGTCAGAAAGGATTTATAGTACTGTATATTAATGAAAATATATCTATAGAATGGGCCACTTTCATAGTATGAAAGATATATCTGGCATAAAATATAAATCTATTATTGGCAAAGAAGGCATATATGACTTGTAATGTCCAGCTTATTAGATTCTTGCACAACTGTTTCACATGGGAAACTACGGGCTGAATATAACCCAGTAACCTACAGCCTTCAGGCTTCAAATTTATAACTTCCTTTATGAAATGATGACATATGTGTACTGTAATAAATTCAGAAATGTGAAAAGATATATAGCCTGTTATGGAAATGGTGTTTGCAGGTTTCTTAGGCTTGCACTCCGCAAACTAAACACGTGTATTTACAGTTTACTGTATTGTATACCTGGCAAAACCATATTATTACCAATATTACAGAGATTCTACTGCACTGTGTTGATCTGTGCACCATATTTCCTGTCATAGAGCAAATAGAGTTAATGCAGTCAAATGGTATATAATCTGACAGGCTTGCGTTCGACTGTACGCAGACGCTGAGCATTCGCGTCAAAATCATATTTTCTCAGACTTCTCTCTTGAGGGAAAAAAAAATTATCTCTGTAATCTCATATCCCATTCCAGTACAGTTTCAGAAGAGATCTTAACAGTGTCTCAAAATGAACTCGAACATTTCTTTTCAAATTCTTTTGAGAATTGATTATCTACAATTAAACTTATAGCTCTATTTTTTTACTACATCAACAACTGACATAATTGTCAATTTATATTTCTCATGAGTACTTTTCGAAGAAACATGTAAGAAAACTGAGACAAAGTAGACAATAAAACAAAATGCAACTGAGTACTCCATTAAGACTCCAAAGCTAAGAAAGAGCAACCTCTGAGCAATGTCATTACACTGAATGTCATTCTCAGAAATTTATGCTGGATTCGCTAGGAGTCTTATAGCTAACCGTCTAAATCAAGCACGTCCCTTAGAGGGTTATACATTTCCAACCTCTCAGCCTATCATCTCTCCTTGAAATAGAACCCCTCGTTTTCTCTCTTGCTTTTCCAATCTCTGTCATCCATTCTGTTTTTGTTTCCATTGATCCCACAGATATCTAGATTCCTCTACAACATCTAAATCTTTCACTCTTTATCTGACTCTAATACATTGCACATTCACCATTTCTCTGCCTTTATCCTCTCTTTCTAACACAATGTTCTCACCGCATCCCTGTGAAAATACATGTTCACAGCGGAACTATTCATCAGCGCACACATCGGACGCTGTGTTGACGATCACGGGAAAATGATTTTAAACAACAGCCAGCAGTCCTCTCTGTCTCTGTATGTGATTACCAGGGCACCCGGCATTGTGATCGATAGCCTATAAATGAACTGGAAGCCCCACATAATAGGCAGGTTTATAAATGATTAGGGAGCGCTGCTTTTCTCAACCTAGTAATCGCAGCAACATCGTTCCAGCAGGGTATATCTCCAGATCAGAAATATAACGCCCCAACTCAAAGTGAGAAATAGTGTCTGTAAAACAGAACGAAAAGGTGTGCCTCCTCATTTAAATGGCTCACACACTATCTTCCCTCTATTCCATTGGCTTACCATCCACTACTTTGTCTTTCCGATTCTTATTTACATAATCACTCCTTTTTATAGAGCCTATCAAAGTTCATTCAGACTATATTTTGTTGATAACATCAACCTAAGACTTTTCATAAACGTTATGCTTTTTAAGTAATTTAAGAGTAAAGTCATCAAGAAATGGTGTTCGCAACAAGATGACGACTGATAGTGGATTTTGCAGATACGATTACTAAGGTGGTAGAAAAGGACAATAACTGATTAATCAGCAAATATTTTTTTTAAATCGCAAAGAATGTTTAAAACAATGTTTAAACATTTTACAAGTAAAAAGCAACTATCAGCACTGATTAATCAGTAAAACCGATGTATCATCTACCTCCAATCGCAACCCATTTTACTTCCATAATGTGACATATTTCCAGGTGAGACTGAACATTTTACATGAAAAACTGTAGGGTAGGGCTTCATTTTCTTTATCGTAAATTGATCGTGAATGTTTTGGACCTCAAAAAGGACTGATTTGGAATGTTCTACATAGACAGCAAAAATGTGAGTCATATAAACACGCTCCTTATGTGAAGCATGCGGGAGACTCCACTCGGGTTTTGTGATAGCCTGTTGCTAAGCTAACGACAGGATACTCTAATAAGAAAAAGCACACACATATGTTTGCTAAAATAGTCCATTTTCAATTCTATTCAATTATTAGTATTATTACTTTTCATCATTTCTCTTTGCTTTTGATTTATTTTATTGTATTTTTGCCTTCTGGAGTATCTTAGGAGGCAGCATAATTATGCTAACTTGAGTGCCTATGATGTCTAAACATGCTGTCTAACAAGGAAACTTACTAGGTTTTGGAACAGAGCGAATCTGTCCTTCACTCATGATTTTCTACTCTTATTTGTTGCTTGTCCATTGGATTCTCTAGGTCAGGCAGTGAGCATCTCAAGTTGGAATGAATATATCGAGTAAGAATGTGAGTGTAGATGATTATGGCATGTACCACCTCCAGTTTACAAACATCTTACGGTACAAAATTTACTGCTCCAATCAATAAATGCCGACAACTTGCGCTGAGTCGGCTAGAGCTTGATGCCGGGTTTTCGCCTTTGCACTCTCTCTCGCTTCAGTACCCTGTCTGTGTGCTCTTTTTTTCCTTTTTCATGCTTTTTTATTCCTCAAGCACTAAGCAAGTTGTCTCCACCTTCATAACCTCTATAAATACGGTTGCTCTTAGTGGCTGATTGCAGTTGACTGTATATGTGTATGGGGGAGTTGCGGTCTTTGCTGCGGAGTGTAGCTTTAAACGAGAGTTTTCAAACCCCTACTAGGAGGTGTCTGGATCAAAGGTGCATGTTTTAGAGACCCTGAATCTCAGCCTTTTTAAAGTGAACCTTTGAAATGAGCTTTTGGACTGACTGTTAACCCCAAACCCACCAAGATATCTATCAGAAATCCTTTTTCAAAACCTGCTTTTAAAGAAGGCTTTCAATATGTCCTGAAGAATGGGTAACTGAAGAAGCTTTTTGCGAGATTCTGTTTTGCGAGCAATTCTGAAACTGTAATTTACTGAAGGCACTAAAATGGGTCTACTCTTGCCTTCTAACAGATCACCATATGACACACATTTGCAACAATTAGTCATTTACTTCTAATGTTGATGCCAGTTTAGTTTGTAGCAATGAATTCAGGACATCAGAACAATGTTTGATTTTTACACTTGACTAAACTGACACTTCTCGAGTATTTCTCAAAACTTAGTGAATTTCAAAGATGTAAATGGTAAGTAATGATGGGAAATAAAGATAATTGTGAAACCTTGATCAGTGGAAATTCCATTATTAATAATTACATCGGTCAATTTTACTCTTAAGATTAAGGAACCATGTGGTTTGCTGTAGGTGGCCCTGATTCTACAATGACATGGAAAAAAGAAAGGGTAAAAGAGAGAGACAGAAGAAGGAAGGAAACACCAAACTCTTTTATAATCAGTTTTTGGAGTTGGCCTTGTATAGTCAATCTGCCTTTGAAAGGACATAAGAGAGCGTGTGTAGGAGTGTTCAAAACTCTGTCACACACACCCATCAGCCAAATCTGTAAATTAGTATTCAGATAGCTAACAAGCAGTAATCTGATTCAAATCACTTTGCACACATTTGGATATAAACATAGACTTTGTTTGAACTGACAAAGGGCTTTCATTCATCTAATCTCACTCAGCATGGGACGGACGCTTCAGTACGAGGATGCCGCCAACTCCAACACTTAAACCACATTCAGCTGCTGCAAAATTACAAGCTGCAATTAGTTTGATCAGATGGGCGTGAACGCCTGGTTTTGACTTCAAAGTTCAATGTTCTTTCATCATCTAAACCCATACTTTATAACTAAGATATGTTTTAGAGAAACACAACAAATTTTGCTTGAAATTGCACAGTTAAGAGTGGTTCCCAAGGGAATATTAATTTAATCTAATACTAGCTTAATCTACTGGAAATTGTTTGCCAACATTAAGATTAAGGATGATGAATAAAACAGTTTAGCATAAGACTAGGCTTATTTCACATCTTTAGAACCGAAACTGTGTGATTTCTTAATATTAGAAAAGCAAATGTTCCTCACCTATGGATGCTGTGGCAGGGACTGGTTCCTTAGAAACTGCAATTAAAAACAGTCCGAACAAAATAATGAATCATTTGTTTTGACAAAATTTGACACAAATGAGCTCTGAAATGTTTTGGAATGGGCAAATGGCTGTTGTTGAATGCTGAGGGAGCAAGTAGTCATTTATTAAACACTTTAATCCAAAGCAACTTTTCAATGTGGGCCTAGTGATAAACTGCCTCTTCTAAGGTGTAAACCCACAAACTTGATTACCTGTCCAGATATTAAACCACTAGGTCAGGGCTAGTCAACTGGCATCTCGTGGGCCAAATCCGGCCCGACAGCTGATCTATCGTTTATAGACTGATCTATAAAATTGTCTCGCCATTTGAAATACCGGAGCACATGTTTAAGCTTTTCTGTCGATAGTTTAGTTTCGCTGCTTTGTTAAACATAGGTTTTTTGATAGCGTCTTTTTCAATCAAATGTATTTATATAAATTGTTTAGTTTTGTGGAGTGATATCAAAGCTAAAGATGTAAAAAAAAAACTATCACCACAGTTGTTGCCAGCATATATGCACATCTTTGGCAACAAAAGAGAAATAGATTATGGAAACCGAACGTTTAACGAAAATGCGCTGAAAAGTTTGCTTTTATTCACTATTTTTGTAGCGTCAAACGGGCATGACTCATCTGTTCAGGGTCTGTAGGGCTCATAAAAAAGTGATCATGTGAAACTGAACCTGCAAATGTCCTGATTGTAATTGGTTAAACATACATTTGTGAGTCAGCCCTCTCAATAAGAACAGCATCAACTCAGTTTGTTTTTCTTTTCCCAATGAACATCTGCACAAATATCTGGCTCCTGCACTGGCTATTGTGTGCAAATTCACAATATTAGCAGGACTAAATTTTTCCTCACTGAATAGGATGATACTTTATAGATAAAATGGAAGAATGTTAATTTTTTCTCTCTTTTTTTCAAAAAGAAAATGGAATTTAAATGCATCTTAAGTAAACATTACATTTTTATATGTCCTTTGTTTTCATATGTAGGTTGATATTGTGAGAGCGCTTTAGCAGATCTAAATGTTTCTCCACAGTTTTCATAATTTGTCCTAATAGTCCTAAAATGTTAAAATAATTATTATGTTTATTATATGTTTTGCTTGTTTGTTTGTTTTAAAGTTGATCAAAACTTATTTGTTAGTCAAAGTTTAAGTCATGTTTGTTTTTCAGACAAATCTTATGAAGAAATGTATGGCCAGACATTAAAAAAGACAATTCAATATACAGTATACACTGTGACTATATTAATATGAATAAATGTACTGTATTAAAGGTGTTAAGTAACATGTTACTTGCAATGAAAGTTCTAGCTAAGATGAATACTGATTTTTTTCATGTTTCATCTGGATAATCTGGCCTCCGCAAGAAAGTAGATGAAGAGCCCTGATATGCTAATCTATTGACAATATAGAAAGTAGCATACCTGAGTAGTAAGAGTTGAGGAGGGTTTTACTCTGAAGGGCTTTACCCTGAATAGAGAAGGAGCATGGAGACGAGGAGGCTGTAAAGGAGAGAGAGGAAAGCAGTTAGACAATGAACTCATACACAGAATATTCATCCGTACAGAATAAACAAATCACTGATGTATGGTCTGTACTGCAATTAACAATTTTGAACATACAGCAATTACACATAGCTGAGAGGAATACTTAATGATATCGGCCAAGCCTATGTGTGACCATATTTTGCTGATAAACAGGCCTACTTATCCGATTGTCATTTCCGTAATGTACCCAGAGTCTTATCAACGGACCACTCCCATTTTAGATAAATTTAATGTTTCATTTGATTTCAGAAATTTTATGGATGTCTGATTTGCTATTACTGTAGTATTAAATAGTATTTAATATCATAAATTCACTTTATATTGGCCATCGGACACCCTGTTTTTTAATGTAGGCATCCAGTCCACTTTCTCGAATGGAGACAAACTGTTAACTTCAGCTTGTCATAGACAAGAGTATCTTTAAATTCCATGGGAATTGGAATACCTCCAGAGCAAATGAATCAGCAACTAAAGTCAAATTGTCAGATTTATCAGCCAATCATATTGATTTATTTATTCTTGGTGGGTGTGGTCTTTAGGATATGTCCCGGTCAAGGCCTTGAGTGACGCAATTACGCTTTAAGTGACGTCATTTGAAAGCGAAGAGCGCCAGATCTTGTTGACGAGTCGACTGTCATTACTGCCGCTATCGCCATTGAGAAAGAGATCCTTATGGATTTAAAAACACGAGATGTTCTGCATGACCATGTGATTGCTTCATTTATTAATCAAGTAAATTGGTAAGTGCTTTTTGCATTGTTATAGCAACATCAGGAGTTTTCTAAGTGTAAATTAGGCTGCTGGAGTATTCCGTGTCGGATCAAGTTTTGATAAGTAGTGCTGCGTTCCATTCAACTTGGAAAGTCGGATTCGACAACTTCCTACTAGGAAAAGTGCAATGAAATGCATCTTGAAGTCAGAATTACAACTTGTAGGCTTGTGCAGAAATTCTCAATTTCTGCACAACGTCACACAAACATGTCGATCACAAAATATGTGATAAACATTCACTTTATTAAGTAATATCGATAAATGAGTTTGTTTCCACATTACATGATATTAAAACTGTTTAACAAACACCTGCTGAAACAGTTGTATAAAACATTATAATCTGTTTTGATAATCGTACACTTGAAGCACAAATGCTAGCGCTGTAGCACTGTTTATCAGTTGGGTTGCTAGGAGACATCTCTAATGAGAGTCAAACCCCTGCTCAGATAACGGGAGCATTGCAGTTCCGAATATCGGGGAATGGAATGCATTTATGGTCGGAGATATCAAGTAGGAATATCCACATCCAACTTGAATAACCGTGTACCCTGACGAAACATTTAAATCGCAAATAATATTTGATTTTTCCAGGCATTATAGACCTATACTTATCTACCTATATGTAGATTCATATGAAAAATTTCGATTTTTGAATGTCTATTCGGAAGACATTCATATTACAATCAGTCATGCTGCAGTTAAGATTAGGCTTGCTTGAGCATTAAGTCTCATTTCAAGTTCTGGATTTGTGTGTGGACGTGTTTTAAAATGTCAATTTGTATTATTAGTTAGTTGCGACATAATGTATGATGCCCAAAGTATAGGGTACCTAATTCATTGTGAAACTGTGTTTTCTTTATGGCATGCATCACACTGAAGGCCTAGACTTTAATGCAAGGCCCGCCACTGTATTATACTGTATGTGGACTTGCAATTTTACACACTTACACTCAAGAGACAGATGATCCGAGTTTGTGACACTTTAGTCTAATGCACTACTAATGCACTACTAACAAAATGAAACCCATGTGAGTAACCAAGAAAACAAAGCAATCCTTTCTCAAAACTTACTCCCAGGGCATCACACACTCTGGAAAACCTCCTATACTCTACACTGCTATAGCCCATATCCCTTTTGCTTTCCATTTTAATCACCTATCAATTTATATATCTATACCTATATGCTACTGGAACATAAAGAACTCTGCTCTCGATGGAGCAAAAACTGCTTTGGCAGCAAAAGCTCAAGGGCCATTGGGGTGAGATCTAAAGCGTCTGAATGAGTGAACCGTAGAAGGTTAGAGGCAGGTGTCTCTGTGTTCATTTAAATGGTAATAGAGCTGAAATGCTGAGTGTGTACGCAATGTTTATGATCTCTATCTCTTCATCTTGTGCTGAATTTTCATCAAAAAGAAAATTCATGATAAAGTCAGGAGTGATTGTAATTGTGTAGCATATGAAATGAAGACTTTGATATAAATGAGAAAAAAAGACAAATGCAATATGAGGTATAAAGGATTCAGAAACTATGCATGCAGAAAAATGGTGGCCAGCAACAACACAGTAAAGCTAGGAAAGTGTTGGCTAAAAGTCTCTGTTTGTACTGTAGTTGTGATTCACAACACATTTCACACAATTTTTAAAAAGAACTGCTCACAAACAGCAATTATGAACTAGGCTGAGCACTGGATTGTTTTCCAGAGCAGAGATTCATGTCTATAATAAAAAGCTTCCACTTTTGCGAGTCTTGGACCATTAGATGAGCAACAGATACAATAACAGCCTCCAATTACTTGATGCCTGAAATATTCCAAATAAACACATACATAATCTTCATTTGCAGATCCACTCTGACCAACGGCATTCATTCAAAAGAATTGGAAAAAACTAGGCATGCAGAACAACTGGTCAATCAGTGTTCATGTTAAATGAAATAAATGTGATTATTATGCATAATGTTACATCTCTCTCTCTCTTTCTCTGTATGCTGCTCTTTCTCTCGTCTTTTCTAGGCTCATTCAAATTATTTAGTACACAAAGGCCACAGTGACATTTTGTGCAGAAAGCGACTCATAAAGACCCGTCCTAATTACAGCCCCTTCACAGCATGCCAGACCCCACTTAAAACAGAGAATGAAAGCGAGATAATGAAAAAACAGCAAGTCCAAATGCCACTCGCTTTTCTTCTCCTCCGTGCCTCTTAAACCAGAATGTCAATAGTGAAGCCTCTTGATATGTAGAACGATTCAGTGAAGCTCTCAATGGTGGTTGGAGCTTGGATTTCTGAATGGCAGGTGTGAGACAGTGGCCGTCCTGCTGTTGGTTTTCTTGATAGATGGTTTGTTAGAAAATCATGGAAAATTGTTAAGTTGAGCAAGAGTCTCTTTGAACCTTTTTAGGGATTTCTGCACTCATCGGCATGATAGTGGCTTGTGCAGCCACTAGTTTGCGTGATTGCAGTAAAGGCTCCTGAGATTAGAGAACACACTGCAATGCTTCAGAAGATTGTGGTGTTTGGAGAGTGTGGCTGCTATGTGACCTGTGGACTTTGGTCAATGTGGACTTTGGTCAATGTGTCTAGCACAGAGATGACCAAACCAGGGCCTGTGAGCCAAAGTTGGTCCGTGTTGAACTTTGATTTGGCCTGCCTTGCTGTACATGACAAGAGGGGAAAACATTGGGAAATTTGTTTTTATTCTGACTCAGCTTTTCATTGCATTAATTTAGAAGATTGCAGAGTAATGTTTTTTTTTTTTGTTTTTTTTTTTTTTTTTGTATAATGAAATCATAAAGGAGGGGAACCAGGGAAACTTTAATATTTTAATATAATAAAGTTTTTTTTCATTCCAAATCTGGAGAAATGCTATCATCTACTCTTTGTCGGTGCAGTAAAGTAAAAGTATTTGACATAAATGGATGACAGAGTCATAAGGTTACCAGAAAATGTTTGTTATAGTGAAACATTTACTTTCGGCCCATGGCCCTCAATCAAGTTTGATTTTTGACCCTTTGCAGGAACAGAGCAAGAGCAAGAAGTTCTCCAAATGGAAACTGTGTAGAAATGTCTTGAAACAACAGAGACTATTGCTTCCTAACTTTAAATGCCCAGTATGCCAGATTACCAGTCCAGCCCTGCCATCCATCCATCCATCCACTCAGTGACCCATCCATCCACTCAGTGACCCATCCATCCATCCATCCATCCATCCATCCACCCATCCATCCATCCATCCATCCATCCATGCACTTACTCACTCCCTCAATTATTCATTCATTCATGCTTGTAATTCATACATTTTTCAGTTGGTCATTTGTTTGATCAATTATTAATAATTTTATTAGTTTATTCATATATACATACAGCATTTGTTCATTCATTGTTTATTGATTCGCACATTCATTCATTCGTCAGTTCATTAATATGTTTAATAATTCGCTAATTTATTAATGTGCTCATTCATCAATTTGTTTGTTCATTCGTTTAAAAATGTTCCTCTTTCACACAGATACTTACCAGACATTACACACATACTTGTCTACGACAATTCTGCACATTTTTAAATAAACAGAGATTATATGGAAAACAGCACAGATAAATGATAAGGTTACAGCATACTATCTGCTGAACTCACAGAATCCGTTGAGGTCCTGATTGCTGGTGGAGAACGGGTCGTCCTTGTGTAGGGTGCTGACTTTCCCAGTGCTTTTATCTGCTGTGCCAACAGGTCCCATCTCTCTTTGAGTACTACTGCTAGCTGTCTCCTTCTGTTTTTTAGCCAGTTTCCTTTAAATCCATTCACAACAGTACAA
Organism: Moxostoma hubbsi; assembly: GCA_032164185.1. Classification (NCBI taxonomy): domain Eukaryota; kingdom Metazoa; phylum Chordata; class Actinopteri; order Cypriniformes; family Catostomidae; genus Moxostoma; species Moxostoma hubbsi. The sequence continues at coordinate 41,021,497 of JAVLUX010000017.1, read as the reverse complement.
GTTTATAAACATTGAAAAGAGGAAATGTTTCAGCGTTTGGGAAATGCTTTGGGCTACTGCACACTGCTGTGCACTTCGCAGTTTTTCAAGTACAGAATTAAAAGTGGAAATGAATTACATGATTACAGTATTTGGTTTGGACAACTAAATTCAGTTGTGGTACATTACAACTACCAATGCCACTGTTAGTGTTAGATTATAAATAGAAATGAACAGCAGCTTAAGAGCACTGAACCAAAGCATTGCCAAAACACCAGTGTAAATTTGACATTAACGCAAGATACACAAGAGAAACACAGACAGACACCAGGCACATAAAAGATAGGAAGTCATATTTTTCGAATAGGGATCTGAGATTTATAATATTCTGCAGTGATATATGCCAGAGATAAAAAAAATAAAAAATTCACATACCTAGTGAAATCAATTGAGAGAAAACATATAACCTTGCCATGAAGAACAAAGCCAATGGACACTTTAAGGCTATTGAGCAGGATTCAATGCACTCTGTCCTAGGAACGGCCTATGGCTTAAACTCAAAACTTTAGGAGCATTCCTCTAAAAAGAGGCATTATGGAACTGTTGAAATGGGCAGTGGTTCAGATGTCACAACATATGCTGGTGACCATTTATATCTTCAGCAGGGTTTTGATTGTCTTTGATGTGTTGATTTGTCTGGTTGTTCATAAGCTCGAGTCCCATAGCATTTCAGTGAACAGAACTTGAAGGAACGTATTATTGTCAGGAGTGGATTGGAGTTATCCCAAAAAAATGTCTGTTTGATGTTTTAGGTTCTACAGAGCACAGTTTGACCTCAATACATTCTTCCTTCTATGAAGGGGCCCAGCTGAAAATAACTTCATGTTGTGTTATTTTCTCTGCTCGGAATCTGGAAAAGGAATCTATGAAAACTATTTAACTTTTTACCTTCCTCAGGTCAACCTTTTAAAATTGGGGCCATTTTAACTATGTTGCAGTTCATGCTTATACATAAATCTAGTAACACGGGTCTTTGGCAGCTGTTCAAAGAGGATAAAAATGATTCAATGCAGAGGCCTCAGAATAAAGGACCAAAACCAAGGGGCATTCTTCTCAATTAACTAGTCACGTCTCAATGCAACTATGGAAATAGTGTAGAATGAACAAACTAATTTGTATCAAAAAGAGAATACCATTAACACTGTTTATTTGCGGTTTATGCATTATTGTGAATTCATTTTTGCATTACAGAAGATAGCAAAGTGCAACGCATTAAACAGAACACAGGTGTCTCAAGACGTGCTTTGAAAAGTTTTAGTAAAATGTACTCTTTTTTCAAAAGTTTTGAAAAGATTTAACGCTACTGCACGAGATGCTGGAAAACAAAAAGAACAATAAAATGGCTAGATATGGCACATCAGTCAAAGATGTCCGTCTAGCGATTGTGTACAGTACATTTAAAAAATAAAAAATAAATAAATATATATATATATATATATATATATATATATATATATATATATATATATATATATATATATATATATATATATATATATTATTTTTTATTTTTTTCAGATTCATCTCAATTCATGTTTTTGATTGATGCTCAAAAGTTGGATTCAATATTTTCGACAAATATCTGATTCTATATGTAATATTTGTTATAAAATATTGGGATGTGGCCAATAAACTGTGTTTTAATCAGTGTTATTCTATGAAGTCAATGTTATCAAAGCTATGCAAAGCTATGGTGGTGGCGTAGTGGGCTAATGCACTAAACTGTTAAGCAGAAGGTTGTTGGTTCATCCCCACAGGCACCACCATTGTGTAAACAAGGCACTTAACTCCAGGTTGCTCCGGGGGGATTGTCCCTGTAATAAGTGCACTGTAAGTCGCTTTGGATAAAAGCATCTGCCAAATGCATACATGTAAAAGTCAAAAAGTCCTGCATTACCTTTTGACTTATTCACATGGAAATTCATCAGTTCATGGAACTAACTTGATTGTAATGACAAAAACACTAAAAACTCAAGCCTACACGGCATTATTTATAAAACACACATACTTTCAGATTTTAGCCTAAATTTCATTGAATTGATCCTATGTCAAAAGTGTGAAAAAAGGTAGAAACTGATGTGAAAATGTACTTATGCGTCCATCAACTGACAAGCGATGAGAATGAATGTTTTTTGAGCCATTTTGTTGCGATTTATGAAGTGGGATGCATTTAGGAAAATTTGTTGTGCATACAGATGTTTTATAAATCGTTCATAGGAACATGTAAGAAATTGTCGTTCATTCACATTTAAGATCATTCTACAAACGTCTTTATAACTGAAGCCCCTGATCCTTTTCTTTACCTCAGGAAAAATCAAGGATTTGCTAGCTAACTTCCATAATGGTACAATAAAGGCAGCAGAAAACAGTCTAAATCACCAGCCAATGAGCTCTCTCCTCAGTGTACCCTAAAGGTCAAAGGACCATTTTATAATACATAGCCATCAAATAATAAAACCTACCGAATGCATGGAATAATGGCTCTCATTTGGCATGCCAAATTCTGGACATACTGTAAGTGGCAATTAACTATAGATAATCCATATTTAATGAATGTCAGAGCAGCACTTCATTAAAAGTTAAGGCTATTATATGGTTAGGACATCATAAACAGTCTTTATAGCACCAACTTTGTTAATGGCATATTGTAAAAGACCAAGAGACAGAGGGGAAGTATAATGGAGAGATAGGGAAATAAGGGAAATCTTTTTTTTTTTTTTCAGGAAATAAATTATGTGCTCACTCTTTCTCTCCATTCATGCATTAAACTCACCAAATGTTCATTAATAAAGATATCTAACTTGATTGAGCTAAAAGTTAAATTGAGGACGACATGCGCACACCCTCACACATGTCTTAATTCAAACTTAAAAGCAGGGTTGGTACTAGGATGCCAACTTTGGTGGGGCAACTTTAGGAGGGGCAATGTTGATTGCTTTGCCATCAGTCTAGTGGGCAGAGTGCATCCTAACTATACCCCATCTCCCCCCCCCCCCCCCCATCCTCCTAGACCCAGCCATGTATAAAAGCATGTTCCCGTAAAGAGTGAGAAACATGCTTTTTGTGAGTTGTATGCACATTTGGATGCTGCCAGAGATTTACTAACGGGCTAACATTTATGCAGTTTGTGATTGGATGAGGACATAGGTAAATATCTACCTGAATGTGCTAACCTCAACTTGCAACCTGCTCGCTACATATTGTCTACAAACTAACCTCATTAAATCTACGGACGACACTATTAGTTCTAGGGTTGGGAAATATTTTAGCTTTAGCCTGTAGCTGTCTGTCTATGCCCTCTCATATGACAGAATCTTGAAAGAACTCCTCTGGCTGTGTTCTTACTTTCATCTATATTTCAGGAGCGAGGAGAGAGAGCTGTGAGAATGCACATACGAGTCCAACTGTGATTCTGAGCTTTCAAATCCTTTAACGCATGAGGTAAACATCCTGCAGCTAGGCTCTGTCGTGCAGAGAGCAAATTAAACAATCCCACGATGTAAAATGCTGAGTCAGGAATAACAGTCGAGGTAACAGTGCATAGTTAAGGCGTAATGGAAAAGTAATGTTGTAGTGGTGGAGACTGCAATCCAAAGGGACTTGAAGCAAACTAGCAATAGTCGATGATAATAATAATAAGGATATCGTGGAGCAACATCAATTTACATTCAGTTGAGGACAATTTATGACCGCAGGACTGCTACTATATTGATCCAACAAAAAAGTTTTAGGCATACAGTACATACATTAGGACAGAATGTTGACATGTACTGTGTTTGCCTGAACAATTGAAGTATTGTGATGTTAAAACTGACTAAAGTGCTTACTCCAAATAAAAAATGTTGTAGTTTCAAAAGGCTTTGTTCACCATGGCAAAGTTGAGAGACTTACTGTATAAGCATAATATTAATTGTCATTTAGCTTTTGCTTGATTTTCATTTATTTAATTCTTTCAGTCTCAGACTCATCTCTTCTGAGGTTTTGTGCGATGAAGTTTTAAATTGTACGGTCTAAAAACGTTGGTAAACGTACTGAACAGGAAATGTTAATAGGAAAGCATATAAATGTAACAGGGTTGGTTGATATTATAAATATTCTGTATTTAATGCTACTTACAGGTAATAAGAGTAGGAATACGCATTTCTTCTGAAGCAGCAAGATAAGGACAAAATAAAATAAAAGGACAAACACATTGATTAGTAATTGTTATTGTAAACAAATAAAAAGAGACAGCTAATGATAAAGAATGGGAAACTATCCAGTGTCTTTAGTGCTAATGATAAAACATAATGTTTTATTTAATCTAGAAAAGAGAGTAATTCATAGCTTTATATTAAATATGAATTTGTGCAACTTAAATCTGTATGGCTCAAGATACGGGCTTTGTAATATTGTAAATATTTGTAAAACTTTATATGGGGGGGGGGGGGGGGGTCCAGTCAAATTTGGTGTGGGACACTGGGGACAATGACAGATTTTTATTTTTGTCTGAGTTATTCCTTTAAATCAGTGCAAAATTAACATTAAACATTAAATAAAATGTATGAAACTGCACAACTGGCTTCCCTTCAAGTGGAACAAAAAAAAAAGTCAGAATGTGAAAGAGAAAAGTGAATGATGAGTATGTGTGTGTGTGTGTGTGTGTGTGTGTGCCTGTTTGGGTAGGAGTGTGTGTATGGATGGAAAAGAAATGGATGAAAATAGTGTGTGTTTCACAGACATATTGTAACACTGTCCTCTGTTATTAGACAAACAGCGACAGAAAGAGAGAGGAGGACAACAGACAACATGAGCACTTGGCGAACAAATCACGTATTTGTTACTCCAAAATGAGGCCTTGTCATCAACGCGTCTTGATTTTGGTGTCTCTGCGGACAGATTCTTCGCAGTTAAAGACAAGAGGAGATGACACATGGCAAGCTAGGATAGCACTTGCAGACAGAGCAGATAATAAAGACCAGATGGTATCTGTTAATGGCGATTTGATTAACTGTAATATCTGTGATGACATGCAAGTAAAGTTAAACTTGTCAATTAGCGACTTTGTGGCCGTCTGTTTCCCAACTGTGCTCATTGCTTCTCATCGTACTCCTGAAATGTATCTTTCGTGAGTCAATGTGTTTTTCACGGTAATGTACAAATAACTTTCAAAATTTGCCGCTTTGTGTAAACTTTCTAATCATACAAACCCGCTACAGTAATCCTGTCAGCCTAAAATATTAGTGCATTTTTTATGCTAACAATTTACGGATAACCTTCCAAATTTGCTACTTCACAAAAAAGTTTATGATAATACAAATCATGCATCAGCCTACACTATTGGCAAATCTTTCACACTAACGATTTACAAATAAATGGACCTCTTTGGCTTTACAATGGTAAGCTTAACAGTGTTTTTCATGCTAATGATTTATAAATAACCTTTGTAATTTATAATTTGCCTCTACGCAGACCTTTAAGATACAAATCTGGCTAATATACTAAATAGGTTATGTTTTTGTGTTTTTCACATATTTGAATCTTTGTATCACTGGTCCTCCTCGACCCGCCCCAAGCGGGATTCAAACCGCCAATCCCTGGCATAAGAGTCGGACGCGCTAACAAGCAGCTTAGAAAAGCCATGGCTCTAGCCTTGGTCGCTAATGCGTCTCTTAAGGCCATGAGAATATGGTTTTGACACTGCACAGCTGTTACGTACCAGCAGGCTACCATTACAACCCCCCCCCCAAACCTCACTCCCATCCGGGTCACGGCACCAGTTGAACCATGTCACTGGTTCAACTCGACCCGCACCGAGCAGGATTCAAACCGGCGATCCGCAGCATGGGATTCGGACATGTTAACAAGGAGACTGGAAAAGTAAAGTCCACAAGCCTTGGTTGCTAGTGCATCTCTTCAGCTCTAGAGAGTGAGGTTTACAAATGGCACAGCTATCACGTACCAGTGGGCTACTGTTACATTCGCACAAACCTTTATCATATGAACCAGGTAAAGTAATTATTAGGGCTGTCAATTGATTAAAAATTTTAAGCGAATTAATGACATGGTATGCCGATTAATTAATTGAATTAATCGCAAATAACTGCATGCATAAGTATTTGCTGAGAAAGCACCTCAAATAACAATATAAATAAATAATTATAAATAATATATTATAAAAAATATTAGTACAGATAATTAAAATACATTACATTCTTTTGGCACACAAGTGACAATTCAAAAAGTGGCTTTAGAATGCAATATATTGTTTATTTCCATATTATTGACGATTGAATAAAACAGACGATTTTGGAGCTTCTCAGTTGTGTCGCCTCATAAACATACTGTTTTAAGGTCGCTGTGGCAAGTTAAACAAAGTTTGCAACTTAGAAAAAACATCTTGAGATCCACGCCTTTGGATTTGCACTCCTTCAAGCTGTGTTTGTACAAAAGAACATGTTCTCATCTTGTGTTGTCTGCTCTGGTAAGTGTGGTATGCTCTCTGTATCAGCTGTGTGTTGCCTACACAGCGAGTTTCACTTACTGCCCCCTGGAGAAAACAGGTGGTACTCCATGCATGAAGACGGAAAGAATATTCCTTATTACGGTCCGGGCACATACATTTTTTTAAGCTATTTTTTTATATAATGAATTGCACTGAATTAACATGTTTAATTGACAGCCCTAGTAATTATATTTGCAAACCTTTACAATGATATGTGATATGAGCTAGCTAACGTAATTGGGTATCAACAGAAGTCATTCGGTTGTTTGTTTGTTAATCTTTAAACTTTGTCACATTGCGCAAACCTTCATGATTATGTGAACCCGCTACAGCAGTCATTTATAAGCATTAGGATTTTTTTGTGCATTTTTCACTCTAACAATTTACAAATAACCTATAAAAAGTGCCATATTGTGGAAACATATACGATGATATGAACCCGCTAAAGCAATCGTGTATAAACCTTTATAATGATACGAACCCGCTAATGTAATCATGCATCAGTCTCCATCATTCCTTGGCACACCACTTTGCATTAAGTCACACTTACACACTTACACACACTTCTCACCCATATTCTTCCTGTATCATAAAAGCGATCTATAGCCACCAAACTGTTCGCTTTATCTCTAAAGCATCACCAAAATGCATATATTTAATGACAATCTGACTTCTCTGTAGGCAATAAAAGCACAGTTTGGAGATTGGCCGTTATGGCGAATGTGTTTTGCGACTGGCTGACTGTGCTAAAACAGATGCAAACAGTCTATGGGTTCTGCGGCATGCATATGTAGTGAGGGCATCCATCTTAGGCCATTTCATCTCAATGGCCCTTTAAAGCTGCCTGCTGACATTGTTCTGATGATATTAATAAAAGAGAGCGAAGTGAAGAGAGCCACGCCGGGCGAAGGTGGCCATAAATATTAATAGAGTAGAACTGCGAGGAGCTCGCAGCATAAGTGGCCTCTTTATTATTTTTTGGGCTCTCCGTGATTTATTATCATTCCTGAAACCAGGCGACTTTCTGGTGTGAGGAGAAAGTTTGATGTCCACAGTGATGTTACACAAATGCTATGCATCTGTGCTGTGACTTTACATGACAACACGGGAGAATGGGAGGGCGAGGCAGCAAAAAAAGACAGTGAGATAAAGAGAAAGAGAAAAGGTTAACGTCACTTTAGCGATCTTTCCCTAGCTTGAGAAAAGAGTAGTTTGTTTAACAAACTGCCAAAGTTTTCGGACAGCTTAGTTTAGCTAATGACTGTAAATGAGACACTCTAGTTTATTAGATCATAAATTGTTAATTCATCCATTCAAGCTTGAAAGCTACGTGCGTGCTGGCTGACAAGCAGTAAAAGTATACACACACAGACACACACCCACACACAAGTTTAACTAGCCATCTACAATATATAAGGACATACCGTAGACTTCTGTTGTTTTATTGAAAGCTCATTATAACTATAATACGAACTAACCATAATATAAACCATAACTCTGGGCTAAGGTATTGTCATGGTACCATGTTAGTGATGATATCAGATGTTAATATCATGTTACTTATACACCATGGTACTCCCTATCGCTCTCCCTATACAATGTGTGTGTGTGTGTGTGTGTGTGTGTGTGTGTATATATATGTATATATATATATATATATATATATACACACACACACACACACACACACACACACACACACACACACACAGATCAGCCACAACATTATAACCACCTGCCTAATACTGTGTAGGTCCCCCCGTATCTGCATGATTTTATGCACTGCACTGCTGCTACTGGATTGGCTGATTAGATAATCCCATGGATGATTGTTGGTGCCAGTGTGAAGGACTTACATGTTTCCATTGATCATGGTATAAATATTAGGGGGTTGTACTTGCTTGTTTTGATTAATATTATTACTACAATTAGAATTAGACGCTGGGAAAAAAAATAATTAAAAAAAAAATATATATATATATATATATATTATTTATTTATTTATTTCCAGGGTCTAATTCTAATTGTAGTAATAATACTTTGAACCAAATATAGTTGTTCCTTTCTGATCCTTAGAATAATTTGTAGAATACCTCAGTGACGACTGGGTAACACTTACTTATGGGTTGCTGGTTTGCTGTAAGGACTAATATAGTTTTTGTTGCCGCATCCTTCAATAACAGCTTCTCTGAAAAGTCTGTATTATGTTGTGGGTTTTTCACAAAACAGTCCACTTCGAAATGTGTCACACAAACTGTTAAAAGCAGTCTGAAATGATATAGGGAATTATTTTTTCTAATGTTGGGATAATTCAGATGGATGCGCAGAGCGGCAGGTGCAGTGCACATCCAGGAATAGAACAATTTTATTTTGAAGAATCAAGGAAAATTCTTGGGTGGCATGGTGGTGCAGCGGTAGGCACTGTCGCCTCACAGCAAAAAGGTCGTGGGTTCAAACCCCGGTTGCCCTGGCCTATCTGTGTGGAGTTTGCATGTTCTCCCTGTGTCTGCGTGGGTTCTCTCTGGGTGCTCTGGCTTCCTCCCACCATCCAAAGACATGCAGGCTAGGTTAATTGATGTCTCCCAAAAAATTGCCATAGGTGTGGATGTGAGTGGTTGTCTGTATATGTGTGGCCCTGTGATGGACTGGTGACCTGTCCAGGGTGTACCCCGCCTTTTGCCCAATGTTAGCTGGGATAGGCTCCAGCCCCCCGTGACCCTGTACAGGATAAGTGGTTGACGATGGAAGGAAAATTCTATTTTTTTGGTGACAAGACACATATTTACCTCATGAAATTTAGACTGTGTTTTTGAATCTACATTGAAGCATTACGCAAAAAATGCAAGTGGCATTATCTTATTCCAGACCAGTGCTCCATTGAAAAGAGATCTCATAAGGTCCATATGTGCTAATTCCTTATGTGAAATATAGATCCTTATGGCAGACCAAGCTGAAAATAGACAGCTGTGATGATTCAGTGTGTAATCATATGCATAGGCAGAGCTCAGCTATTACACAAAGTGTGGGATTATTTCTCCCTCGGTCAGCATTGCGATGAAGTGGTGCTGGGGTCGATCTTTCCTTTTAAGAGATCATTCGGACACTACACAGTCCCAGACCATTAAACACACACACTTGCACAAGCACAGACAAATTGCTGTGTGGCAGCACTCTTGCACATCTACGTGGTTTTGATCAGTGACTGACCTATACAGACATAAAGCAATTTGACATAAATAATAGAACATTGGTACATCAAGGTGATGTGATAGTATAAAACCATACAATCATGTCTACTATAAGGACCTATATTTCGCATAAGGAATTAGCACATATGGACCTTATGAGATCTCTTTTCAATGGAGCACTGGTCTGGAATAAGATAATGCCACTTTTGTGTTTTTCGCATAATGCTTAAAAGTAGTTTTAAAAACACAATCTAAATTTCATGGGATTCATATGTGTCTTGTCACCCAAAAAAGTCTAATTTTCTTCTGATTCTTTAAAATAAAATTGAGCTATTCCTGGCTGTGCACTGCACCTGCCGCTCTGCGCATCCATCTGAATTATCCCAACATTCGAAAAAATAATTCCCTATATCATTTCAGACTGCTTTTAACAGTTTGTGTGACACATTTCGAAGTGGACTGTTTTGTGAAAAACCCACAACATAATACAGACTTTTCAGAGAAGCTGTTATTGAAGGATGCGGCAACAAAAACTATATTAGTCCTTACAGCAAACCAGCAACCCATAAGTAAGTGTTACCCAGTCGTCACTGAGGTATTCTACGAATTACTACGAACTAAGGAGCAGAAAAGAACAACTTTATTTGGTTCAAAATATTATTACTAGAATTACAATTACACCTGGGGGTTTGTCACCTTGCCTTTGTGAGGGGTGGATAATATATATATAAAATTAACATATACATGTTTCCATTAATCATGGTCTAAATATTTGGGCCAATTTGGGTTGGGGGGGTAGTATAGTATATATATATATATATATGCCCCCCACAACATAGTCTGTTTGAATACTCGATTCTGAGTGGCTGGATTGCGTGCGGTTGAATGCACAGGTAGTTCCGGTCAGTTTTAATCACTGTTCGATATTAATGCGCAACATAACATTACAGAGTAAGCAGAGTGATCTATAGCAACTGAAAACATTTCCTAACCACGTTCATCAGCATTGCTAATATAATGGAATTCCGCTTGTTTTGTACAGAGGGTGAGAGTAGGAATCATGACACATTAAATGCATCTTTCGCTGTCCGGCAAGGCGATGTAAGATGATTTAAACTGTAATGTTTTGCGATGAAGCGCTACCAGGCAAGGACAAATCACGATTTCATTCTTAATTCAGTCAATCGTCCAGCTTTCCTGGATACCATACCGATGTGTCAGAGGTCAAAATCCTCAGGTTCCAGAACGTTCTGAATGGATTTCCCCTTATCATAGAGTAAGTGCTACTTTTACTGTCAATGCCATGTTTAGAATGTCGGTTTTCCACATTTATGTGGAAATGGGAACGAATAAAGCTGATATAATACTTTTCTCTGGAGTTCCAACCCCACTACGTTCTGTAATATTAATATATTATATTAAATAATATTATTATTTATGGATTGTGCATTTAAATTCACAGTTTTGAACAAGTGTGTGGGCGCACTACTTTTTCTCTGTGTCTGAATAGGCAGAGCTGTAGATTTAACAACCCTTGGTTCTTTGCCTCCATGTTGGGCATTTAAATTTGTTTAACGCACACCTAGCCATGGCATATCCCTTACTTAATGATTAATCTGCCATTTTTTATACATGTTCATGTCAGAAGCAGTTGTGTTTACATCAGTTCCATGGAACACACTGATATTAAAAGGAGCCAGTGCATTTGCAATATTGCTTTAGTGAATATTTCAGAGCTGTTTGGTTAAAGCATTCAAGAGACCTACAGTATTTCAATATCTCTGTTTATGGTGTTCTGTATTCTATATAATAGGTCTAGCTGATAAAAAAAATAGCGATAAATGCACCAATTTGAGGTTCAAAGGCCTGAATCCAAACAGCCACTTCACAGCCGATACAATTCCGACATTAAAAGTTTGTCAAAAAACCCCCCAAAAAAACAAAGTCATTCACCTGTTAAATGACGGGATCTGCCCTTTGTAATCCAAGTCAAACTACCTTAAGCACTGCCATTATAATGTCTTTTCTGTAATGTCACAATGAGGATTTTGAAAGATTACATAAAAGACTTGGCAACCTCTGAGCTTTAAGCTAAATCCTCTATACAGTTTGCTGTGTAGGTGGCTTGGCGTAGGAGTAATCGCCCATTGCCTTCATGAGCACAACATATTAGCTTAACGCCGTTGTGCAGCACACGAGACAGGGTTGTGACAGTATTACAGAGGAAAAATTACCAGCTAGCCTGAATGGTGGTATAAAGTGTCATTTGAAGCTGCTCTCTGAGCGAACAAGAGCGAATGAAGTGCCCTTTTCACTGTAATTGTTGCACCGTGGGACATTTGCTAATGTTATTTATGAGAAGGTGATCTAACAGGCAACCGGAAATAAACTTATTTTAATATGGTAATGTTGTGACATTTGAACCGCCCTCCTGGTATTAAAAATGACCTGGTGTGGCTGTGGCTGTTAAGACAAAAATTTTAACTGTTGATAATTTCCCTTGAATCGCTATCACAATTTTAATTGATAGGATTTATGTCAAGTACTTAATTTGTGTGGAGAATTGCATTTTATGTATGGTTCATATTAAAAAAAAAAAATCAATTTTTTTAATCGCTGTTTTATACATCGTACTTAAATGTACCTAAATGGTTAATTTACTATAATGGCAATTTTCTAGTTTTGTCGCATCTCTCACTTGCAGCATATATAGGGAGTTGCACCTTTTACTCTATAATTTAAAATTTCCGTCAATGCTTTTTTATTTTACTGAATCTGAATCTAATAGAAAATATTGATGCAACGTGAGTAGACTGAGTGGAATGCACTAACTCACATTTTTCATCATTAGTAAACAATGCAACTTTAATCATAATCTTTATTATTTATTTGATCAAGGCCACGTCCACTCTAATCCGTAAAGTTTGAAATTTCCGTTTTCACTTTCCTAAAGTATGATTTTTTTCCCAAAGTATACAGTTATGGAGAGCATTTTTGAAAGTCTCTGTTTTTTGTGTTTTTAGTGTGGATGAGAGGCGTAAATGCAGCAAAACAAATGCGTTTTCCAACTAAAACGTTTTAGTTTGGACTTGGCCTTAATGTGCAGTACTAATTTCAGGCACAGATCACTGCAGATTGTTCTCATATTAACAAATCCATAACAACAAGAAATTCAAATGAGACGAAAAATTTGCAGAAAACAAAACAAAACTAAAAAGCATTAAACACTGGCCACATTGATAGCGAGCAAATGCTAAATACTTATGACTTGTGATAATTAACACCATAAACCACTATGTATAATCACTAATACAAGCAAATCAAGATGATCGTGTACGTGCATGTGCTAAAATGTGAATGACAATAACAACAACAACAAAAATTACGCAAATGAAGAAAGTGCACAACATGATACAAATGGGATTATATAACCAAATGGAGTGCATATGGGCTCAGGATGCATACTGTGGCTAGAATTAAACATACAATACCCCACACTTAGAGTTCTCCAGGTGTGGATTTCTCTAGCGGACGAAGCCCAGAGGAGAAGAAATAAAAGACAGGGTATGAGTCTAGAGGTTAAGTAACACACTCACACAAATACACACACACTCCATCACCTTTTCATACTTCACATTATATAATATAGCATCTGAGGGTTTTATGTGTAATAGGCCAAACACTGGGTATATATTTAGAGCTGCATGCAACTCGTTTGAACTTTGACTCAAACTGGAATGGGGAAGCTTGAGTGAGCGGGTGAGTGTTAAGATGGAAATGTTACATTGTCCCTAGCATATCACACTTTGTACATGAATCTATCCACTGGCACAAGAAACTTTAAGGCGAATAATGCAGTTTGAAATGTATGGTACAGGCAAAAATGTGTTCAGTTACTGTATTCATTTTATAGTAGTAGTTATGACATTTTATAACTAGTGTAAACCTGTCAATACATGTTTAAGTTATATTTCACCCCAAAAATCAAAAAGAAAGAAATTTCGCTTAAAGAAAATGAATCGTTTAGGACCATTAACATTTAAAACAATTAAGCATTTTCCCCCTCAACTCTTCATTGCTGTATACTGTAGCAATAAATTAATAAATCATATTTTGGGGGAAATATGGGGGAAACTGAAAATACTCATACTGTCACAATACAAAAACAATGATCCAACATATTGAAAATATTGTTTTGTATTATTATTTTTTTATTTAATGATTGATTTGGCTAAAACATGACCTTATAGGTTATATGATCAAATATGGACTACGGATAACAGGCAAAAAAAAAACAATAAAAACCTTAAACGGTACTTAAGTATGTAGAGTACCGTGACTGTGGCATGGTCATGTCAAGTCAAGCAAGTTAAGATTTCCAAATTAAACCCCAGCCGAGCCAAATCTCCTGTGACACAATGGAAGAAGAGACAGCCAAACGCCACAATTCAAACTTTTAAGAGATATGCGAGTCATCCATTATTAATTAAAATCTATCCTAGGCCTGGTCAGAGATGCCTGAGGGGACTTTTTATTACCAAGAAGTAAAACATCAATTTGCCATTAGACTCAGTCTGTCCACTCCATTCATCCTTGTATTATTAGTTTAAAATTGAAGTGCATCTCTCCAGCCTTTTAAAAAAAACATGTTTTACATAGCTCTCACAGATAAAAAAGCATAGCTCATGAGCTTTCAAGCATTTTTCATGCTATACAAATAATTAATGGTGACTGAAAGACATGTAAAATGCTGCATTTCATGAAACATCATCACCTGATTTAACTGTTTGTGTCAGTAGCTAAATCATGAATGATTACAAGAAGTTGAGAGACAAAATTTTTTGTCTTTGCCCTTGAATACAAAGTGTGCTACCATGTAACTAGAGTGTAGAAGTATACTATCACCGCAAACTCAATTCTTGGCTTCTATAAAGCTTAAAATGCGGGTACAATTCTACAGCCCGGACTCTTTTCCAAACTCTAGTTAGCTGCCTACCTTAAAAAGCATTTTTAGGAATCACAGGCCTAAAAATAATGTTTAATAAGCAGGGCTAGATGGAATCAGTGGACATTTTCTGCATTACCTGTCTGATTTTGTGGCAAAATCCACTGAATTCTGTTGAATTGATTCAAACATGGCAAAAGTATTAAACGAAAATGAGTAGTAGTAAATGTAAGCGCAGCTTAGTTCTAGCGGGAAGACAAACAGTTGTACATCATCGCACCATTAGCTGGGTAATTCCCAGCCAATCGCATGTAAGCCATTGCTTTATACGTCTGCTCACAATCTATCACATTGCTGTTTCAGTGTGCTAACATGCAACCTCCACCACCCCACCACCAGCAGTTGAGTCCCGTCCTGCACGGGGGTAGGCTCCTCGCCCCTGCCTCCTATCTCCGACAGGATATGACGGTTCCGAGTACAACTTCGTCAGACCGCCAGACGGGGCTTACGCCAAAGACAGACATTGCTTTTCTGTTTTCTATTCATCAAATAAATGCCATCTTAAATTTCACTCAAGTCTGCAAGACTTCCTGATAGAAGTACTATTATGTACTGATGGCAGATTTTTCAAATCCATACTAGAGTCTGTGCTATTTACAAGAATCCAGTCTTGGATATAACTCATACATTTGCATATAACTTCTCCCACACACCATCTCCCATAAACAGGAAAATTATGGAAAAAACCCCACAAGCTATTATTGTAATATAAGAGTTCAGTTTGCTTTAACTTACAAAAAGCAGAAGTGCCCTACCTCCAACGGCGTGTGAAGATGAACACCTACCAAGGCCATTCATGGCTAACCTTTTGATTCGTGCTCTTTTAATAGTGAGATCTATCATTATTTTCCAATTCACACTGCTCTACACAATGACACATTAACAATGGTGCTGTCAAGCTCTCCTTTACAATTCATGCTAATTAGAGCTTATTGATTTAGCTGGTGGTTTTAACCACTATTGTATTTCCGACAGTGGCGCATATGGGCAATGCAGCGTGCACTGTAACTAAGATCCGGGTTGTCACCTTGCCTTTGTGAGCAATCACTTGGTTAAGAAACATGTGAAAAAATCTTCACTAATATGCATAAAGTTGTGATCAACTTTAACAGTCATTTCATTACACCAGCATGGGTGCAGACCCTGACTATGCCATGACACAGCAACCAAGCCCAACCAATGGCATGAGTTTGAGGTCGGACTACCTGTTTGACCAATCAATGGAACATGGGCAAAGTATTTGGAAAACCTGTTTGTTATAAATTTTGTAATTCCGTTTGCTGAGGCAAGTGACTCAGAAATTACACACTTTACTTTTAATATAAAGAATACTTAATAATAATAATAATAATAATAATAATAAAACCATTGTTTTCCTATATAAATGACTAATGGCAAATTTATAAGTTGTCACTGTAGTAGACTGTTGGCTTCTCTTTGATTTGATAAGCAAGTGTCAGACTATTGTTGTTACAATTTGATTTAAATCACATCATATTTACTCACCAAAGTCACATTTTACTTGCATTTACCACTTGGTGAGTGTTAATTTTGGAACTACTACCCTCCAAGTTCAAGACAATAGGACCAGTTAAAAAGACATACAGACAGAGACTAAAGGGAAGAGCTAAAGAAGTGTTGAGCTGTGAGGGATGGTGTGTGACTTGGATGAGACACTATGGAAAGTGGAAATATTGTATATGGCAGAATGACACAGAAATGTGTTTTTCGAGGGGGTGGAGGTGAAAGCAAGTGATGTAATGAAAGAAAGCCAGTGTGCATGTTTCACTAGGAGACACAAAATCTGAGAATGTCAAAATCAATACAAACTAACACCCTCAAATTCTTCAAAATACTGATATACTTTGTTTCCATAAGAATTGCATCCCAAATGTCTGTACACTGGTATTATACATTCTTTTGAACTATGGATACTGCATTTAAATACTTAATATTAGGGCTGTCAATTGATAAAAAATGTTATTTATATTATATCAGGTGTCTTTAATTACTAAGCATTTGATAAAATCTACTTTAATATATACATATGTGTGGTTGCATTGTACTTGCATTTAATTCTATCTGTAGTGACAGTGTTAGCCTCACCCCTAACCCTAACCCAACCCTTACCCTAAACCCTAACCTTACCCATACTCCTAAACCTACCTGTACCTCAACTACAAATATTAATCTGGCAGAATTTAGCAGATAATGTAGTTGCATAATAATACATAGTATTGCAATTTTAATGTTAGTTCATAGTAATTGAAGACACCTAATATAAAGAGGGACAAAAATATTAAAGCAAGTTAATTACATCATACACTGATTAATTTATCAATTTAATTGCAAATAAACTAATAATTGCAATATTTGCTGGGTGAGTTCCCAAATAAAAATTGAAGAAATACAGTTCAGGCAGACGATTAAGCATTGAATGGCTTAGAAGTCAACATAGTCTATAGCTTGAATTGCTTGAATGGTAGGCAAATTACTTGTCAGAATAAATCAGAATTTATAGTTAAGGCGGTATGATTCATTTCATTAATTCATGTGAACAAGTTTTTTATTTAAATAATTAACTGTTTTAAATGTTTAATTGGCAGCCCTAATTACTATATGTTGTAATGTAACATAGCTAGAATTCAGCTAGAATTGTGTTTGTGTCAGCACTCCAGAAATGACCAGAGATGTGTGTGTGTGCATGTGAACGGTACCTGCGTTTGAAGGTGAGGAGGACGCCCAGGAGAATAATGACAAACATCAGGATTCCAGCAATGACGCCAGCCATCTTTACAGTGCCATCCACCTGTTTTTCAGGTTCTATGTCATTGGAATTCTGGGTAGAGGCACCTTTAATGCAACAAGTACATCACAGAGAAGAAAGACAGGCCTTTAACTAAGACAAGAGCTGTCAATATATGCTCTACACTGACACAAAAACAAACTTGTTCAAGAATAATAAAAAAGCACAAAGGAAGCACATGCAAGCAAGTCTTTTACACGCATACTTTCATATATGATATGTTGTACATAAACAACAAAAACCCATTCAAACACAAAATGAAACCCACAAACACGCATACGAAATCAAGTTAATTAAATACAGACAAAACAAAAGTACAAGTAACACTGATAATTACATTGTGGCGAGTCTATGGCAAAGGGGAATAGTTTATTGAATGGTATTAATTAACAGGCAAGAGACAGACAAAAATACTTCAAAGAGCTTTTCAAATATTTGATAACTATGGTGAAAAATGTTTTTCGGCGTATGGATTCTGGGTTAGAGAGAGCACTTGAGAATTCAACAAAACCAAAAGACAACACAGAATGCAAAATATACAAGCATGAAATGTAAGAATAAAAAAAGGCAAACAAAGAGGATAAAGGCAGAGAATGAAAAAGTATGATGGCAGAAATTCATGCAGGGCATTTGTGGAAGTGTGTGTGTGTGTGTGTGTGTGTGTGGGCATGTTTATGTGGTTTGCGAGGACAGTTTTTTAGGTTATAAACTAGTAACTACAAGGGTATTATGCTTTAAATGTGCTTTATGAGGACATTTCTAGTGTCCCCATTATTTAAATAGCTTTAAAAACATAATAAATGATGTTTTATTGAAAATGTAAAAATGCAGAAAATGTTCTGTGAGGGTTAGGTTTAGGGGTTGTGTTAGGTTTAGGGGATAGAATCTATAGTTTGTATAGTATAAAAATCATGTCTATGGAAAGTCCTCATAATGATAGGTAGACCATCATGTGTGTGTGTGTGTGTGTGTGTGTGTGTGTTTGTGGGCGTTCCATAGTGTCTGTATAAAATCTGTATAACCAGCAGGATTTTTAGAAAATACTGTTCAGATATCGTGGCTTTATAGCAAATGGCTCATTTACCTTCATCAAGCGTGTAATTCTACTGTGAAATTGCCATTATTTCTAAGAAAGAATTTCAGCTGTTTGCTGTTTGCTCAACTATTCACAGCTGAAAAGATCATAATAATCTGCTTGATTTGTTCATCATTTTTTTAAAAGCTGAGCTAAAATGAAACATATTCCACCACATATAATAATCTACATAAATCCTGATATTTCAAAGAAAATGAAAGGCTGCACCAGCCTTCAAATGGCAGAAACTAACAAGTGCATAAAATATCTGCAGATACACAAATCTTAGCAAAGCATGCAATTGTCGTCTCGAATGATTAAACAATTATATTACATTTTACTTTCCTCCTTTTTTAACCTGCGCTTCTGCCAGTGTGACACCTTGAACAATCAGTTGCATATTAACACATTGATCTCTCTATGTGGGTGGGTTGCTTTCATGTAAGCTCAAAAAAATACTTTTTTTTTTTATCTCTCCCAAACCGTGAAGTTTTCTTTGAGCATAAGCAGATTAAACATTCAACCAAAATTACATTTCTGGAACTGTATGTAGATAAAAAAATAAATACATATGAATGGTGCCTGCTGGTGCTTCAACATGATAGCATGGGAAATCATTCATGTAGCCTGAAATCAACACCATTCAGCCAAATTAATGACCAGTGCCATCCCCCATCAAACATTTTTGCATCGCTACTCCCTAGCATTACTCATAAGTAACCTGAACAACCTCCAAGACATGGTATCTGGTCCCGTGAGAACCAGGAAGTAAGTGTGTGCATGCAAACAATGGTGACAGCATTTTTCAGTTACCTTTTTGCTCCAAAATTACATTTTTACTCCACTGATGGTAAGGTTTAGAGTAATTGAAATATGCATTACTGTTGACTGTCTTACACCATTTACCACTAAAAACACAATTTGCTTTTGGTGCCGCTTTTTGGACATTTCACCTGGAAACTGGGGCTCACACATGCCCATACATTGACCACTGCTGGACAGTGATTTGAATTTCAGTAAGCACAGCAGCTGAACTTTCAACCTACTTTTGCCTAATTCACAGTGTGATCAATCTCACGTTCTTCACTCCAGATGGCGCAACAGACGGCCACCTCGGTGTGTGTGTGCGCGTTGTTATGTTTTGTTTTGTGTTTTAACTCTGTTTTTTGCGATGGTACCGGGAGCTCTTTCACCACAGATGAGCTCGTGAACATCAGGGGAACAACACCAGAGGACTTATTTCCTACTTTTCTTCTCCCTACACTGGAAATATTGGACATTCTGGTCAAAGGTGCGCTCACCTTTGGTCATGCAGTGAAACACCGAAGGAGAGGGAAACGGGCTGGTGCGCTTGTGCGTCTTCGCCAGCGAGGTTTACACAACCTGTTTCTGGGAATATTTCTCTTTAAAGTGCGTTCACTGTCCAACAAACTGGAGGACTTTTCTTCATCTACTGTTTTGTGCTTCACAGAGACATGGCTTTGTGGATTAATACCGGACTCTGCGCTGCAGCTGGCAATTTACAGAGCGGACAGAGACATGGAACTTTCCGGCAAAACTAAAGGTGAAGGAATCTGTTTTTATATCAACAGTAGTTGGTGCAACGATGTGACAGTGATCCAGCAGCACTGTTCTCATGACCTGGAATCTTTCATCATAAACTGTAAGCCTTTTTATTCAACCCGTGAGTTTCTGGTCGGTGTTTACATCCCACCACGGGCCAACGTGCAGGTCGCACAGCACATGCTCACCGACCAGATACTGTGTGTGGAGCGGACCAACCCAGACTCTTTAGTTATTGTCCTTGGTGACTTTAACAAAGGAACCTCACTCATGAACTCCCTAAATTCAGACAGTTTATTAAATGCCCGACCAGAGAGGAGAACATTCTGGATCACTGTTACACCACAGTCAGAAATGCTTATAATGACGTCCCCCGTGCTGCACTGGGACACTCTGACCACATCATGGTCCACCTGATTCCTGCGTACAGGCAGAAAATAAAGCTCTGCAAACCGGTAGTGAGGACATCAAGGAAGTGGACGGATGCTGTGGAGGATCTCCAGACGTGTTTTGACTCTACTGACTTGGACGTGTTCAGGACTGCTACAAACAGTCTGGATGAGTACACAGAGGCTGTGACGTCATATATCAGCTTCTGTGAGGACTGCTGTGTTCCATCATGCACCAGGGTGAGTTACAACAATGACAAACCCTGGTTTACAGCCAAACACAGAAGGTTAAGGATTGATAAGTAAGAGGCCTTCAGGAGTAGGGACAAATACAGATTTAAAGAGGTGAAGTACAAGTTTAGCAAGGCGGTGAAAGAGGCTAAACGACGGTACTCTGAGAAGCTCCTACACCAGCTCTCAGCCAACGACTCTGCGTCTGTCTGGAAAGGGCTCAGGCAGATCACCAACTACAAGTCTAAAGCCCCCCCAGGCCATCAACGACCGATGCCTAGCCAACAACCTGAATGAGTTCTACTGCCGCTTTGAAAGACAAAGGTACAGTCCTGTAACCGTTACCCGCGACACCTCCCAACAAAGGGACAGCCCTGAAACCATCCCCCACGACACCTTCCAACAGCTTCAGCTACAGTGCATCACCTCCACCTCCCCACCTCAGCTGGCCAACCAATGCCCACCTTAAAGGTACCCCCCCTCCACCCCCGCACCCACCTCAGTGATGACTCTTTCCATCCATGAGAGGTCAACAAACTCTTCAGGAGACAGAACCCCCGAAAATCTGCTGGACCGGATGCTGTCTCCCCATACAGCTTGAAGCACTGCGCTGCCTTTAACACCATCGTCCCGGCATTGCTCCAGAAGAAGCTCTCCCAGCTAAGTGTGCCTGACTCCACCTGTAGGTGGATCACTGACAGGAAGCAGCATGTGAAGCTGGAGAAACACGTCTCCGACTCACAGACCATTAGCACTGGATCCCCCCAAGGCTGCGTTCTTCCTCCTCTGCTCTTCTCCCTGTACACTAACAGCTGCACCTCCAGTCACCAGTCCGTCAAGCTTCTGAATTTCGGGGATGACACCTACCTCATCGGACTCATCTCTGATGGTGACGAGTCCGCCTACAGGTGGAAGGTTGACCACCTGGTGACCTGGTGCAATCAAAACAACCTTGAGCTCAACGCTCTAAAGACAGTGGAGATGGTTGTGGACTTCAGGAAGAACTCAGCCTCACCTGCACCTGTTCCCATCATTCACTGCGACTCCACAATTGACACTGTGGAGTCTTTCCACTTCCTGGGAACTATCATCTCCCAGGACCTCAATTGGGAGCTGAACATCAGCTCCCTCATCAAGAAAGCACAACAGAGAATGTACTTCCTTCGGCAGCTGAAGAAATTCAACCTGCCAAAGACAATGATGGTGCAATTCTACACAGCCATCATCGAGTCAATCCTCACATCCTCCATCACTATCTGGTACGCTGCTACTACTACCAAGGACAAGGGCAGATTGCAGCGTGTCATCAGATCTGCAGAGAAGGTGATTGGCTGCAATCTGCCGCCGCTCCAGGACATGTACGCCTCCAGGACCCTGAAGCGTGCTGGAAAGATTGTGACTGATCTCACCAGCCCACACCGGCCACAATCTCTTTGAGACACTCCCCTCTGGCAGAAGACTTGAGGTCCATCAAGACAAAAACCTCACGCCACAAGAACAGTTTCTTCCCATCCGCCACTTGCCTTATCAACAAGGCCCACTCTGACACTCTCCACACTCCACCTCTGGGTTTACATGCCACTGTACTTACTCTGCTGTACTGCTCTCTTTTATTGTATTCTTACTTTTAATATACTGTGTGGACATATTTATATTAATTATATTTTAATACTTGTTTCTTATATTTAGAGATTGTGTGACACGCGCCTACAGCACCAAAACAAATTCCTTGTATGCGTAAAAAACGTACTTGGCAATAATCTTTTTCTGGTTCTGATTCTGATTCTAGTTGCATGGTGGGCCGCGTCAAATGAGCCAACCCCTAAGTCCATAGATAAGACTCCAAAATTGTATTGTTTGACAGCCAAAAAACATAAGTCTGAATGCTTAGAAATGTAAAAGCACTCTTCTCAATAATCTTTACAAACTGAGATACCCTTCATGGCTGTAGCACAAGTGTCTTCAATACGTATGTCTTAGGACTTCACTTGGTATTCTCATCTAAGCTGAGTATATCAAGTATACCAAGCTACAGTGAAGATGCTGTAGACAAGAATTCTGCACAGGCCCCCAAATGATATGTCTATCTGAAGGAGGACTCTAAATATGTTCACAACTTTAGCTTCTTTTGACCTTTTGAAGAAAACTGAGCCAATATCTCTAGCATAGCTGCACTTTCCTTAAGCTAAGTCAGCATGTGGATCTTTGGGATATGTGTGGCCCGTGTGTTGCCCATGTTCTCAATCAATATGGTAACTGAACTCAATGTCCTCCGTCTGGCTGTATCTGATTGGGTTCAACAGTTCAGGATCCACACAAACGGACACACACACAAACAAACTTACACTAAATTCCTGTTTCAGAATATTTTCTGATATCATTCTAGCCAGTGCTATCATCCAGATACAACAATAGTCTTGATATCTTACATGGGTCTTGACCAACCAATTGGCTCATTTTCATAACATTAGTTCTTCTGATGTTTAGAAATAATAATATGTTACCCTCTTCCTCCTTTTTTACCTTACTGTTACTAGGTGGTCCAATTTTCTAAACACTCATTAATATTAATATATGCATTTTAGAAATACAACGTAGGAAAGTTTCAAGTTTTTAAATGTACAGAATGTTTTTCATATTTTATCAACAAACTGATTTCAAAAGATGAAGGAAATAGTTTATTTATTTTTTTCCTGATTTGACCCCTTTAAAAAGTAAATCTGATGAAAAATGATCTCCCATCTCCCAGTGATCTCTTTCAAGTCCACTATTTTGTTCAGAATTTCAACACCCATCTAAAACAGCAGACTCTTAGTGATGAAATTGCAGTGTTCCTTTAAGACCTGTGCCAATTCCTGCTTTATTCAGAAAACGTAAGATGTTATGTAAAATAATAAGGCAAAACGCATATATAATCTGCCCTTGAATAGAAGCCCTCACTATACATGTCCCTTCACCCACGATCACTGCTTCTCTGCCCAATAAAATATGTGAATATGCAAATCCTTTTATTTTGAAGGGGTAAAATTAAGTATCAAAGAGGAATTATTAGCAAAGCCCATCATATTAAAAACTAATCCTCACCTTATATAGGGGGAGGCGTTGGAGTGGGTGCGTTTTGCCACTTTAATTGTCTGCATTTTGCGATACTCAATGCAGTTCTGTTTGTGTGTGGAAGAGGTTACTTTCGTATCAAACTTTATATAAAGCATGTCTGTGGGCCGACAGATTATGCAAGAGTTATAGTGGTGCATATCAAAGCTGGCATCTCTGGTAGAGGCAGACACTGCTATTGTTTGAAGTTGATGGGATTATATCTGCATAGTTGGATGCATCTAACAGGATACTAATCTCAAATGGACTTGGATTAGGAGAACACAGTCATGTAAACAACCCATGATGCTAATCAAGAAAAAGTGCCCCCTTTCCCCAGCACACTACCATGGGTCAAATACAAATAAAGAGGTTAAAGGGTGGATTTTAAGTGCATTTAGATTAAATTCTCTTTTGTGTCCAATTTACAAGGGCGTGTAGCTAGTAAGAGCATTTTGTTACGAGCCAGATGGGTGCATTGAGGGACATAGGTATTTGTGCAAACTGTCTACTGATTTCAAGCTCAAAGACTTCATGCATAATGCATGATGTGCATTGCTTGGCTTTGCTTGATCTTAGAACTGTATGGATGAGGCAGCAAACACAACAACAACTTTGCTTTATATTGAATCGTGGATATTAGTGGCCCAGAAAACATTATTTGGACACTTAAGCCACACTTCAAAATGTCTAGCAGATTTACGAACCACAGGTATAGTTCATCATACTAACTATGGACATGTTCCACTAACGTTGACAACTAATCTGCATTTTACAGTTTATCTATTGTTTTACAGTGAAATGTAAAACCCAACTGATGTTTTTTTTTTTTTTTTTTGTTAAATGTTTTGCTTCAAATATGTGCTATTGTTCTTAAAAATAAATGCCACTTAGTTTAATATTTTGCAATGACATTCATACATTTTTAAGTGTGGCTTAAGTATCCAGATACTTTTATGTGTCACTGTACGTGTACGTAATATTTTATATTTAAAATAAAAATATGTTTTTTACAGCGCATGTCAAAATATGTGTTAAAGTATACAATTACAACAGCTTTTATCTGCATAATTCAGCCCATTAAGCATTATAATGGTTCATTAGCTGGCTACAAGTTGACTAAACCCTATCTCCTGTACAACGCAGATATCTGGCAAGACCCTTCATGTGAAATGTGAGATATTTTAGTGCAACCAATTTGTAATTTCAATCAGGGCAATTTAACATATTGTATATGATCATGGAAGGAAATGGAGAAGCAATGAGACGTGTTGGACCATACTCCACTCAGAGCTGACACCTGTGTGTGTGTGTGTGTGTGTGTGTGTGTGTGTGTGTGTGTGTGTGTGTGTGTGTGTGTGTGTGTGTGTGTGTGTGTGTGAGGGTGATGGCTTGACATCTGATTTGAAACAAATATTAGACAGCAAAATCTTTGTATTGAATAAGGGGAACCTTGTAATAATAATTCAAAACTGTTTCAATATATAAATAAATACATTGTGACTAACATACCCATAAACAAAATACATGTTGTGCACAGGAATAAAAAAAATATACAAACTAACATACAATCTTACTCTTGTACACAAACACACATACACACAAACACACACATGTTAGACTGGCAGGGTGAGACAGCTTGATTGGGGTCATGTTGGGTGATGAGGTCACTCGCACATGTAAAGGGACGAAGTGTTGTTGGTAAGGCAACATCTCACATTTTCAAATTTTGCTCAGAAACTTATTAAGCTCTTTGCAATATCTGATAAACGCCGCTTTAAACTGCCTTGATTTAAGTTAATAATCTTTATTTTGATTTTATTTTGACTTTAAAAAAACATGAAAAATTCAAAAAAAAAAATTTTGGAGTTAACAAAAGACCATCCAAAGGGCAAAGACCATAACATTGTTGGCAATGTTTCTTTGAAAAAGAAGAATAAATGGAATAATTGAGTCTAATTGAGTTTCTCAGAGCCTAAAAAATTAATGAGCAAAACCCCAACAGAGAGGGGACTTTTGTTGTTTTGAACATAAAATGTATTAATTACAATACGATCAATTGAGACATGAGGGCAGCACTGTACATTCTCAGGGTCCCAAATTACAGTGTCAATGGAGTCAATGACAACCAGCTAGACTTTTTAGTGGACCAAACATGCAAAAAAATGAGTTCAAATATGGCGATGGAGAGAAGCAAAATAAAGTAAGGTTTACAAAACAAAAACAAGAGAGCGAGAAAGAGAAGGAAACAACAGCAGAAGAGATGTGGGTGGGAAGAACAAAGAAGAAAGAAAAGTTTGACTATGGTATAATATTCACCTTCACTGGGAATGACAAGTATGTAGGGCGTGGTATTTTGTCCCCTACCTATTACCACTAAGACAAGGTTTTACGTTCCAGGCCAGCATGCATGAGAGAAAAGAAGGAAAGAAAAAATAATCTAAAGAATTATGCTTTCAACTTGTTCATCGATTCTCTGAGTTTCCTTTGGATATGCAGAATTTGGCTGGAAAGAAAACTGATATAGGAAACAGATAAGCCATGAGCCGAGAGGTTATTTTGCAAGGGAAAATTAATTTATTCCAGAATCATCTGGTGGAGCTGACAGGGTGGGTGTAACAAATATAGAAAAGTTATAAAAAGATGTGTTTCATAGGAATGTCATTTCTTTATGGTTTTTTTAAAGTTATTATTATTACTATTATTTGAGGCTATATGAAGGTGGCTTTGGGAGTTTTATTCTGAGACATTCTGAAGAGAATGAGAAAAATGTAATGAAAAAAGATTGAATTTATACTAAACATACAGGCAAATCCAATTCATTCTGGTAGGTATTTGTACCTAAAGTGTACACATACATTTCTTAGTGTTTGGATAGACACTGAAACATATCATATAGACAGCATCTAAAATGTGAACCCTTTTAAGCATGAAAATCTTTAGCGATGAACTGAAATTGTCATAACCATGGTGGAACATCAGTAAATGATGGAGAAACTTTTATTATATTATAATAAATTTGCACTATTTGTATGGCTAAACATAATTATGAAAATTAATAAATGAATCACTGTCAATGTGTAACATTTTGCATTAGCATTAGCATGTCTTTCACTCATTTACTGATTTAGTTCATGCATTAACTGTGATAATTAATGTGAATTTAACAAAAAAGTCCCATTCCTGTTAACTTAATCACATTTTATTAAATCAAACAAAAATAAAATTATCAATTAAACATTTAGTAAAGATTTGTACAGCTCTAAAGTTGTTTATACATATAAAGGTTTACATTTTAGATGCTGCAAATACATATATTTTACGTTTCAGTGTCTATACAAAAATGTATGTGTATTAAAACTACATGCTAATCAAAATACCTATGAATACCAATGAGATCACGTTGAAATAAGTAAAATCTAAACCTATAAAACACCAACCATAAAAAGTTTTTCAACCTTTTCTATCTAAGGCATCACAGAGATTTAAAGTCTTTTTAAAGCAGGAACACAAAAGTAATTGTTTTTTACAATCATAATAAGAACCCAACTCAGGACGGAGTATCTGGGATATGAAAGGAAAACAGGCCATGAGTAAAAAAAAAAAAAAAAAAATAGCCTGACATGGAAGAAAAGATAATAAGTTCAGAAAAACAAACCAAAACAAACAGGTGTGCAGAAGCAAGCTTATTGAATAAGATGGACAATAAAAAGCCAAAATGAAAGGAAGAAAAAAGGAAAGGAAGATAGAATGGGAAAGCAAAATAAATAAATGCGATGACTCTGTAGCGCTGAACAACTATTGTGTCTCTTTTTTGGTGGGGTCCATTAAAATAATAGAAAGTCTCTTGCGATTGCTCCGTTCCTGGATGTGATTATGTAAAAGGGTCTTTTAGGAAGGGAATGAAATGGAGCAAAAGAAACTGAACAGAATTGTTGGCCGTAGGCAGACAATCATGCAGGTAAAATAAAATGGGATTTCAGTTTGTTCAATGAAACCGGGAGCGCTAATCTTAGCCAGACATGATTGTTCAATTCAGCTTTTTTTTTAAGACCATACACCCTAAATGAAAAACCTTGTCCCTTTTTAACCTCATCATGTTTGGTAATGGGTTCCACAATAAAAACAAAGGCAGAGCAAAATATCATACAGTACTTATAGTACATCGTTAAACCTGCTTAATTCCAAACAAATCATTGCTTGAGTTCCATTGGGTGTGTTAAGCTTTGGCGACTTTCAATTCATTTTCTGTGACAACTAAAATGTCAACCCAACCAATGAACTTCCTTAAAGCATGCACCCTCTTAATATACAGTGGAATCTAAAAGTCTGAGAACACTATTGGAAATGCTTTCTATTTCAATGCAAATTATAGACTAACCCTATCCCTACCCCTAAACTTTACTCAATCAGCATAACAACTTGAGTGATATGTTGAACAGAAAAATGAACAAGAATTTCAAAATGTCTTAGCATTTGTTCTTTTGCATGTCTGTTTGCATTTTGCTTTAATGACTGCGTGTTTTTGTGCTTGCATGGACAGTTTGTTAAAAACAAACAGTTGTTGCATTCAGAAGATTGTGCAAAACTTGATGATCCATGATATCCAGCATGATTTGTGAATGTGTGCTCCAACAGAAGCAATGAAATCTGGCCTTTTGTACTCAAGAGTAGACAGTCAGTGTAACAAAAGCGTTTATATGATTGGTGACCTAGAAAAAAGTCATTATAATGTTTCTTTGTTTTAAAGTTTTCAAAATGTCTCAGACTTTCGGACCACACTGTACATGTAAAAATATATATACAGTATATATGTATTAACAATTAATAATATTATTTAGAAATACGTAATTCATACAGGTGAACAATATGTGAAACAATTTTCCATACCTTTGGTAGCTAGTCGCACACAGTTGATCTTGGTTTCCTGGAAGAGGAGAGAAAAGTTTGTGTTTTAATTAAACGTCAAAATGATACTATATTGAGGAACATTGTTTTTGTAATGCTACAATGATCTTAGTAATTGCAACATAGCAAAGTGCGAGTTCATTTTATCATGAGGTGCATTGCATTATGAAACTGTTAATTATATAACAACATTTTTAATGATAGTGAAGGATTAAGAAATTCAATGCTAAGGCCAAACCAAAGAAAAGCCAACATTACTGATCAATTTTCCCACGCATGAGAAGTCACTGTAATCTTAATGGCTTATAAGGTGACAAAACTTGTAAAACATAATGACTATTCAAGAATGCATAGGTTATTGATAACCTGAACAAAATTTCAGTAGAATTCCACTGAAAACTGCAAATTGGAGTGTCTAGCCTAATACTTCAAGAGCAAGAATAGGTCTTGGATCGCTAATTTATCAACAGATGAGCCAACAAATAATCCAGTGCTTTGAGAACAATGTTCCCCTAAGACAAATTGGAAGTATTTGGGGCATTTCACCCTCTGAAAGTGCAAAATATAGCTCTGATTCAATGATTCAAGGAATCCAGTCAAATCTCAGTGAGTAAAGGACAAGGCCGAAAACGACTTCTGAATGTGAGTGAACTCCAATCTTTCAGACGCCACTGTCTTAAAAACCATTGAGCATTTGTAATGGATGTCATGACATGGGCTCAAGAATACTTCAGTAAACCTTTTTGAGTCAAAACCATTCGCCGCTGCATCCACAGATGCAAGTTAAGGCTTTCCTATGCAAAGCAGAAGCCATACATCAACACTGTCCAGAAGTGCCACAGACTTCTATGGGCTCGGACTCATCTGAGATGGAAAGTATTCTATTCTTTTCTGTTCTATTCTATTTTATTCTACTCCATGTACCATGGTAAAAGTGTGATATTATTTGAAGCATGTTAGAGTACTGTGTAAACACCACAGTAAATCATCATGGTAAACATTCCATACTATTGTATGTTTATAGAGTACCATACAGATTAATAGCATCACTATACGTTAGTACTATTCCACAGTACTTCTGTAATCAGTAATTCTATTCTATACTGTTCTTCATGAAGTGTTGCAATGTCAGTTAATATGATGATAAAATCTCAGCACATCCTCCAAATGACACGTGTGGTGTGACAGGTGTTAATTAGTTAGCAGATTTCAGAGTGAAGACTGCATGGAAGTTTAGGGATATGAGACAGGAAGCCAGATGCTACCATGTGTCTCTGTGAGTGTGTTTACAACCTCCACTTGTTTTGATTTGATCTGTTGTCCTTGTCTCCTATCTCAGTAAGCACTTGAGAAATAATGCCCACAGAGCTTGCGGCCAAGAGCGGTGAGATGCAATTCAAGTATATATTTTTCTCTTTTGTTAATGGTAATAGTGAGGTTTAAATATGTCTCTCAAAGAGAATGGAACATGAATAAGTAATGCATGTACAGTATTAGCTCAGCACTGGCAAATGGAAGGTTGCTGGTACGAGCCACATAAGGAGAAAGGCCTGAGCTATTACCATTGTACTTGACCATGCAGAACTCACTGTCACAATGTTAGGGTATGGTGGGAGGTTGCCAGGGTGTTGCTGGTTGCAAGGGTGTAGGTTGCTTACTGCCTGGCCAAAGTTTATATAATATTCTAGTGACTTCATTTGTCTCGGGTTCCTTCTTCAATGTATGTTATTGGGAATTGCATTTTTAATCTTACACCAGGTGAAAATCAAAGTCTGATCACTTAAAATAACTGAAAGTAAAAGCACAACTGAACTCAATTAGACAAACGATTTGAAACATCATGTCCGTAGCAAAAAATTAGCAAGTGTAATAAAGATGCTTGCTTTAGCAATCACCAGTAATAAATTAATCAGTAAAAGGTGTTTATAGAGGGGAAAACAGGTGGTGTACCTCCCTCCTTGTTTATTCTATGGGTTCACTGTTTCTTTGTAGGTGTTACTCTTTAAAAATATAAGAAATACCCATTGGCATCACCTCATTTGATACATGAGTTTTAGCTCAATGTAGTTAAACCACTACGAAACACTCATGCACATCCACTGCTGTCCAAGGCAATGCTGATGAATGCATACACAACTCACACTGTTGACACTGAAAAATGAACCGTCAATGCAGTGGAAAAGGGCATCCCACTAACATATGACCTCACTGTCAGTGATGGTTTGTCCCATCTGATTGTGCTTTTGAAGCAGGGGCTGGATTGATGTAGCAAAGCAGAGAGAGGTCCATATGTGACCGGCCCATCTGTCCATCACAGACCGCTATCAGACAAGTAGGGTCAAAGACCACTGGCTATTGTAAATGTTGGTGAAAATCAGTCTGTTCTGGTTTGATGAGGACTTACTATGCTTATGAATCAAACAGGTAAATGTTTGTCACATAAACTGTCAAGAAAATGTTCTGGTCAGTTTTTACTTAAAAAAAAAAAAAAAACATCCAAAATAAAATTTTGCAGAAAGAAAATAAATACAAATTATATGGATTATAAGATTTTATATTTATTTAATATTTAATATTTTATTATTTTCATGACAGTTATGCACATTTTACCACCACCCATTATATAGTATTTATGTATTATATAATTACAAAAACTACAGGAATTACTAGATACTAACCCCATAACCTAACCAAAACCTTAACCCATATTAAGTATATGTAGTTACCTAATATTACCCAGTACTTTCCTGGGTAAGTAAACTGCAAGTATACTGAAAGTGCACATACTGTGAAATAAAGTGCAACCGAGGCTTGTACTGTAGCATCATAAATCCATGTTTGTTTCTATCTCTCTTTCTTTTACCAACTTAAATAATATGATATTTTCCAGTATAAATCCTTAAAAGGCAGTACCATGGCACAATGATATATGATGGTTATACTATCATGTCCAAAAAGCCTAGTAACATCATGTTTTTTGGACAGCACTTTACAAAAAAAACTCCAAAAATACCATGGTACTACCAAGATACATTCACCCTTACATAAACAGATCCTTCAGCCTTTACAAAAAAACTTTACTTTATAATTGTAATCATTCAGTGCCATGGTGTATATATATATATATATATATATATACAGTTTATTAAAGTGCTGTACCATGGTATTATTATCTAATACATCACTCAACTACAGGACTGACACAGTACTATTTTATAAGGGATAGGGTGAAGAGAGTAGGTGAGGGCCGCTCATCTAACGTTGCTTTGTTCGCGAGCTCAGCCCAAGCGGAGGGACTTTGGGAATGGAATATTGGCTGATAGGAAACACCCTTACTGGATGTGACAGCTGAGCTACATCGCCTGTCCCTCCAGTCAAATCATTCACTGACACACTGTTAAAGGCTCTTTACCATGATCGTGTAGTGACAGAGAGAGAAAGACTGACAAAGAGGTATGAACAATAATAAATCATTGAAGCTCAAGGGAAATGGCAAGAAGGCAATTGAAAGAGAGAAAAGAGTCTTCATGTAAACATTTAGCTTATTATTCTGACGGAATGCAATATGACTGTTATCAGACTGCATGTCGGTACTTCATTTTCTAAGGACAATGTGAGTGGTGCTTGCCATGATGCTAGTGTGTTGTGGGTGGTTGCCAGGGTGTTGCTATGCTGTTGCTCGGGTGTTATGGGTGGATGCAAGGGCATTGTCAAGTGGTTGCTTACTGGTCCAAATCAAAAGAGCTCACTCTTAAGATTCTATAAGACTTTTCACTCATTTTATTAACAGGCAGGTGAAATAATGATTCCAATTGATTAGAAAAGCAATAGCACACCATTCCTTGATAAGCCACACAAATTGAGGAATCATTGATAACCTTAGCACAAATGTGCAGGACAAATTCTTAACTTCACGTATGAGCAATAATAGTGATGCTTGCCATAGCAAACGACACTAATTAAGAGCAAATGTAAAGGGATAGTTCACCCAAAAATGAAAATTCTCTCATCGTTTACTCACCCTCATGATATCCCATATGTTTATGACTTTCTTTCTTCACCAGAACACATTTGAAGAAAATTAGTAAAACATCTCAGCTCAGTTGCTCCTTAAGATGCAAGTGGATGGTGATTCGACTTTTGAAGCTGCAAAAATCATAGATAGTCAGGATAAACGTCATCCAGCTGTTAAATTAATGTCTTCTAAAGCGACACTATCGCTTTTGGTGTGAAAAAGATCAATATGTAAGTTATTTTTTAACTGTAAACAATTGCTTCTGGTCAACAGCAGTATGCGCGGTGGCATAATTGCATTGGCATGTGAGAATTGAGGCACACATGAAACACATGGAAGAGCAGCGCTGTTTACAACTGAGTAGGAGGAACGCTGTACAGAAGCTTTGTTGGTTTTGGTTTAGATCTGTATTTATCTGTTTTTTTACTCACAATGGTGCATTTGTGTGCTTATCCTGGATGTCTCAACCTAGAGGAGAACGTGAGATTACGGCCGTAACAATGCAACGCATATACGTCACACGAGAGAACACGTGATATCCACCCTCTTGTGAAAATTCAAAATGGACAGAAAGTCTACCTCTTGGACCAAACACTACAAGCAAAAAGTGGTTGTTGCGAAAAGGAACGAAAGAGGGTGGAAGGAAAAAAATTACAACAACCAAAAAAGGAGGAGGAAGAAAACACAAAAATAACTCTTCACTGACATGTCCAACCAATAGCTATTTAATAAGTTTGAGAGACAAGTTTTCATTGACGTGTTTAAAAAGAACTTATGCAAAATGCTTAATGGTTAGCCAGAGATGTTGAAGAATATAGATTTCATGTCACGGTCCAGCTTTTTGCCATGCTGGCTAGAGTTAATCCTTATGACAACAGATTTACAGTCAATAATGTTTTCTAGTTTTTGAACAACCTTATGGATTAGTTAACCATTCCTGCACTTATCTTTACACGCTGGATGCAATTCTCACCTGATAACAACTACAATCTAGGAGCACTTAGAAAATATCTATCAATTAATCTTGTCAAAACACAACATTGTTTGTTTTTTGTTAAGGTCTCTAAAAAAAACATATATCTTAGCCAAAGGATTAGTCTGAGCAAGATTTTACTGTGACTTTTGAATACAGTGTTTGATATCTCTCTAAACAGTTTGAGAGCACACTTATCTCATCTGCCCAGCTACATCCCCCATAGTGACCCTTTATTTCTAAAATTCAGGCTCATTTGGTGCTAAGATAAGCATTCCAATTATTATTGTTTATGGTTATATTTAAGTATTTGAACAAAGTATTACATTTCATTGCATAACTTGGCCCATATTGTTTGTGCTATGGCATGAATGATAACTCAAATCATGCGACTTGTTGAGAAGAAGTGCCATTACTTTTCTAAGTGAACAGACTTAAGGTTTTTTTGCTTGGTGGACAATAAAATGGGTGAAAAATTCCCTTTTGTTACATGGAGTTACACTGAAGGAGAGAACTGAGTAAGATCCTGTTTCCACCTGGTATTAAAATGCATTGTTAGTGATCCGATCACATGCGATCAGCACTAAATACAGGTCTAAAATGTTTTGTGATCAGATGGAAATTGGTCTGCACTTATATAGCGCTTTTTTGTAACCTTATATGTTACCAAAGCGCTTTACACTGTGTCCCAATCACCCATTCACACACAAACTCATACACCAATGGTGGCAGAGCTGCCATGCAAGGCGCTAGCCTGCCATTGGGAGCAACTTGGGGTTCAGAGTCTTGCCCAAGGACTCTTCGGCATGGAGTCGTGTGGGCCGGGAAACAAACCACCAACCCTGCGATTAGCAGCCGACCCGCTCTACCACCTGAGCCACAGCTGCCCTTCACAAAAGGGGGGTTTTGTGCAGATCACAAAAACAGCATTCAAATGTGGTCAAAAATCACATTTGAGGTGTAAATGCTAATCCATCCTGAATGCATCATGGCAGCAGAGAAGCACCACCCCTCATCTGTCAATCAACCACTGTGCTAAAACAAGAGTTTAACTTTGTTGGTGACGAGTGGATTTAAAAGGAAACAACCATCCGATCTGAAAATGTAAAAAAGCGGATAGATACATAAGCATGAGAATACTTATTGTGATTTACTTATTGAGAATTACATGATGGTATGTGTAACGGGAGCCAGCTGGTAAATAGCTGTGCAGTGTGTAAAACCTCACTCTCCTGACCTCAAGTGGTGTACTAGCGACTGACGCTAGTGGCTGTAGCCTTTAGCATTCTTGTTAGCGCACCCGCCTCCCACGCCTCCTATGCCGGTTCGAGTCCCGTACGGCACGGGGCGACCAGGGCCGGTTACAATGGTGCCATGACCCAGATGGGAGTGAGGTTTAGGGGGGTGAGTGCAATGGGAGCCAGCTGGTAGATAGCTGTGCAGTGTGTAAACCTCACTCTCCTGACCTCAAGTGGAGCACTAGCGACTGACGCTAGAGGCTGTAGCCTTTAGCATCCTTGTTAGTGCACCTGCCTCAAAATGCCTCCCACGCCAATTCGAGTCCCATTCAGAGCGGGACAACCAGGGCCGGTTAAATATGTCCTCATGAAACAGAGTCACTCCCCTCCAAATCTGATCACAAGTGGTCACAGGAGACGCATCTTAATACCAGGCGTAAACAGTGTCTAAGATACCACCTAGAGTAGCAACCAGCTCGAATATCCTGACAATGCCCTAGCAACCACCCACAACTACCTAGCTTTGTGCCGGCGAGTATTGCACGTCTAATTACGACTCATATTTTCTTCAAAAAACATAAAAATCGAGTTCTGGTGAAGTCTTGTCCTTTGTCATAACTACTTTAACTCAGCCTAACTGCACAAACAGATTGATAAACAATATCCCTAGCAGACAAAAGAGAGATGAATACCAGCACAAACGAAAGCGATTCACACTTTAATCTCAGTTCACCAAGTTACCGCTGCATTTTAAACAGATTGTGAAACGGATGCTTATAATTACGAATTATGAATGCAGGTATGAATGATTACAAAAACCTCCAGAGGCAATCATCTGCACATTAGAGGCTCTGAGTAACGCTCCAGTGAGAATGAATAAAAGATAACTGCAGACAAAAGGAAAGTGGCATCAGTCAGTCGCCTGTGCGTATCCGAGACAGCAGCGATACTATTTCAGGAGATGAAGCTTTTGAGAGTAACACCTCCAGTCTAGCAGAGTAGAGAGGTGTATTAGCTAGAGAATTAAGCAAAAGAGGTGAAACTAAGAAAAAATGTGAACAACTAGAATGACACAAGTTGCTCTTTGTTGTCTATAGCATTTTCATTCATACAGAACAGTCTGTTTTTATACAGAGAGGAGAGCGTGACAGCTGACTGCAGCATGAGGTGTAAATGAAGAAAGAAACAGCAAGAAAAAAAGTGTGAAACAAGTGTGAGACGGCTGAGAGGGTTCAAAGACACTCCCAAGCAGAGTAAGAGAGAAATGTTTTGTCTTCTTCTGAGAGTAAGAACGCTATCAGATGCGGATAAATCGAACTGAAAAACATGAAATGGGTGACACACTAATTAACCCTTTATTAAAGCTAGTTCCTGTTTCATTTACACAATTAAGAAATGATTGATCATTTACATTAACGTATGAATATTGCTTTAAGATGTGTTTAAACTTTATATGCAATTTTAGTGGAAAGTGGGCAACGGGTTGTGTTTTGATGTGTTATTATGTAATGAGTTATAGCTACTTTGGCTCTCTGGAATACTTGATTCTGACTGGTCAATGGCGCCATCTAGCGGCCTGATATTTCTGAGTAACAACTGCACATCCACGTTTCTTGTGCATTTGTTTGTTTATTTGTCTTTTAATTGACTGGATAATGAGTAGACAGACGGTCATTTTCACAAAATAAACACAAACAGAACCCTGACACCAACCAGAGATGGATTTCAATGGCTCAGAGCTTTCTTTCTTCTCACATAGTTACAGAATTTCAAAGCAAATCAATATTTTATGTCCATTTATTTATTTGGTTAGTAGCCATGTAATAAGTGGGATATTGTACAGTCAGCCAGTTGTTATCACAAAATTAACCCCTTCAGGGCGATACAAGACAATTTCTGGGTTTATTTTGCATTATCCCTTACATATTCCATCTAAATATTTCACCCAGCCCTTAACATTACCTAATATGTGTCAGTTTTAGATACAACACAAGCAATCACAAGAAAGTTATAAAGCAATAAAAAAATCAAGTACTTTTTTTGTTTTTTTGTTTTGTAGTATTATATTTTTTCTTAGCCAAGTTTGACAATCTTAGACTTTGACGTTAGGTTATGCTTTGCGGGTTCCATTTTGTTAAAAGCTGTGTCAGTTTCAATTTCAGTCTGTTTTTTGTGTTTTTGTGTGGGTTCAGTCACTTAAACTAGTGAGTGCCTCTTCACCACTCTGTTTCCCTCTTTCAGAACAAAAGACGCCTGAGGCTGCAATTACTTGCTCTTTTAGCCCAGCCGTCTGTGGCCCTGTTCGCAAACACACCGGAGGGAAAATGCAAGTGGAGGAATCATAATTTATCTTAAAACAGTCTGAGACCAAGTTTCCTAATCCGCTGACAGTCCATCTCTCTCTTTCTCTTTCTCTTTCTCTCTCTCTCTCTCTCTCTCTCTCTCTCTCTCGCTATCTCTGGCAACACTGATGTGAAGAAGTCTACAAAAGACGTCCATGAAGAAGATCTGGTGTCATTAACATGGAAAGGAAACTGTGTTGGCAGTATCATTCTGAAATGGCACTGTTGATGCACTAGAGATGTGAAAAGCAACATAATATAAAGTTGAGTTGTCGTTGGGTGGCCTGAAGGAGATGTTAGGCAGAATGAATGTCTCTGTCATAATTCACTTTCATTGTATGGAGAATGTTTTTTTTTTTTTTTTAAATAAACATTTAAAATGAATGGGGACTGATGCTAACATTCTACCTAACATCTCTTTTTGTGTTATATTTTTGATTTTTAATTATTTCTGCATTGTCCCTGCATATTACTGTAAGCTACAATAGGAAAAAAGTATTTCAACATCCAAAGAATTACACTCTTCACCTTTAAGCAAATGAAGAGGCCTTTAAAAGTCATGTTGGCATTTCTCATCTATTCACAGTAATAATGATGAGTAGAAAATTTAATGTGCACTATAGTTATGCTCATGCTGACATTATGGTGCAAAGGTAGTTCATTACAGAGGATTTCAGTGTTATCCAT
Organism: Moxostoma hubbsi; assembly: GCA_032164185.1. Taxonomy (NCBI): domain Eukaryota; kingdom Metazoa; phylum Chordata; class Actinopteri; order Cypriniformes; family Catostomidae; genus Moxostoma; species Moxostoma hubbsi. Next base: position 40,983,461 of record JAVLUX010000017.1, on the reverse strand, counting down.
TAGATCTGATGTGATGGTTTTGTGCTGGCCCTCAATATAAAGTTGCCACTCTTAAAAATAATGTAAGAATGTATGCCTTTGCATTAGACACACAATATCAAACCAAGTGGCATCTGCAAACAGATGATGCTGGACCTATTCTCAAAACTATTTTGAAATAATTTTAACTAACTGGTCACAAGGTGATTTTTAATGGATGTATTAAGTCAATTCCCTTCAAGTTCACACAGGTAGTGTAGTTTATTCCATTTACTAGGACATGTTCCACAACGTTTGATAACCAGAAAGTGTCAGAAGATTTAATTTTGAACAATGTTTTGCTTGAAAAGTGTACTATTGATATTTTTCATGAAATAAATTTCACTTTCTATCTAATGCAATGACATTCATACACTTTTAGGTGTGGCTTAAGTTACAAAACACTTGCGTTTTTCAAACGTATATACGTACAATTACAATATTGCATCTGTCTGCAGATTTGAAGGGCAGCCAGTCAAAAAATGTTAATGCTACTAACACCTGCTTAGTCAAGCCGGTCTGAATAACTATCAATATGATGGGTAATCTCGACACTGCATTGCATTGTTAATATATTTGTCACTGTGCCGTGGAAATGAAAAATTTCTGACATTTAGTCCGAGTGTTTTTTTGGACACACTTGGAACAAGGTAAGTTGAAAACAAATTTGAACTACCAACCTAAATCCATACTTTATGCATGAATCTCCAATCATATTATCTGGGTCTGGGGTTGTTTTTGAGTGCTTTTCTCCAGTCGGCTGAGACTGAGAGATTGAATTGAATGAAATCCAATCAAAACCGCAGCCACATACTTCACAACACACAGCTATAAAGGCAGGCCCGAGCAAAACCTTTAAAGAGTGCATTATATCTGGTGCGATGCTAACCTGATATCCATATCTAAGTATGTTTCAATATCTATAGCTTGCTGATGTTCTTTGTACTAGAATGTTATCCTACTGCTTTATGATTTGCAAAATTACAGTTTTGGATCTTGCCACAAAGGAATAGGTGCACTGATACTGTCATGTCCTTAAGCAACTTAAATTTCCAAATGACCCTTAAAAAAGAAAAACAGCATTATACTACAGTATGTGTGAGTTCAGAATGGTTACTACCTATACTACTGTACTCCAAACAAATCTGCCATATCTGCCATGTCCCTGCCTTTGTTTTTATTGTATTTCACCCTAACATTAAGGAATTAAATAGGAAATTGTATTTTGCATAAAGAAAATTAAGAGTATTTCAGGACCATCAATATTTTTTTGCATTGTGACAGGATTTTAATGAAAAAAATTACTGTATGTAAAATGCTTTAAAATGGATAAGGAGGAGGCGGGAACCGGCTGAACAGTCAAAGTAATATTAATAAAACAAAAAGACAAAAACATAAACACACACACGGCAGCGGCGTGTGGCTCTCTCTCTACCGAACTGCCACATCCAGCTGCATTTATCCCTCTCCTCGGCTTATTAGCCCGATTGTGCGTAGTCACGGCCTGGCCCCGCCCTCCTCCTTGTCACAATCCTCCCTTTTATGGCAGGACGTACTAACCCCCCCCTTCCACCTCTCAAGAGCTAGGGAGGGGAACAAGGTGAGGGAAATGGCAAGGTGGAGCGACAGTGAGAGAGAGAGAGGAGAGAGAGAAAAAATTGCTCGCCGGTTCCCCAACAGGCCATCGCCTGGTCCTCCACCCTCTGGCATATGACAGCCACTCCTCGCCGGGGAGCAGCTCTACCGCTCTAGGCGGCCGGCAATGAGCCCCGCCTCCCCTCGCGGATGACAACCGTTGGCCGCAAGCGGTTGGCAGCGACTCCTCCATCCCCCAGCGGACGGCTGCTCCTTTGGGCAGACGGCAGTGGCGAGGACTCCACGACAGCACATCCCTCCTCCTTCACGGGTTTCGGCACCAATGTAACACACGTTAAAATGGGCAAGGAGGAGGCAGGAACCGGCTGAACAGTCAAAGTAATATTTAATGAAAAAAATGACACAAACATAAACACACACATGGCAGCTGCACTGCTGTATCCGGCTGCATTTATTGGGCTGATTAGCCCAGTTGGGGGCAGGGTTTGCATTGTCACGGCCCGTCCCAGACCTCCTCCTCATTACACTGTAATGTGTCTGAACATTTTACAATTTAAAATTTCTAATTAGATTGTCATTGCTGTAACACTATTTTTTATTGTAGAAGAGCAAAATTATTTTGAATACATGAGTATACAGTAATATACATTTAATGTAAATTACCATGTCATAACGTTACAAGATAATAATTACAAGAGTACTGTCACAATGCAAAAATAATAATGGTCCTAAAACAGTCTTTCTTAAAATAGAATGGGGTGGCTGTGGCTCAAGTGGTAGAGCAGGTTGGCCACTAATCGCAGGGTTGGCGGCTCGATTCATTGAACCCCAAGTTGCTCCCAATGGCAGGCTAGCGCCTTGCATGGCAGCTCTGCTGTCATTGGTGTGTGTGTGAATGGGTGAATGAGTCACAGTGTAAAGCGCATTGAAAACTGCTAAGGTTACAAAAGCACTATATAAGTGCAGACAATTTACCATTTATGTTAAAATATTATTGACATGTTTTGTGAGTTTCGACCTCTAGGGCATCAATAATCGAGTGCAACCAGTAATCAAGAAATAAAAACTCTCTACTCACCCCATTGGCTTTGCTCATGGCCTGAAAGTAAATACTGTAGCTCTTGGCTGGAGACAGTGGTGCATTCCAGTAGCCATTATAAGTCTTGTTGTCTCCTATAGTAAAGGGCTGAACCACAGCAAGGCTAACAGGGGGGAGTTCGGCAGCAAAATAGTGAGGTGAATCCAAGATGGAGGCGTTTCTGAAGCTAACGGGAACTGGGAAACACTCCAAAACATCAGTGGCTCGTCGAACTTTCTGCTTTCGTTTCTCTTGAACAACCACTTGATAGGCACTAAAGAAAAAAAACAAGTAGTATTAATATTCTAAACATCAGATATCTACAATACAATTATTCCATAAATTTAGTTTTTAGTGCTCATGAACTCGCAACAGTCGTCTAGATTTCCACTGAAAATTATTTAGTGTATTTATGGATATTTCCCTCCAAAATAATATAATCTATGTCTAATCTAAGTCTTCAGAATGGTTGCATTAGACACAAGACCTACTTTTATGATACTTCTGGGTAAGCTTTAAAGTTTTTATTGAAAGAAAGACTATGAAAGAAAGAATATGGATTTGGAATGACATTTTAATTTTTGGGAATGTCTTTTAGCACATGCTGTTTTCACTGTAGCCTTGTGACTTGAGAAATATCTTTAGGTAGTGACATTATATCCAAGGAGTTGAGCCCCAGGCAATTCAAGTAGCCATTAAAACCATCAAGAACATCTCTTGCTTTAGATTTCTGAGAACCACAGATGCCAATGACAACCATCAACAATTGTCTAACGTTCACAACTAGGTGCTAAAGTGCTCAATTAAATACTCTCCTTGAAAAAAAAAAAAAGTTTAAAGCCTGTATCTCCTTGAAAGGGGAAAATTAGATGCAGATGATGCGATATAGGGCCAGCAGAGGGACATCTCGACTACCACAATTAGCTCCAGGGGAGGTGGTAGATTTTTGCGCACAGGGCTTTTTGAAAGTGCTTTTCATGGGGTAGGATTGGAGAGGGGCATGTGTGTGTTTCCATACCCAGACTCGGTGAAGAGATAAGGACATCTGTGTCCCCTGTGCTAATAGCACTTGTTTGCAATTATGTGGTCTTACGGCAAGAACATGCTTCTCAATTATGTGCAATTAGGGAACTGTATGTTTCGCCGAAAAAGACGTGGCAAATTATCCTAGTCTCTAATCTGGCATCTTTCATAAGGGATAATTTCCTATGACCAAAGAGGCCAGGGTCCCTGCCTGCTTTTATCTTTCAAACACAGTGGATCTCCATTTCAAATTAATGGCTTTAAGTGCACACGGTATTTTGTGTGTTGTGCGTCCGCTGTAACCCCTGGTCGAAAGCTTCTGTAATTATAAACAATTTTGAATTGCATACTTTTCATAAAGACGTTTATGGATTGCCAGGGTCATAGGCATTAAAGAAGAGAATAATGATGTAAATAAATACTTTAATCTTTCTAAAAATTGCTTCAAAAATAAAATATAGACAAAATATTATATTATATTATATTATATTATATTATATTATATTATATTATATTATATTATATTATAACAATTGTGATAATTACTGATGGGCTCCTGTTGAACATGAACTCTGTTTTGAGCCGAGCTGTTCTTCCAAGTCAATGGCGACTTGCAATTTCGAGAATTTGCCAAAATCTGTTGCACATTCACAGACTGAATTTCAGCACAGAAAGAGGCTCTGTTGCCGTGCCAAAACACAGCCAAATGGACCAGGATCCCCTTGTAGGCTTAGCATACAAATGACACTTATTTGAATGAGTGCATTTAAAAAGCCCCAGGACACTGAGTGAATCAACAGTAATGCTCTTCTTCATTCAGACGATGTATTGGACTCTGCTTGGATGATTGGAGATCATGGGTAATTTGGGTGTGTTTTGTCCTTGGGTTTTGCATTTGTCCTCAGATCTAAAAAGAAATATGATCTTTGAAGCAATCAGAAAGTGAATGAGCATTGATGGTTGTAAAAGTGCCAGAAAGACAGCCACGTTGAACATTAATAGGCCAGCATGCATAAGTAGACATGGCTCCTTACCTAAATCATCATCAAAAACATTTTTAGCTGTGGCTTAGCGGTAAGTGTACATAGTCTGACATATTGAGCAATGGTGCACATATGGTCAATGCAAGTTTGAAACCGGCTTGCAACAATTCTCTCTCCCCATCATTTCAAAATCTAGCAGTTTAATACACTCAAACTTTGAGGATTTATTCATCAATTCTTGACACAATAATGGTTCAACCCAAAGACCAATTCAGTGAGTTCACTGATTAATTGTTAAGTGGTTCAACTACAATAGTTCATTGAAAGAACTGACTCAAAATAATGTTTTTTTCTTTTGACTGGCCAATGGAATGAGAGAACAGAGGGAGGTATGTTTACCTGACAGGGGCTCCTCGTGATTGGGCAGGTTTTAAGAGGACAGTGATTGTCGTATCAGTTTCATTGAGAGGAGAGTCTGTCTCATATTCAGGCATGGATGGAGCTGTCAACAGACAGATTCATTTAAAAGGACATAGACTATGAACATAAAAAGAAAGCAGAACTTAGCTCAATAGACTCCATATGACTATGAGAAATGAGAAACAGAATTCAAAAGCTTTCCATTTTAATATCAATGTATGTATAACAAGCATGCATCCATGTGATTGCAAGTGTAAAATGACTTTCTAAACATATTAATGAAACAACTTCTAAATGTATGGATGTATAAATGTTCTGGGGTCAAAACAAGTAAGACTGCAAGCGTAACATGCTGTCGATTTCCACCAAAAAAACTCAAACTCAAACAAGCTTGCAGAAATACACTTACAATGGATGTCACATTGGGTGTTGAACACCCATCAAACTGATGGGTCTTCAACTGCATGTGCTTAACTTGTATTGAACCCAAAACATTCTTTTAAAACTCAGCTCCCAATAATATTAAACAGAATTAATATTCACGCAATATCCATTCCTTCTAGAGAGTGTACTGTTTAGAAGCCCGACTCAAAAGTCATTACTATGTAATCATATTGAAAATGCCACTTTCTCTCGCTCTCATTGCAGTGTTTAGATTCAGTGAACAATACAGCTTTAATAAATGATTTCTGGCGTGCTGCTTAAATGCCACATCATTATGAAATGGAACTAACTAACAGTTAAATCTGTGGGCCACAGAAATAGGGTTGAACTTGTATACAATTCATGTTCTCATTATTCCATTCACTTTACATTAATCAATATTTTTTATGCCAATAACATAACACACTAATGAGATTTTCATTCCAGCAAAACTTCTTTAAGTTAAAGTCAAAATGACAAACTAATTATGCAAATTTCGGAAATGCAAGTGATAATGATGTAAACAATCAAATTATGCTTATTTAACCCCATCAGTTCACGCTCCCTGAAATAATTTATTACATTATCATCAGCTTGTTTCCAATGTGAACAGCCAACAGCCTTAAAGAAGAAATATGTACAATTTACTCAATTAAATTGGAACATGAGTGTCTGTTTAACGATAATTGTGTAGAATTATCATTACGGTTTTGGAAAGAATTCAACAATGTTAGCTGAAACCCATTTCCTCACCTGCGATCTTGGTGGCTATACGGGTGGTCACAGGTGGGCCAAAGCCTTTGTTAGTGCTGGCTTTCAGAGTAAAGTAGTACGTGGTACCAGGATACAATCCCATAAAGAGATGATGGGTCTCATTTTGGAGTTTAAAGACCCGACCACGTTGTGTAGACAGATCAGCGCTGGGGTCTAGAGAGCTAAGAGCCTTATACGTGATCTAGAAAAGAGAACAGGAGAAGCCATTTGATTAATAATATTCTTAATTCACCAAATCTTGTTTGTTAAACCCTCCTTGGTTAAACCAGAGACTATTAAGCATACACGGGTAACTTCTATTAAAATTACTAGAAAAAAATTGGAACGGTCAACGGATGTAAAAAAGGAAGTACCAACTTACAGGTAAAAGAGCCAATCACATTTTAGACACAGACATTGCCTGTCAATCAACTCGAGAACATGCACGCGCATTAGCTTTGAGGTAAAGAAACACAATTTATTATACCATTGTTGTCAGATTTTACTGCTGATTTGAAATATGTTCTTTTCACAATATCATGACCAACTGTTTTGCAGATTTCAGTCTTTCTCCTTTCAAGTAGACCGAAATTGCACTTGCATGCTCCTTGTTTACAAAGAAAAATAGCTGTCCAGCCTGCCCGAGAGCATTCCAAAGATGGCCACAGAGTGGACTAACTTGCTTAAAAGGCTTTGGTTAAACTGCAATGGAGGTAAATACACACACCAACCTTTATTGATTATAATTTTAAAGGAATAGTTCATCCAAATATGGAAATTCTGTGTAAATTCCGAACCCATATGACTTTTTATATTGAGATGAAAAATTCTGCCAAATCTTATGAAAATTATGTGACTGGCGACAATTTTGCAAAAGACATGGTTCAATACATGTATTACAGCAGGTCCGAGGGTGAACTGGCACCTCGTGGCACTAAAAGCGAGTTAAATGTTCTTCCAAACAGGTGAGGTTTTTAATGTTTTTAGCACCTCTAGAGTTTATTTCAACAGGAAACTGCTGCAATATAAAAATAATTGTTAAAAAATGTTGGTATAACAAAGTCTTTCTAGCAAGTCAGTCCACTGTCGGCCATCTTTGGAAGGCTATTTCCAGTCATGACAATGCAGCTCCAATCTACTTGAATGGGGAAAGACCGAAATCTCAAAAACAGTTGGTCAAGATTACAATCAAAGAACATATTTCAAATCAGCAATGAAACTGACAATATTGGAATCATTAATTGTGCTTATTTACCTCATATTACGCTAAAAAACTAAAAAAACTAGCTGTGCTATACACAGTGCATGTGCATGTACATTGTATATGTGCATTCTCTAGTTGATAGACAGGTGATGTCTGTATCTAAAAGGTGATTGGCTCATTTAACTGTAAGGTGGGACTTCTTATCTATATCTGCTGTCCGTTGGGAATTCAGAGCTCCTTGGTTGGGGGTTCCAATTTCTCTAATTAATTTTAATAGAAGTAGCCCATCTCTGCTAAATAATCTCTGGGTATAATAATGTGATTCTATGAGTCGTCTATGAGAACACTTCATAGAATGATCCCATTGAATGGCCTAAAACACCCATAAAAAGACAAAATCTCACTATAAATATACCTTCAAATTCACAATCAGTTATGAAACACAGTGTTGTTTGATTTCACTGACATCAAACCTGGCAAAATATGTCTTCATGAGCCAAGTTTGAGTATTTTGAGTGTTTAAGTGCCCATGAGATTTAAGAGTAACTGCAGAGGGAAAGATTTTCAGTGAATAATGACCTAAATTTCAGTCTGTTTGTCACACAAAACTATTGCATTGCTTCAGAAGACTTGGAATAGAGTGCAAGCGAGTCATATGGACTACTTTTGATGATGCATTTTTGTCGTTCTGGAGCTTGACAGTGTCAGTTCCCTTTGACTTTCATTGTATGGAAACGAGCAGAAAAGAGATTTAGCAAAATAGCAAAATTTTCATCCATTGGAGGTACAAAGTTGTTCAGGTTGCAAACAATATGATGGAGAGTATTCATAATGACAGAATTTTCATTTTTGTGTGAAGAATTCCTTTAAGCATTCTTACGCTTCACGTCATCAGCATTTTGGAACAAATCTCTTATTTCTTATCAGTTATTTCTCTAAATTTCAGAGAAATGTTCAGTGATATACATTATACGAAATACAATCCAACCATTACATTATGCTAAAATGTTACAATGAGTATTCAGAGTACTGTGCTGTAATACAAGTCACATATTAAAACAGTTTTATGGGGTTTTTAGATCTTATTTATGTATGCACATTTTTTAAAACAAAATCCAGTTCTTTCAGTATTAACATATCCCAAATTTTAGCTAAACTCATTTTATAAGACACACATACGTCATATCTCAGATGAGATTGATGTAAATTGATGGCCACGGTGTTTAGGGGTAATCAAAACATTTTAGCCCTGACGTTTCACACTTCATAACTCCATTCCACGATTCAAATAAAATCAATTGACAGCTGGGTGCCTGACAGGCCCACTGAGTAAAAGCCTTTCATGCATAGTGGGGTGATTCAGAATGCCCTCCAAACACTCACTTAGACAAACACAGACATCTGTGACTGCCCACTGACCACAGGCAACAAAACATTCAGGAGAAGGCAAGTCTGCACATTCAAACCTAATATCACTCTAGAAAATGCAGGTATTTACAGCATCCAAACAAACTCAGAAACACACATATGAGAGACAGACAGTTAGAGAGAGAGACATAGACATAGAGAAACACAGGCAAAGTAATGACGAAACAATAATGACTTGTCAGACATCAAAATATGACTTGCTGCCATTATAGTTTTAATGGAATTACAATTAATTTTTAGAACATTTTTCATCTAAAAATACAGAAGAATGTTGTCACTTGATCCCCTTTAATAAATTGTTACAAATAATTCTGCTAGATCACCAGAAGGAATCCAAAATACTCCATAAACAGGGTGTGATGCCTGGCATAGTTAAAGTACAAATAGATGGAACATATAGAAATCTAGGTTTTATTCTTCAAAACAGAATCAGCTCAAACTTCCTTAATTGTTGTTTTATTTCATGCCAAATAATGTTTTTCTTTTTATATATATCATCGCATTTTTATGTTTTCCAGCAGTACAATTTTGATTTAGTATGCTATCATGAGTATGACTTCAGGTTTGGTCAGTAAATCACATAGTGCCACTGAGGTGTGGCGCAGTAGCCTAGTATAATATACTGGCAAGCATACTGTATACATGTAATGGATTATAAATTCTTCTTAACAGAGAATAAAGGTTGAATTACAAATGTAACTGCTGCCAATTTACATGGTGATTTAATATGGAGCTACCTTTTAAAATGCTCTTAAAGGTGAAGTGTGTAATATCTCTGTTGCTAATGGCACCAAAAGGACTTTACAAATGAATGATTATATCCAAACTGGTTTTCCAAACACTCCTCCTTATATATGGTAAATGGTCTGCACTTATATAGCACCTTTTTAACCTTATCAGTATTCAAAGCACTTTACACTGTTGACTCATTCACCCATTCACACACACATTCATACACCAATGGCAGCAGAGCTGCCATGCAAGGCACTAGCCTGACATCGGGAGCAACTTGGGGTTCAGTGTCTTGCCCAAGGACACTTCGGCACATGGAGTCATATAGGCCGGGATTCAAACCACCAACCCTACGATTGGTGGCCGACCCGCTCTACCAACTGAGCCACTGCCGCCCCAACACAACATACAGTATATGTGTTTTTTTTTTTTTTTTTTTTTTTCCACCCCACATTGCACTGGCTCAGAAGAAAGCCTTTGAACACTGAAACATTTACACAAGCCATCTTTAATATTAAAAATGCTCTCTTTGGGCTAGTTAAGTTTAAAACAAAATAGGCAATTGTGGCAGGGCGGAGGGCGGGGCTGGGTCATGATTCCGCACACCTGGCACCTAATCAGGCTAATTAGCCCCCGAGAGGGATAAAGGCTGACCGAAGATGGCAGTGCGACAGAGTGAGAGATTTGCGGTCAGCTGTCTGACACCTGTGTGTGTTTGTCTTTTTGGTTCAGTTTTATATATTAAAATATTATTAATATTGTCAAGCCAGTTCTCGCCTCCACCTTTCCATTAACCCCTTTACACTGGTGCCGAAACCCGGGAAGGAGGAGGGATGCCCCAGAGTAGATTCCTCGCCACTACCATCCACCCCAATGGAGCAGCCGTGGCCATCTTCCGGGGGTCAGAGGAGCCCGGCCGCCTGAGAGCAGACGAATGGCCGGCGACCACGAAGGGGCTCCTAGCCGACCGCCCGGAGCTGTCAGGGTCGCTGCCAGGGATGGGGGGAGACCCCTTCCAGCTGCTAAACACGGCGGGGTCGTGACGAACGCCGACCGCGAGCAGGTAGGGACTCCCGGACGACCACCTGGAGCGGGAGAAGTGCTGCCAGGGGCAGGGGAGACCCCTTCTGTTTCTTGAGAGCGTGGAGGGGCTTTCCATCCGCCAGGGGCCAGAAGACTGCCTTAAAGTTAGGTTTAGGGGTAGGGGTTGGTGTAGGGTGTCTGTGGTACTCTAAATAAACACAACATGCTGTGGTGATGCCCTTATAAAGTATTTTAGTGCAAACAGTGTATGTAATTTAACAAAATTATTAGTATATGTTGAAATTAATATCCGAGATTAATAAGTAAAAAAAAAAAAATATATATATATATATATATATATATATATACAAGAAATGTAGTAAAATAAATCACTTACTGTAAAGTTTTACCACAAAATTCTTAGGATATTGTATTTAAGCCCAGCTTAGTTTTGCCAAATTACCTATTTACAAGTTTACTTTTTTGATCAATTAAATACATAAGTGTTCCCTGTTAATGGTGAAATTGCATTACAGATTTATGTCAGGCCTTTTTTTTTTTTTTTTTTTTTAGAAGGTTTTTAAAATATCACCCATTCCCTTTAGTTTAGGCTCACTGTAAATTTCTGCCCTTGTTCGGTGTTAATATACTCTGCCAACAGCAGGTCATGTTGAACTTATCTCGTAAAACACTGATTCTTTACAGCCCAATGAAATAGAAGGCGTAAGAAGGGTACTGTTTATGTAATATAGAGTCGGTCAGGTTCAGGTAACTCGGTTGCTCTCAAGAAGTCATGATACTGATCTGAGGTTGAGTGTAGTTCAATGCAAACCTCTTAGAAATTCAACTTCATGTAGCTATTGATTGAAACAACCATGTTTATATACAACTTCATTCTAGATTGACTTCTGTTCTGGCTGTGTACTATTCTATTTTACAGTTGAAATCTAGTATTGTGGAAATGTAAATGCAGCGTAGTTCTAGCGGGAAGACTAGCAGCTGTACATCATCGCACCATTAGCCAGGTAACTCCCAGCCAATCACAGGTAAGCCATTGCTTTATAAGTCTGCTCACAATCTATCACATTGCTGTTTCAGTGTGCTAACACGGCATCTGCCACCACCCCAGCACCACCAGTTGAGTCACGCCCTGCACGAGGGTAGGCTCCTCGCCCCTGCAACATTGCAAATGACGTAGTCGAATTAAAAACGGTGGACAAATATAAAACTCTTGAAAGTTGTTGATTATAAGTTCCGATTTTTGTAAAATATAAGTAGTTTGAGAAAGTAGGGAGATGACTCTATTAAAATGAAGATGAAACAACGCAGACTGATGCCTTCATATGGAGCATATGCCATCGTTTAACAACCTCCAAGGTTTTTTATGTTTCCATTGAAATCTTCTCATCAATGGAAAAAATGAATAGGATTTTTAGGACTGTTGCGCTCCACCTCACTCTGACCTAAACACAGAATAGATAATGTTGATGTGTTACTGTTAGCGGACATATATTGTTTTTCTGAGGATTTCAGAACAAGCCATTTTTGCGTAAAAGGGTCTTTGGGGAATACATTTTGAATTCAGAAAGTTATAGTATGGTTTCATAGAACATTAAAATGTTTTATCGCAAAATATCACAGCAAATGTGATTCCTCGTGATATGACCTTTTTTAAAACTTACTAGCACATCACCCTGGGTTTAAAAAAAAATTACAGAAGCAAAATAAAAAGAGCATTGCAGCTCAAAGGCCATTGTGGAGATCAATAGACTTCCAATTACTCTGTCATCAGCCCCCACTTAAATGCTGTCACCCTGACGGGGAAAAATGCGGTTGACTGATCAGTGCTTTAGAAGATTGAAAGGGTAGAATGGAGAGTTGAAGGTGGGGGAGGGGTGGGGGTGGGGGTGGGGAGGGGGTGGTGTTAATATATCTCTCTGGCCTCTTTCTCTCTCTTTTCAGACACTGTTCTCATAGGAACTAGGAAGTATTGGCCAGAGGGCATGTGATGCCACACAACATACTGCTAAAAGTGGCCTAATGGACTCCCGAACGCCCTCTGGCTCTCTGTTAAAAGAACCGCTTGAGTTTAATTGAGCACAGCTGATTTGCAAAGGGTTTGTTTCCAAAATCAGTTTGATAGTGGAGAAGGAAATGCAAAGAAAGCAGCCCTGTTTATGGGAGATACAGGTTTTCTAACTATTTTGCTATGGCAATGACTAAGGTCAGATATTTTCATGACAATTTTTGTTGTATGGGATTGCTGGATAACGATTCAAAAAATAAATCTGATTCAGAACAATTCTCTAAGGAGTCATTCAGACCGATTTGCGAACTGGTTCAACTGAATCACTGAAAACTAGTTACTCAAAAGAACAATTTGCTTATAAATCGGAGAAGCTTACGAGCAGCACTAAATATGCGTCCTAGAAAGAAAAACAATAGAGCTTGTGGAGACTTCACGCTATCCTCCGTGGCATCCAAGCACCACACCGAGAACCACATTATAACAACCACGAGGAGGTTACCCCATGTGACTCTACCCTCCATAGCAACCAGGCCAATTTGGTTTAGGAGACCTGGCTGGAGTCACTCAGCACACCCTGGATTCGAACTTATCACTTCAGGCGTGGTAGTCAGCGTCTTTACTTGCTGAGCTACCCAGGCCCCTTGAGAAACTCTTTTAAAGCAATGAAACATATCTGTCCCATATGGACTTTTATCTCTGCTGATTAAAGAACTGCTGGAAACCTAGTAGTATTCATAAATACCTGAAAAGTAAAATGAGAGATGGAAACCCATGCTGGAGTGGATGGTGAGTTATTCAGCAGTAGTATCGTTCAAGGAAATTGTATCTTGAGATTTACAGATAGTAAACAAACATGCTGCGAGCACAGAATATTTAGTATTTTGTAAGTTTGAGGCATGAGTTCTGAGGTTTTTAGATGCCAGACAGAAATTAGCTAGTGTTTGGGGTAAAGAACATGACATGCATTTTATGTTGATGTATTTCACTTTGTAATTTATTCTGCAGACATTAACATAAACAAAACAGGACAGAGCACAATACAAATAGTAGTGGGCACATTTTCATGCACATTCCTACATTTTACACCTCTTATGCTTTTGTAAGCCCACAACCTGTAAAGTTATGTAAATGCTATAAACAGCTTTCTTTTATTGGGGTAAGGTCATAAATGGTTTAAGCAAAAACCATTCAGCACACATAGACTTGTACCCATTACCCCAATTTTTAGATGAGATTTAAAAATGGGGAAACCTTAAATCAATGATAGATTTGTAAGCAAAAGGCGATAACTCTTTCAAATAATCCTGCAGCAGACTCTGAAAACAGACTTTAAATGACGCATTGAAATAATCTACGCAATTAATCATTCCTTCAGACCGTAAAAATTGATATTCATATCATTGGAGCAATTCATGCTTGAAGTACCACCATTATGTTTCAAAGTGTTCTCATGAGAAATCGTGTGTATTCTTACATAAAGTTTGGTTCTAGCAAACATACTTTCTCTAACGTTTGCATAGACACTGAAATGTACAATATTGACGAATTGACAGCATCTAAACGTCATCATTTTAATTATTCCATAATTAAGGGGTAGCTGCTGTAAAAGCACGGTCACCCATCATCTTTAGTTTAGACCTAGGAACTGTCTGGGGATTATGCATCTGTAGCAGATTGGCGAGGTATGAGGGTTCTAGTCCGTTAAGCAATTTAAAAACAAAAAGCAATAATTTATACTCCATATAATGTTCTATATCGAACAGGAAGCCAATGAAGAGAGCGTAAGATTGGAGCAATATGAGCATGCTTACGAACACCAGTCAGCAGTCTTGCTGCAGCATTTTGGACCATTTGCAGTCTTGCAAAGGATGCATGGCTAATTCCTATAAAGAAGGAATTGCACTAATCTAGTTGGGCAAAAATAAATGCGTGAATGACCTTTTAAAATCCTTAAATGATGAAAAAGGCTTGACTTTAGATCAGAGCCTCAATTGAAAAAAGCTTGTTTTAACGACTGAATTTATCTGTTTATCAAACTTAAGGGCGCTGTCACATATTAGACAGTCTAGCAAAGGTTCTAATGCATTACTGTTGTTCATTTTCAGTGATAAATAAATTTAGGCATCATCTGCGTAGCAATGAAATGATCCCCATATTTCTTAAGCACACTTCCTAAAGGAAGAATACAAGGAGTGTACAGGACAGGGGCCAGAATAGAGCCCTGAGGAACGCCACAGGTGAGAGGGGCTGACATAGATGAGAATTCCCCAAGACGAACCAAGAAGGTTCTCTTCGTAAGATATAATTTAAACCAGCTAAGAGCGTTGCCACAGATACCCACACACTGGTCGAGGTGTGAGATGAGGATACTATGATCTACAGTATCAAAGGCTGCGCTAAGATCTAACAGCACCAGGATCACCGAAATTCCTGAGTCAGCAGTTAAAAAGATATCGTTAAAAACTTTTAAAAGGGCAGATTCAGTGCTGTGATGTGTTCTAAAACCGGACTGAAATACTTCGAAAATTATGAATTATTATTTATGGGGTTTTTCTACTGCATGGAACAACTTGACTCAACTGACTCTGCTCGCTTTTAGAGATATGTCCAAAATTGGAAAGAACGAGGTTGTTTTTTTAAGGAGAGGCTGCATTTCTGCACATTTAAAATACTCTGGTACTGTCCTTGTAGTCAAACATTTATTATTTATGGACAATATGCTAGGTACAACAATGTCTATAATTTGTTTCAGAAAACAGAATAATGTCCTGGGGGAGGTAGTGGGCTTCAATAGTTCAATAAATTCTGTAAAGTTAGAAAATTAAATGGGTTCAAATTGGCATAGAGCAGCAGAACATACAGGTGGAAACGATGGATCATCCAAAGGGGGCTGAATGCATGATCTGATATCTGCAATCCTATCAACAAAAAAGTTTAGCAAGTGGTCACATATTAGGAGTCATATTTACAGAGGCATTTATGACAGAACTTCTGTAAATATGCTTACAAATTTTACATTTTATATTTTCAGTTTCAATTCTCCATATTGTACGATTTAGTGTCTATCCAAAAGTATAAACGTACATTTAAATGTTACAAATATTAATGTACAAATAGCTATGTATATTAATGATATTAGGCTGTATGTTTTTATGAGTCCCAGACAGTAGGGGGCAGTAAGCGTAACTCCAGCTGTACAGGCAACAAAACCACACTTTAGTGACAAAAGACAGCTCAAGATGTGGATGCATTCTTGCATTCGAACAGAGCTGGATGATGCGCATCTTCGCATGCAGAGGTCTCGAGACCTGTTTTTCTAACTACATTTAACTTGACACACCTTCCTAAAATGCTGTTTATCATGCAATTCAAAAAGAGACACTCCAAAAGAGTCTGTCTGATGCATCCCAACTACAGAAATTTGCACAAAGCTGGCCAATCACATGTTTGCCATGTTTGTGCGCGATATGCATCAGATTGTCATTGGACAGACTGTGGGAGTAAGACCGCTAATAATACACTAGGTATGCTGTCTGGGACTATATATGGGTACTTGAATTTCACTATCTCACTGGCACAAAATAAATAAATAGCTGCACTCTCAACATTAACTCGGATTTAGACTTCTCTGAACCTGTCTCTGGACAAGAGCCACAGAAGTACGGCCCATTAACTGTTTATAATGAATAAGAGAGGTAAGGGACCAAATGGGTTACTAGATCTCTTAAATCGAGTGCTTGCATTTAACCATTTATTGATGGAAATTAAAACAATGCAGTGAAGGAGGGAGGATGGGATAAGCGCAAGTTTGTCTCTATAGCCTGCTGTTGGGGCTGAATAGACTGTTTATCTTCATTAGGGGCAAAAACGCTTTCGCACTAAATCACCACAAAGCATGACGGCTCCTTGTTTTGACTTATTTAGAGAGAGAATAATAGACAGAAAGAAAGTATGTGTGGTCCAAGATATTCTCAACCTCACAAAGGGACTGTGGCAGTAGCATATCATTTTAATTGCATGGTACTTTAAAGGGTACAAAATATTTACCATGTCTATGTACCATGTTATTTCAAATTAACATGGTACTTCAAATAATACCATTGTATTAGCATGGTACATGCACAAAAACATGACAATAGCATTTCACTTTTTGTTAGTTTGTTAGTTTTTGTTGTATATATATTTCTGGTATGTTTTGCAAGTGGAAAAGTAGAAAAATATACTGCAATGAATGTTAGCGCAGCTTAGTTCTAGCGGGAAGACTAGTAGGTGTACATCATTACACCATTAGCTAGGCAACAACTAGCCAATCACATGTAAGCCATTGCTTTATAAGTCTGCTCACAATCTATCACATTGCTGTTTCAGTGCACTAACATGGCAACCTCCACCACCCCACCACCACCAGTTGAGTCCCATCCTGTACGGGGGTAGGCTCCTCGCCCTTGCCTCCTATCTCCGGCAGGATATGACTGTTACGAGTACAACTTCTTCAGAACGCCAGACGGGGCTTATGCCAAAGATTACTTTTCTGTTTTCTATTCATCAAATAAATGTCATCTTAAATGTCTCTCAAATCTGCAAGTCTTCCTGATAGAACAGCAATGACTAGGCTTGTCAGAAATAGTCTGATCATGTCCTTGTGGTTTATAAAACACAAAATAAAAATTATCATTATTTAAATAATTTAATAAATATTTAATAATATTCAAATATTTTTTTTATTTTAGTCCTACAGTTCTTACCGTGAGAATACCATGTAAATATGCAAAAAAATAAATAAATTACACTTTACAATAAGGTTTTATTTGTTAACACTAGCAAATGCAATAGGTATCAAGAACTAACAATGAACAATATTTTTGTTTTGTTTTTTGTTTGGTTTTTTTACAGCTTTTATTAATCTTGGTTAATTTTTTACATTTACAATTGTTCATTGTTAATTCATAATACAATTACTACTGTTGATATATATATATATATATATATATATATATATATATATATATATATATATATATATATATATATATATACATTTAAATTAAGCAAGATTTGAAAGTGCTGAGTATTGTTCATTCTATGTATATGTCAGCTAATGTAGTTAACTAAAACAACCTTAATGTAAAGTGTTACCAAAATGTGGTATTGTTTGTTTGTGCACTTAAAAGGAAGACATTAGAAACCAAGACAGAGTTATTTGCTAGTTACTCGTGCTCATTTGCATGGAGATAAAGCAAAAGACGACACAAGAGGACAAAAGACACATTTCCCTTTACACATCTCACTGTTGATTAATAAGGAGCTGTTGAGGATATTCTCTCTGTCTAACTTTCATAGTCACGCTCTTATTTTGTCAGCAAAACAATTCATTTCTTACAGGCTTTGATGGTTTGATAACAGGAGGATGTTTTGCAGAGAAAATGGAAGGGAGGGGAAAACAGACAGAGTAAAAGTAAGTGAAATATGACTTTTTTCCCAGGTGGTCAGAAACTGATCCGAAACTCTCTAATTGGAGGTTGGAGACTTTCTTTTTTGGAGAATGTATATGATTTATGGTTTATTTTGGTGTTAATTATTCCTTTAAACATTCACATCTGTTTAAAAAACATTCTTAGCCAAAAAGTTGTTATTTAGTGGATTAATGCGTCTTCAATGGGTTTGCATTTTATTTATCTTAATAGGTTTAGCAGAAAAGCCTCTTCTTATCAAGACGATTTCAATATATAGGGCTCTTGATTTGGTTTATTTGGATCTTAAGATACTAGAACATTTCTTGATGTTGCAATATAGGTTCTTGGAGCATATAGTTCTAGGTATCATTAATTAACAAGGGAAACCTGAAGCCCTACTGGGTTGATCCTTAAAATGGTTTTCCTGTAAAGCTTTAAAACCCCTTTTAAGCCTTTATTTATAAGAATGTAGGCATTTCAGCCCTTTCTATTTTAGTATAATTTCCTTTTCTATAAGTATACAGTCAAGCTATAAGTACATACTGTACTTAGGTGGTGAATTTAGACATTTGCTTGCAGCAAACATAACAGTATCCCTTTGTGACCAGTCCACAACTGCATTAATCTCTACACCTTTCCTCTCCTGTCTCTTAGCTCTTTGTAATTTGTCTGAATCACTAAAAGAGTAGAAATGATGCATATGGCTGCTCAGATCACCCGGATAATTCTTTTGGACACTTCTAATTAAATCACTGAGGGCTATTATAGCAATTATCCAGCCAAATAGGACTGCATTGTGTCTGTTCGATACATTTAGTTAATTCTGTTAATCTTCTTATTGCAAAGATGGCCCTGTTTTAATGATGTACCTGGATATGCATAATGGCTCATATGTGGTTTGTCTTCTTCATTGATCTCTTCTTACTTTTGCTTAGAAGTAATATGTTACCACCAAAAATCATTTTTATCATTATCTTCACATTTTAATTCTGAAATAAATGTATCTTGTTTTAAGAATGGTTTTAAGGAAGCTATTCTCTTATCTTGATGTATTTATTGCAATGATTTTGCAATGATTGAAAACAGATTTTTTTTTTTTGGCAGTACATACATGATTAGTGCCTTGCGTTTTGAGCAATTATAACATTTTCTCACCTCATACAGAGTGATGACTCCATTGGTTTCATTGGGGGCCTTCCACTGCAAGAAGATTTTCTCCTCGTAGGGGCCTGTTTGAATGGACTCCATGGGAATGGTGCCAGGAACTGGTATAGACACACAAACACACACATCCACGTATACATTTAGCAACCCGCCAAAAATATCCATGCATATGTTGTAGTTCACACAAAAAGAATTTCACAAAAATAGTTTATATCATAATATTACTCACCCTAAAGGCCCACAAAAGGCTAGTCTTCTTAATTCAGACCAGTATACTTCATGTAAGTAAAATATTGCACCATAATATCAACTCATTTTAATATGAAAAGTGAGTGTTTTGAGAACAGAGAGGTGACCGAAATGGCTGTGTTGCTGGGTAGAAGGTAAAGTAAGGTGAGCAAACATTGGCTGACTAAAAAAGCAAAACTATGTCAAACACACCTCAGCCGCAATGTTCGAAGTGTGAATTGTAACAGTTTTGCTACCCTTCAGTACCGGGAGGTGTTAACAAGTGCTACGAGTACCACTGTGCACATATGCATGTCTATTTGCATATTTTTGTGTGCACTTCCCCTCTGACATACGTCTGCAAGTTTTCCAAATTTACTCTTGCCACATAACATCATTAGCACTTTCAAAACCTTTTCCAAAGTGAGAATATCCACGTACAATGTCCGTATAATACAGCTTGGTATTTTCCGAGACACTATGACTTGACGGTTTCAGAATTCTGCATGCTAACATGCTCATTTACAGTTTGGCGATTCACAGTCCTACGTCCAGTGCTGTGGGCGTAACTTGAGGCTAGTTGTCTTGCATTTCTCAGCCTTGGTTAGTTTCTTTGGCTTGACTGTTAGCTATGACACGCTAATGAGTCCGATTGTTCTTGACAAAGTGTGCAAAGAGAGATAATGACTTAGCAGCCCTAGCGCTGCTGTTTGCTGCGCTAGGACACGGCTAATTGGGAGGGCAGATTAAAGAGATGAGCTTGGTAGGGCTGTGACAGGGGAAGCCTATTAGTATATATATTATATACAAATATATTAGTTTAGTCTTGGATGGTGGTTAAATGAAGAAAAGAATCAAGACACATTTGTCGTAGCTGTTTATGTAGATTGATTGCCAAAATGGTGAGATCAGTAGTCAACAGATTTTACTTAAAGGAATGTTCCAGGTTCAATAAACATTAACCTATATGATAAAATCGTTAAATGGAATAGCAGGGTTTACAGGCTTTACATCGTCATGATAATGAAGTTGTTAATTTTAGAAATAAATATATACAGATAATGTAAGTGATTTTATTACACTAAAATCATGTTGCCATGTATAATGTTATGTTCTGTGGCAATACTTTTGAAACTGTGTGTTTTAACGGTTATGAACTGGCCCTATTCAATTCCATTGTATGTGTCTTACTGTAACAGTTTTTTTTTATTTATTTTTTTGCATAATAAAAGATGGACGGGTCTAAATTATTTTGTGTGTCAAACAACATTATGCCACAAATATGGTCGATTGACCTTAACTTTTATTGAACCTGGAACATTACTTAAGTAATAAGGGATAAGAGGCTATGCTCATCATACTGGATCATACTGGACTATGAGCACCACAGCTTAATGGGACAAGTATGTGTGCTAACCACTAACATACTGTATTTAGATCAAAAGATTTTTAAGAAAAAAAAAATCAGTCAAGTCCGTCCAAACTTTTGACTGGTAGTGTATGTGGCTAAATACATCTTATATTTCCCCTAAATCATAATTAAAGTCTTTGTTATAGTCTTTGGCAATGACACTTCAATGGGGAAAGAATTGATCTAATCAAAGGAAATGTGAAATATGTGAAAAGGAATATGGTCTCTTACAGAGGAGCTTGTGTCAGATATTGTATTGCAAAGTGAGGGCAGTTAAGTCATATTTTCAACAATACTTCAAATAGCTTGATTCAACCCAAGCCAACAAGCATATTAAATCAATTTTACCTAATTAGATCCAGTCCTTTGTCTATCTTTGTCTCTATATAATGTGTGTGAAATACTGGCTACATGCTAATCTAAAGCTGATTAGCTTCCCGAGGGGAGACTGTAGCTGTCTCGTTTCGAAGGCTGCATGCTAGGTAGGACGCGTCCGTTGAAGGCTGCTGTATACAGAGCATCCTCCTTTAAACAAGATGGCCTTCGTAGGACAAACGGAAACGGAACGTAACATGGTTGCTATGACAGCACGCCACTCTTTAACAAGCGCGAGCACTTTGAGTGAGACGGTAACAAATTCCCTTTGGAAGGGAATGTATGAGGTACATTTTAGGAGAGTTATATTGATGTAAAGAGAAAAGAAAATCGATTTTGCATGTGTAGTTTAACTCTAATACTATATTTTTATTATATATTAATATAGTAATATGTATTATTTACTCTGCATCCATCTACTGATGTTCTTGGGCTTGGGAATTAACATTACTTATGTACATATTTACGGGCAAATTGGCTTTGTTATTTATTTTAAACATTTCCGTTGAAGCAAAGAATTGTGGGTTGTGAGTGCCCAGGAACGATTCCTCTCATGCATCCTCCGAATTCCCATGAAAGAAGGTCACATTCGAAGGCTGCAATCGAAGTGTCCTACTCGCTTTTCTGAAACGAGACGTATGCAGCCGACAAACGCGACCTCCGGAGGACGCAGTGTTCCAAACGAGGCACAGCCTATGATTGACATTTCATTGCATTTAAGGGGCAGAAAACAATGCTTGCCCTTCATTTAAACTTGTCTCTGTACCCCAACAAACATGTAACTTTCAACAGGCTTTTTATTGCAATGTCTATCTCCCTACTTTTACTTTTAAAAGGGACAGTTCACCCAAAAATGAACGTACTATCACTATTACGTTCATCCTCGTGGTTTTTCAAACCCACATGTCTGTCTTTCTTTCTGAGTAAATAATGACATCATTTTCATTTTTGGGTGAACTATCCCTTTTTTTTGTACTTATTTAGTATCTTAATAAATTACGAATGGCGTACATAGAGATGCACGCTCTATTCCTGTTAATTCTATATATAATTCTATATGTAAGCAGGGCTTCATACACTGTGTTTGCTGTTGTTGTTCACCTAATAAGGTAAAAATAACTATTGGTCACCCTCATGTTAATTTTGTTCTCCTGCAATTATCCCCATATAAGGTTGCACAGAGACAAAACTGCTTTACAATTGATATATCGCAGCTGTCTGTCATTTTGCAAACACAAAAGGACAGCAATTATAGGTTTTCATATGCAAAAAAAACATAAAAAAAGGAAAACATCAGTGAGGCAGACACTGAATATAACCAAAAGAGTCATATCTACATCAAAACAGACTAATCAGAACCCCCAAAAAATAAAGAAAATTAGAGGATCTTAAATTATATGCTCTAATCTAACAGTATAATACCTGACAGTACCCTTTATTTACACACAATTTTATTGCTCAGTCTTAAAAACAAGCTGGGAGAAATACATTTTAAATGGAGACTAAATGCTACCCTCTAAGAAATGTTCTAATTAAGCACCGCTTGCAAACCTGCCTCCGTTTGAGAAACATTGTGTCTTTTTCAGAGTCTGTTAAGCCATAACATGGTCAACATTGGGATTTCATTTTAACTGCAACACATCAATGGGAAAAAAGGATTACAGGAGGAAAGAATTCATCATCTTTGTTTCCTATTTGTTGTTTGTCTTCAAAAAGAGCAGAGCAGTACTGTGATCTGACAATTCTGTTTTGAATTACGTTAAAAAACGTCTCTGGTTTTTAATCGCACCATCTAAACAGAACTGTAGTTATCTTAAAATTCACAATACATGGAATCAAATATTTCAAGGGGAAATATAAAAATACTTTGTTTGAGATGTGTGAGGGTTTTTAACTAAAACATGAAAGTTTTGTTTCAAGATTTCTGCTTAATGTTAATAAAATGATTATGTCCTCTTCAAATATTTCCCTTATCTTAAACAACTGTTTTATATATATATATATATATATATATATATATATATTTTTATTATTGATTCTTTTGTAATGTAGACTGGGCTACACTATGTCTACTGAAATAATTGAACACTGAATTAACCAAATGACAACAATACATCACACTTTTTTCCATGTCCTAAAATGTATACAAATATATCCTAAATTATTTTGTATTCTGTTTGGATTACGTAGAACAGGTGATAAAATAGACCCCATATTTATTATAATGTGCCAAAATGTCTTCCAGTTTGCATATGATTTGAGATGATTTGAGTGTATTACTATTTGTATTTTTTGAAAGGGGCAGTCAAATTAATAGACTGCCAGCTTTAGTAATGTTAACCTTTTTAAGCTTTTTAGTAATAGTTATTTACTAATAATTATTTATTTAGTCAGCTCTAGTTATCTCATGTTCCTAATTAAACTCAACTGCTACAGGAAACTAAACTCTATAATCAGCAAAGCTTATACAAATATTAGAATGTTATTATTTTAGGAATAAGTGCTGCCAGTAAGGTCACGATTTTATAATTGTAGAAACTCAAAATCAAGATTAAAAATGTTTACATGAACAAAACGGCACAAACTGTTTTGAACTCATGTGCGCTGTGTTGCTTCTTAATGCAAATGTATTCTGTTATATTATAATATTTACTTTGCATAAGATACAAATCACTAACTATATAGATATTTGTGTGTAATTACCATCTAATCTCCAGCATTGTTTCTTAAAAAAAGAAAAGAGAGCAATCGTGTGCTTTTTATGGTAAAAACCACATGAAGCTGCATAAGACATTTTAATCACAAAACAGCAATTAGATGAAGTGGAAATACTTTTATTTCTGCTCCACTAATTACAAAATTGCATCCCTACGATTAGAGTTTTATAAAACACAGTTATAGTTTTCTAAAAACAGCTCTTTCCTATTTTTAATATACTTTGTTGCTATTTCTAACAAGTACTCTTGATATTATTTGATCTTGTCATTCAATAATAAAAAATTAAAAAAAAAAATTAAAAAAAGTTTTTAAAAAAAAACAGAAAAAAAGAAAAGGTAGACAGTGAGGATTCTCAGACCAAAAAAAGAATAAAACAAAGATCGCAATTGTCAGACTTTTCAACCATTTTCTATTATTTTTTATTTTATACATTTGTATTTAATTATTTATTTAATTTCATTATTATTATTTTATTTTATTAAATGATTTTTGTATATATAAATAATTTATTTTTGACTACAGCACAAAAGTAAGAGGTTTTGAATGGTCTCTCCTGAACACCATTTCTCAAAATCTCCCTGAACATCTACTGAGGCACTCTGAAAAGCTTCAGAATTGCACTCGACTGAAAAGAACACGTGATAGCACCAAGACAAAGCCCAAGACAAAACCAAATGCACTTTAGCCCTCAAGAACCAGAGGTAAGTGTCATTAACTAAAGCATAAAATAATTGCAATAATGGGCCAGAATCATTGAACTATTCCCATTTTAACATTTGAGAATGTTGAAAAGGCCCTATCACTGCCGACATTCGACATAATAGCTTACAATGCAGAAAATTTGGTATCAAAGGATGAGCTAGCCTATATTAGCCAGTGTTGTATTTCCTTGTAAAGAAGCAATAACCTCAACCCTTTCAGTACATACACTAATCTACCTGCGAAGGTTAGTAGCTAATATTTTTGTTCTCTTTTAATTCAAAAGTCTAGTAAGATTAAATGCCAAGTTTAAGTGCTAATGATTTCGAAACCAAACAAATGTCCCTTTTTAAAGGTACCTCATGCAACCATCGAATAAATAGATATCAATGTCGTGAAAAGATATTTAGCCAATCAGCTTATTTATAATACTGACAAATCACTGAAAACTTTTGGAAAACATTTGGAAGCAAATAGAATAGAAATGTAATATTTATTGTAAATAAGTAAATAGTAATGCAGATGATTTAATGAATTCATTACAGACAGAGTACATTGGTAAATGTTATCTTGTTCTATTACAGTATGAATCTGTTAGGAGTTGATGGGTTTCAGAACTCATAAGCAATGAGATTAATGTCCAGACATACTGTAGTAATTAGTGTAGTGATCTCATTATAATTTAAGTAAGGGTAAAAATTATGGGAGGTTTGGGGGGTATTTTGACCCCCTAATTAACATTTTAACCCCACAAAAGAAGTCAAAACAAAAGTTTGATATATATACTGTATAAATATATATCGTTGTTGTCTGATGAAAAGCAGGTATCTTCAAAGCAAATATTTTCTAGAGCATGGAAAAACTTTTTAGCACCATAAATAGAATTCTATCATGTCACATCTGTTGTCTGGACATACATGATTTTCATATCATGGGTCCCAATGGCGCATTAGTAATACAGTAATAGACTCGAGTCTAACTGTAAATTAGTTGACGCTCACCAAAACATAAGGACAGGACATACGGGGGTTTTGGTGGACACTTCTTAAGACCAACTGAGATACTTGTTATACAGATCGCTTGATTAAACATCTTTTCACTGGTAATTTCGATGCACAATTCAAACAGTAGGAAGAGGTCATTCTGCGCATTCTGTCTATGATAAAAATCGAAATTGCCAAAAGTGGGGATATGTGTCCTTCATTGGACAGCGACAATATATATATATATATATATATATATATATATATATATATATATACACAACAGTTAGTTCTGGTCCTTGAATCTGATTGGACGAGAGACATTCCATGAGCACTGATGGTCTGACACCATCAGCACTGGGATGCTTCACTGTATGTATCACTCCGCTTGTGTTCGTCATCCTAAATTAAAGTGTAAGAGCAGTACATATGTGTTAAGAGCTAATGTAGGCTATGTGTCTCTTTTTACATACATTTTTTTACATTATATTTGTTAGCCAGCAGGTGGTTGCAAAAGATCATTTTTGTGTGTAATATGAGCCAGTTGGTGACGTGAATTTAATCCGTTAGTCATTGTTTACATGGAACAGCGCTCCATGATCGCTGCCATTACAACTACATTACTAAAGCTAGGAAATAGCTTTAAATGTCTTTAAATGAACAACTTCAGCATTAAGGATCATCACAGCTGAGAGACACAACAGACTGATTGATTACACAAACTCAAGATGCTTACCTCTAACCGGAGTTACATTACGGTTTCTATAGGGAATGACTATTGCACACCGGCTTCTGCGAAATAGAGAGGAATACTCCCACTTGGACGGCTATTTTACCACTGAGAAAGCTGACCTTCAGAAAGCTGACAGCATCTCTGCCTAGTTGTGGCAACAGGTGATTGCAGGTGCTCCGTCTCTCTCTCTCTCTCACACACACACACACACACACACACACACACACACACACACACACACAGACACACACACACACATCCATCCATCCTTGTTTATCCAATAACTTGTTAGAAACAGCAAAAGCCGTGATGCTATTTCTTAAGTGACATTTTTGAATTACTAACGAAGGCTTGGATGCATCATTTGGTTTGAACCAACAACGGCAGATTCTCATCCGTCGCGTAATAAAGTAGTTCCATGTACAAATTTGTTTTTATGACGTACTCAGTTTTTCCAAATTTTTTTACATTTACATTACATTTAAATGTATTCATTTGGCAGACACTTTCATCCAAAGCGACTTACAAAAGAGGAAAACATAAGCAAATCATCTTAAGGAGACAGTGGTACAAAGTTTCACTAGCATCAGAATATTATTCTAGTGTACAAAATAGTGACAAATGTACAGTCTTAGGGGCCATTTGGACCGACAATGTTCTTGCATCAAAAATAGCTAGATGCAGTGCAACGAATATAAAAGAACACAGGTATCTTGATATGCATTTTTTAAAGTTGAAGTTCAAATTTGACAAAACGTTTTAAAACCATTGAGACGCAGAGCAGCGGTCAAAATCATTTGTCTAGTGCATGTTTACATTGAAAAACAACAGTACAAGCTGACACAGTAATGTGTTTGGTGTAAATGACCCCTTCCTCTTCTGGGAAAATGGCCTCAAAATATTCAGGACACATATTACACTACACTACATTTTTGTCCTATCAAATGTTCTGTAGTATGTGAATTTGTGTGGTAACTTCCCACTCACCATCTTCCTCTGTCTGTTTGACAATGTCCTCACTTTCTTTACTGCCCTCAGGGTTGGCCAGCACCAGTCGTAGCCGGACCGTCACAAAAGGCCTGAGTCCTCTCAGTGTGTAATGAGAAGAAGTGGGTATGAGCTCCTCAGCGGCAAACTCCTGCTGGTTGAAGACATACTGGTACTGTACAGTCAGGTTGAAGCTATGGCAGCGTGTCACTGCGTACCCAAAGGTTTCCCACTGCAGGGTCAGCTGACGAGCGCGAATGTCCACCACATTCACATTCTGGGGACCATTGACTGGATCTGTGTGGAGAAACAAGAAAAGGGAAGAGCAATTTAAATGTGATGGGAAATTCAGTTTCCATGGGCAACTTGGCATGATCCATAAATAATGTATCATTGTTGTGTAAGAATGATTAAGGAATAGTCACACTTTCATAGTAATTTTGGTTACTTTTTAAATTTTTAATTGAGGCACTATCCAATGCCACTGTACTGAAAATAATGCCCAAATACCCTAATTTGCAGACAGGTGGGAAAGATTAGAAAACAGCCAAAATGGAAGAATGCATCCCTAAGTGCTTTCTCAGTACTCAGTAAAATAATATATATTTTTTTCCTTTATCAGCATGTTTTTTTTTTCCTAATAAAAATATCAAAACACCCTAATAACAAGATAGATTTACCTGAAGCAATTTGCATAAGACATTATGAATTTTTTCAGAGAATTTATATTGAATTAAAGGAACTGTTCACTCTTGACAAGTAGATAAAAAAAAAAAAAAACTGATTTCTCTACAAGCTGCAGAAGTGATGAAGAGTCTGTTGTTGAATGACACTTCACACATTTTTCAGTTCACCTACTGGACAAGTTGACTGGCAGTGTTATCATGTGTACACAGTCTGAGGGGTGATTAGAAAGAATCAAGTGTAAAAAAACTTTATCTTTTGAAGAGTGATTATAAGCCACTGTTAAGTACTGCAGTGAGACGATTGACCTGCTCCGCTGCAGTGTTCTGGCGGTGATATTTGTATCCTTTATTATTGCTATGATATATTGTGTACAGTATATACACTGGTGGCCAAAAGTTTGGAATAATGTACATATTTTGCTGTTTTGAAGGAAATTGGTTCACCAAAGTGGCATTTAACCGATCATACGTATAGTCAGGACATTACTGATGTAAATAAACAGCACCATCACTATTTGAAAAAAGTCATTTTTGATCAAATCTAGACAGTCCCCATTTCCAGCAGCCATCACTCCTACACCTTATCCTTGAGTGGTCATGCTAAACTGCTAATTTGGTACTAGAAAATCACTTGACATTATAGAAAACACAGTTGAAAGCTATTTGGTTCGTTAAATGAAGCTTAACATTGTCTGTGTGTTTGTTTTTGAGTTGCCACAGTATGCAATAGACCCAGAGGGTCTTCAGGTCAATATTAGGTAAAAAATGGCAGGAAAAAAAAAACAGCATTCTCTCGAAACCCGTCAGTAAATAATTGTTTTGAGCAATGAAGGCTATACAATGCTTGAAATTGACAAACGTCTCAGGCCACATGAACTGCGCCATGGATCTGATGTCCCGCTAGGGAGCTAGATGATCCTGAGGATTTGGGACATATTCTGCAAAGTGGAAGTAGACCTGTTTGCCACCATGGAGACAACCCACTGTAAAATTCAAGAGAACAGTGAAGCGGTTCTACTGGTTGCACCGAAAGGGCCCTATCAGTAATGGTTTACAGAGATGGTGGAGCTACTTGTCGGCCCCCTTGGGAAATACCACTGAGGAGGGATCTCTCTCAAGCACAGGGCACGGTCTGACCTCCCAAGCTGAAGCTCTGGAACCTGCATGTTTGGCCCCTGAACGGAGCCCACCAAATGTGCGAGGATTAGCTCGACTGGTTATGAACACCATCCAGCAGGCTAGAGTGCCTCTGCATCTATTGGTAGATGTGATCTAATTATAAAGTTTCTCAAGGGAGTGAGGCACCTAAACCACCCTTACCCTGCTACATTTCCAACCTGGTGCTGAAGGTGCTCACTAGCCCCCCATTCGAGCCTTTTGAATCTGAATTGCGTGTGCTCCCTCTAAATACAGCATTCCTGCTGGCTCTAGCCTCAGTTTAACATGTGGTTGGTATGCAAGCCCTGTCGGTAGGCAGCTCATATCTGGAGTTCGGGACCGGCCTTTCAAAAGTCACTCTTAAACCCAGAAAAGGCTACATGACTAAGGTATATCCACGCCCATAAGGGCCCAGGCCATCCGCCTTCAAGCTTTCTTCCTCCTCTCTGTTTAATTCAGATAAGGAGCAGATGCTGCACTTGATATGCCAAGTGTGGGCATTATATATTTCTGTGGATCGTACCTGTCAATGCAGACTGTCGGATCAGCTCTTTGTTTGATTTGAAGGATGCACAAAAGGCATGTCTGTCTCCAAACAAAGACTCTCTCATTTGATTGTCGTTGAGATCACTATTGTCTATGAGTCACATGGTGTGTGAGCCCCATCGGAGAGAAAGTGCATTTGACCAGAGGCATCTTGTTACAGTAATTAAAAAATATATATTATTAGTAGTAGTATTATTGGTAGGATGTGCTTGCAAAAGCATTATATGTGGTGTGACATCATCAGGTCACATGACCATGAAGTTAAAAATGTAACAAATTCATACAAAATACACAATTATAATATTTCCATAATCTAAGTCATGTAAGAAGTGTGTCAGGTGTGTGTGTGAATGCAATACAGGTGGTCTGACCTCAATAGGTCACATGACCAGGAAGTTATATAGATTTGAAAATTTCAAAAATTCATAAAAAATACACAAAATCATATTTATAAAATCCAATACATGTAATATGTGTGTCAGGGGTGTGTGAATGCATTACAGGTGTTGTGACATCAGGTTACATGACCAAGAAGTTATATAGAGTTTAATATAAAAAAATGAAAAATTCTAAAGTTTTGATTAAAAAAGAAAATTCATGTAATGTGGAAAGATGTTGTGTATACATGTGCTATAGGAGGTCTGACATGCATCTATTTCTGTTAGCTATAATTAATATTAATATTAATATTACAAAGTTATAACATCATTACATAGCCTAGGGAATAAGCCTTTTATGGCTTTAAATGCTTGTGTTTTTGTACCACATTTTTCTACTTAACTAGTTTGACAATATTAAGTTACACCTGGATAAAGCTACACATGTATTTATAGCCACAGATTAATCTGTTTTTCACTGGCCTTTGTATGTTTCACACTTTAGAGACAATCCCTAACTTTGCCTGTCAAATGTCTAACAAATGTCTGATAAAAAAACAACTTTACAGCAGTATGTTAAGTCTGCATTCATGTTAAGTAAATTTTGTATTCACTGCGTAATACACACATTTTTATTACTGCTGTAACAGATGTCATTGAACTACTGATTGTATCTTAAAAGAAAAAAACGAAAATCAAGGCCCACTTTTGAATCTACTGATTGTGTCTTATTGTATGTGTATCTAAATTTGCTCAAAACATGTTACTAATTAAACGTGACAGCATTTAAACTGCCAAAGAGTCTATATAATCCAAGAAATACAACACCTCACCTAACGAACCATCTTCAGTCTGACTAATACTTGCCAACAACAGCTATTAACTGACTATTAATTGATTATTGACTATTAACAATTGCACAGAAATAACGATTTTGAGGTGTCACTATACAACGTTTTTGGTATACAAAGGCATTTTGATATAAAGACATACAGGGCAGTGCAAGTAACAGCATTCATTTGATTAATATTTGGCAAATAAAACTAAAAGCTTTACTTTGTCGGTAAGTGATTTGGAATGTATGTTCGTTCCAGGTGGTAAGGGCTCATTAGGAATCCATTGTTACAGTAAAACAAATTTAAAAATAAGATGCAGTGGAAGTGAATGGTGACTGAGGCTGTCAGTCCCTAAGTTTCTGACTAACATTTCTGTGTGTGTTCCATGGAGGAAAGAAAATCATACAGGTTTGGATGAGTAAATAATTACAGAATTACATTGTAATTTTTTAAGCGTAAATCTAAATGTATTTAGAGATATTTATGATATCTACAACATGGAAAAAACAAACATACATTTTGTCCACTTAATTCAAGATATGTTCTCTAAAAACAAGCTTATCATGCAAAAAAATATTTATTATCAAGTAAATTTATGTTATTTTAAGGATGTCTAGATGATTATTGGAAAACAAAACAAAAATGCTAATTAATATAGATTTTTATTTTCTGTACAAGAAATCTAAGTCTTATCTTAATTACGCAGAGGGAGGTCTGCAATGATGCTATACTCTTATGCTTAATTGTATTAAATATATTTATGGAAAATAACAATAAATCACCAAAATCCATCAGTCCTTTGTTCCAGAAAGCCAGATTACAGCTAATCTATGATTAATCAGATTTGGTTCTTATTTTAAGGTGTCATCTAAGGAGATTGGAGAGTGTAAATCCTATTTGGCAAAGCAGAGACATATGCCTGATTGAGCAATATTCTAGCTCACGGCCAGCGAGGGTCCATTTCTTAACATGTGGCCCCCTGTTAAGGGAGAATTTTGGTGGGGTTAAGGATTTGCCTGGTGGACATGTGGAGGGTAACAGTATCACATTAATTTGAAAGAAGGATGTGCACATGTTAGAGCATTAGAAATACGCTAATGTGCGGCAATAGGGTACGATGTGATGGCATAGGTGGGCTTTTGGAGTCCGGATGAGGGGTGGTGTAGTTTAGCAAGGGGAGATGCTGATGGATGGCAAGCATAGACGGTCATTAATCGCAGACATTGGGGAGAGTTGCATAAGAGAAATCAATCTTTGGTACTGCTGCTACGCTGCTTTGGCACGATCTCTACAGACCTCAAACGCCCCACAACATTTATCACACCTGGAGTGAATGAGGAAACTGCAAGCAATAAACATATCAATGGGTGTCCACCATACCCAACTGCGGGGGTTTTATAAACTGCAATTCAGATGAGTGCAATGTTTGAGAAGGAGGATCTATGTGCAGGCTTTTTAATAAAAAGAAATATACATAAAAACCATTGGTTTTACCATTACCATTACCAAACCATTACAAATTACCATTGTAACCAAACCATTACAACCTTGAAGGAAAAGAACTGACAAAGACAAAGGTAACATGTGGGCATTATATACACAAGACTTAACAAGGGTAACATACAGCTGGGATTAATCACAGGAAACAAAGAGAACAGAGATGCAACCAAAACACAAAACCAAACTTCAAAGTAAAAGTCTTAATTCTCCTAGCGACATCTGGTGGCCACTAGGGAGAATGTCCCAAGGCTCGTCAACAGCCTCAGGGAACTGGACAGGCTCATGGAACTGGACAGATTCAGGGAACTCAACAGACTCGTAGAGAGCCTCAGGGAACTGGACAGGATCATAGACTGCCTCAGGGAACTTGGAAACAATCTCCATGCCCATGAGCACTGGCAGTGACAGGGTGCCTCTGTGGCCATGAATGCTGGCAGCAGTAGAGGAATGGCCTCCGTGGCCGTGAGCACAGTTAGTGACAGGGTAACAGCCACCATGGCCGTGAGTTCTGCCAGCTGTAGGGGAACAGCCTCCATGGCCGTTAGCACAGGTAGTGACAGGGTAACAGCCTCCATGGCCGTGAGTTCTGGCAGCTGTAGGGGAACAGCCTCATGGCCGTTAGCACAGGTAATGACAGGGGAACAGCCTCTGTGGCCATGAGCACTGGCAGTGACAGGGGAACAGCCTCTGTGGCTGTGAGTGCTGGCAGTGGTAAGGGAACGGCCTCTGTGGCCGTGAGCATAGGTAATGACAGGGGAACAGCCTCTATGGCCATAAGCACTGTCAGCAACGGGGAAATGACCTCCATGTATGGGAGTGCTGGCAGTGACTGGAGAACAACCTACATGGGCGTGGATAATGGCAGTGGCAGGGGAACGACCTCCATTGCTGTAAATGCTGGCAGCAGGGGCCATTCTCCTCCTTCTCTTCCAAACAGCCGAGGCTTCAGGCGCTGGCGCTGGCTCTGGGATGATCGAGGCTTCAGGTGCAAGCTCTGGTATGGTCAAGGCTTCAGGCGCTTGCTCTGGGACAGACAAGGCTTCAAATGCTAGGTCTAGGACAGCAAATGCTTCAGGAACTGGCCTGTTTACCGTGGTAGGCCTGAGCGCTGGCTCGTTGACCGTGGCAGGCCTGGGCATTGACTCATTGACTGTGGCAGGCATGGGCACTGGCAGCAGCATGGGATTACGGCCACACCCCAGAGTGTAGAGGGAGAATGGGAGCTTCGACACATAGTCAATGAAGCCCACCAAGAAAAGCTCACATCTGCCTCCTGGCAGGCAGGATATCACAGGCTCATTAAGTCCAAACCAATAGCAGTCCTTGCTAAATATCTCCCCAACTGAGAATTTTGGGAATACCGCAGAACTGCTTGGTATATTGCTCAATGGTCCCCTCTCCTTGTTTGAGAGCAAACAGTTGTAAAGCCGGTAGATCCATAGTATTGGTCAGTTCTTCTATAATGTTTGCAGGAACGAGGCAAGAGAAGGAGGATCTATGTGCAGGCTTTTTAATAAAAATTCAAAACTCAAAACACAAACACAGAGCAAACCGTTACATCCATGAAGGAAAAACTGACAAAGACAACGGTAACATGAGGGCATTACATACACAAGCCTAATCAGTGTTACAATGAAAGAGAGAGGCAGAGAAAGAACACACAGAAAAATAACAACAGTTTATAGCATAAAATTAAATTAAATTAAAATAAATCTTTTGGCTGTAAACTTTTTGTATATATTGACATCGGCCATTAAAAATGCCATGGATTCACAATATTTATTTTTATAAATAATATCAATCAATACAACTATCATTTGTTATTTATTATTTGTTATTTGGAAAACATCAACTGTGAAAAAAGGAAAACATACATATATATACCATTATTAAATAGTATTTAACTATATAGTTTTATATAGTGGTTAATGGCTAAATTGCTTTCTAAATATTGTAACGTTCCATGTGGTCTCTTGTTTATATACCTGCACTCTTATTTTGAAACCATTCTTATGTTCCTGTTTCCCAGTCTTGTCATGTCCTGTTTTCCCTCCTTGTTCTTGTGTCTGGTTTTCATTGGTTCATTGTTTGATTGCTTTATTATCAGTTCTAGTTTTGTCATTGGCTTTAGTTAATCACCTTATTATCCTGTTTAAGTCCTGTTTGTCCATTGGCTGTTGTTTCCCCTGTTCATGTATTTAAGTCCTCATGTTTCCCTTGTACCTTGTCAAGTATTATTGTTGTAACCCTGACCCCTGCCTGATGTCACCCTGATGTTCCTTAGCCTTAGCCCAGTCTGTTTAGTCCTAGTCTTAGTTCAAGCCGTAGCCTGTCCCTGTTCCCTGCTCCTTGTCCTGTTCCTGTTTCACCCACAAAC
The DNA here is from genome assembly GCA_032164185.1 of Moxostoma hubbsi. NCBI lineage: Eukaryota > Metazoa > Chordata > Actinopteri > Cypriniformes > Catostomidae > Moxostoma > Moxostoma hubbsi. The sequence continues at coordinate 40,948,520 of JAVLUX010000017.1, read as the reverse complement.
TTCAATAAAGCTGCACTTGGGTCCTACTCCTCGCCTTCATCCTTGCCTTGACTGCCTCCCGAACGTTACAAATATCTGCATTAGCCTAAAATCTATGCATTTTTTAAATAAATAAATCAAACCATCCTTTGTTGTACAGAACAATGGAAAACACAATGAGATTAGCGGTAAGATAAAAAAAAAAAAAAAACATTTAATTAATTAAATAAAAAATAATGTTGAACATCGGCCCTGTCCCTTTTCCACTGTGAGACAAAAGAGAACAAGTCATCAGAAGTTAAAGCTATTTTTCTTGTAACTGTGGGCTGCGGCCATATGAAGCAGTGGGAGTCTAGTAGAAAACAATAAAAGCAGCAAGCCGACAGATGTATTATCACATCAAAAGCATCTGCGCTCCTCTCAAGAGGTCTGATATTTCTGCAAGGTTGCACTTTATTTTCAAGACTCACTAACCTTCTCCTAAATGGTAATTTGTAAGCTAAAATGGCACCATCGCTTACTAGAAAACATGACCAACCTTAAAAAAATATCCATTAAAACGAGGAAGAGACCTATCAATTTGGCATTGGTATGTTGCTAATGATGGGATACTCCAAAAAGCATTAAAATACATAGCCCACATAGTCAAAATATTAAGTAAATGGAAATTTGTTTTTAATAAAATGTAACTATGTTTATTAATTATTTTCAGTGTTAAATTAAATCAAAACAAAACAATCAGTCATTTATAATCATTCACCTTGGATGATTTTTTTGGATTACAATAAGGTTCCATATGTTGGACAATATATATATATATATATATATATATATATATATATATATATATATATATATATATATAAATACAATTGTTCATTGTTAGTTCCAAGTGCATTTACTACTGTTAACATGCACAATTTAAAATGTAAAAAGTGTATAAGTAAATGTTGAAATAAACATAAAACAAGCTTAATAAATGCTGTAAAAGTATTGTTCATTGCAGTTGCTGGCTGTATATTTTAAGTCTAGGCCTTCAGTGTGATTCATGCCATTAAGAAAACACAGTTTCACAATGACGTCCTATGCTTTTGGGCATCATACATTATGTTGCAGCTAAATAATACCAATTGATATTTTAAAAACACGTCTGCGCACGAAAGCCAGAACTTGAAACGACACTTAATGCTCAAGCAAGCTTAATTTTAACTGCAGCATGATTGTTGGTGATATGAACGTCTCCCAAACAGACATTCAAAAATCATTATTGTTCACATGAATCTACCAAGGAAGTCTATAATACATATAATATCTAATAATATTTGAGATTTAAATGTTGCTTGCAGTAAATTTAATTTCGTCAGGGTACACAGTTATGCTGCGTTCCATTCAAGTTGGAAGTGGGATATTCCTACTTGATATCTCCGGACATAAATGTATTCCATTCCCCGATAATTGGAACTGCAACGCTCCCGTTATCTGAGCAGGGGTTTGACTCTCAGATGTCTCCTAGCAACCCAACTGATAAACAATGCTACAGCGCTAACATTTGTGCTTCAAGTGTACGATTATCAAAAGAGATTATAATGTTTTATACAACTGTTTCAGCAGGCGTTTGTTAAACCAGCTTTAATATCATGTAATGTGGAAACAAACTCAGTGGCGTAGTGGGCTAAAACACATAACTGGTAATCAGAAGGTCGTTGGTTCAATCCCCATGGCCACCACCATTGTGTCTTTGAGCAAGGTGCTTAACTCCAGGTTGCTCCGGGGGGATTGTCCCTGTAATAAGTGCACTGTAAGTCACTTAGGATAAAAGTGTCTGCCAAATGCCCCTGCATCTCGGCAAAATCAGAGATGAGAATTTCTGCACGAGCTAACAGTTGTAATTCTGACTTTTGTGCATTTCATTGCACTTTCCCTAGTAGGAAGTTGTAAAATCCGACTTTCCGAGTTGAATGAAACACAGTACTTATGAAAACATGATCCGACACTGAATGCTCCAGCAGCCTAATTTACACTTACTCCTTATGTACAATGCAAAAAAATCACTTAACAATTTACTTGAAGTGAAAATCAGTCCTCCTTTCCAGTTTAATCAATCAGTCGCATGATCATGCACAACATCTCAGGTTTTTAAATCCATAAGAATCTCTTTCTCAATGGCGATACCAGCAGTGATGTCAGCAAGATTTTGCGCGTGATTGCGTCACTCAAGGCCAGCTAGAAAATCCTAAAGTCCACACCCACCAAGAACAAGTAAATCAATCTGGCTGGCTGATAAATCTGACAATTTGACTTTAGTTGCTCATTCATTTGCTCTGAAGGGATTCTGTGGAAATTCTGAAGGCCTGGGGGGGTGGAGCTCAAACTCACGTGCTTCAGGCTTGTGATTTGTGAAACAGTTGTCACACTTTGCTTGTAAGCAGCAAGGAATAAATTCTGACTGGATAAACTTTTGTTTTTTTCTCTATTTGGTAGTAGATTAACTAAGAGTGGAAAGGGATTCAAAATACATAGGAAAAAGGTGATTTAGAATGAAAGGATGAAAAGTATTTTTTTTTATTTAGCATTTTAGGCCAACAGAGAAGGCTTTGCTGGCCCTGAGAATTCGCCACTGGATCATTGTTAGTTAATGTTAACTATTGTTAACTAATGGGACCATATTGTAAAAAGTTTTTTTGTAGGCAGTGTAATGTTTGAAAAAAGCACTAAAAAGAAAATGAGTTTAAGAGAGACACAGCACTTACTGTAATACAATTAAAGAATATTAGACAAGGACAGGAACAGTACATGTGCTGTTAATGCATTTACTGTTTTTGATATCCAAAGTCTCCTGAAGACTCTAGTCACCCCATGCAGTGACATGACTCAAATCGATTAGATTAAATCTGGGAGCAGATGTTGGGTCTTCTCTCTCCAGAGTGTTTTTTAATTACTGTCTGCTTCTTTGTTGCTGCTGTAAACAATACTTAGCATTTAACTCTGGATATAACTTTAAAACGTATCTTTTTAATTAGGTGATGCATATGAAAATGACAGTAGTTCTACATCTCGCAGCAAGAAACAAGAGTTTGAGAATAATGCTGCGGCTTGAAGTTTATGTTGCGTTACATTCCGAACAAAGGAATATCTTCTGGCAAAAGCAGCCACAAACATTTAGGATAATTGACATCAGATAGAAGTTTCTCATACATACTGACGCAGGGCAAGCAGCTTCCACACTGCAGCCTTGAGTATTAGAAGAGATTTTAGCCAAGGGCATGCTTAACGGTCAGCTGGCACTGTGTGGCAAAGTTGAGCATTTTCAAGGGTGTTATATAAAGAGGAAAACTTGATTTTCAGGGGTGTACCTAAAAGGATGTTCCGTTAAATGCTGTGTTGCAGTTTTACACTGTGGAAATTATAGAAGAACATTTAGTTGTGTGAGGTCAAAGCAGAGGAGAAGAATTTAAAGGAATAGTTCACCGAAAAATCTGCCTTTGTTTGTCGTTATTTACTAATAATCTTCCCCTCCACAGAAGAGCTCAAAATTATTTTGCGCATGCACATATTCAAACTTGGCTCATCAAGATCAATCATTACAGAACTGACGCCATTTACATAAAAGCTCATAACCGATTACGACCTTTGAATTAACGCAAATGAGATTTGAGATCTGCAGCTGAGGGGGAAATTTTCAGTGAATAACTACTTCAATTTTAGTCTTTTCAACACAAAAAGCTATCATGTGGCTTCAGAAGAGTTTGAATTTAATGTAAAAGTCATACTTTCAAGATATTATGCTTTTTGGGGCTTTGGAGAGAGTGATTAACTCTTGAAGAGACTGGAAATTTCTCTTTTTGTTGTCCAAAAGCCAGAAGAAAGAAAATTATACAAGTTTGGATGGACATGAGGGTATGTCCATAAAGGATGACGATCATCAGCACGAGTTTCAAAGGAGTTTCAACAAAATACATTTTTACACAGACTTTCTTTCATCTACTGAACACAAATTAAGATTTTTAGAAGAATGTTTCAACTTTTTAGGTCCACATAATATAACTGAATGGGTGCCAAAATTTTGAAGCTCCAAAATCCACATAAGGGCAACATAAAAGTACTCCAGACTTTATATATATATATATATATATATATATATATATATATATATATTTAAATTGTGCTCCTTGATCAGTCAATTTTAACTTTACCTTCACTTTCCCATTCTTTATCTTCTGTTTTTGGTGATTCACATTAAGGAGGAGAATGTATAATTAAGAAATACTTAAAAATGTATCTGTTTGTCACCCAAAACAATCATAATTCACCAATGGAGTCATTTGGATTAATTTTATGCTCCCTTTATGAGCTTAGAAATGTTGGCACCCATTCACTTGCATTGTGAGGACCTACAGAGCTGAGATATTCTCAAAAAATCTTCATTTGTGTTCTGCAGAAGAAACAAAGTCAGAAACATCTGTGATGTCAGGAGGGTGAGTAAATCATGAGAATCATAAATCATTCATTTTTGGGTTAACTAATCTTTTAACATTGCTATAATATGTAGCAAATGCCCACTCATAGTTATACGTTTTGAAATTTTAAGAAAATATCTCCACCCCTATTTGTAAACCCTGCATTTAACGTAATTACACCTTACTTTATCTTTTATTTTCACACTTCCTTTTATACCATGAATGATAAAAAAGTATTAAAAAGTAACATGGAAATGCTAAGTTCTCAGGTTACTATATTGCCATGGAAACATATGAGGTGATAAGAGGAGGTTAGCTTGGTTTTCTCACTTACTTTCTATATTACCCAACTCAGTATTACTGCGATATGAAGGACGGTGTTATGGATTTCATTGTGTTAATTAAAATAGTGGGAAAACTGCCACATAGGTACAGATAAATAGGGTCAACGCAAAAGGTGTGAACTAAAACAGAGAAGATGGAACTTCTCAAACAACGGAAAAGTTTAAATAAGGTTAATGACCCTTTTAAATGTTGTATTTAATATTAAACAAACATCCCGTTGCCTACTATTGGTTTCCGATCATGTTTCTGGTCTTTCTTAATCATTGCTGTCTATGTCTAACAGAGACAGTTTGAAAAACAAAAGTAGGGTATATATTTGTTTTTTAACACCTAAACTGACCACTGCACATGTATGAGCAACAGTAATTGTGATACTTCTTTATAAGTCTTTATTCACTCTCCTTCATGTCATTCTGAAATTATATGACTTTTTGACACATAGGATGTTAATCCTGCTCTTTTCTCTATCATGAAAGTGAATGGTGTCCAGTGGCTGTCAAACTCCAAAAAGTATTTTTTAAAAGCACTTATCAACAAAAAAATGTCTCACACTAAGCAAATCATATGGTTTCAGAAGACTAATTTAATAATTATAATTATACTTTTTGTAATATTTTTGGGCTTGCCAGCCACTGTTCCCATTCACTTGTATTGTATGGAAAAGAGCAGCTTGACTTGGACATTCTGCTAAACCTCTCCTTTTGTGTTCTATGAAGGAAAATGATAGCAAATTGTTTTTTTTTTTTTGTTTTTTTTTTGGCAGAACTAATCCTTTAAAGTCTTTCTTTTTGTTTCCTTTTCAAATAGGGTAATTTCATATAATCGCCCAGGAGTAGAAAACAGCAGTATTAAAATTCATCCTCTTGTACTTGTAGGACATAACAGGTTAAACAATGGACACGAAACAGAGAGGACCTTGTATATCATTCTAATAACAATAAGCAACAAAAAGAAAGATAAAATGAAAGAAACAAAAACAATACACACAAAGGAGGTATAAAAGGAAAAGCTATAAGGCACCCTCATACAATCTGTTCCCAAAAGAGAACTCAAACCCAGTCTTGTTATTGTTTAGCTTCCACTTGAGCGCCGGACAGGGAAAAAAGCAATCACCCTTTCTCCTTTCCTAGTCAATCATCAGCACCCTGATTCCAATCATTTAAACCTTCCAACAGTCTGAATTCCCTCTCTCTCCACTTCCCACCATAATGAATTCACGCAACGAGAATCATGATATATCAAACGGCGGGTGGCGAGAGGAGAGAGCATCGGTGAGAGTTGGGATAAGAGTGCAGGAAGAGAGTGCTTATATTCATGAACACCACAGGAGGTTTCTGGACATTACAAAAAGACTGGGAATGCTTGTAAGCAATCTGTTGTGGAAGGGGCCAAGCAGCAGGGGGGGAACAGCAATCGTGAAGAGCATTGAAGAGCTTTTAAATCAGAAAAGGTTGGACAGGCATCAAAAAGGAACTCAAAAAGGGGAAACACAAGAGCTTGTGTGGTGGCCACTGTTACTCAATGTGACAGTTTGTTGTGGACGATGTGTTCCTGTAAGGTTTTGTTGGAGATGGGATTTGCTGGGGTTTGAAAACTTCAATTGCCATAAACTTGGTTGCAGAGTGTATTTAACTGACATTCGGAACTCCAACTCTTCTGCGCAAGAAAACGGACAACCACATTCTGAGCTTTAGCCATAGGGCATACTCAAAATAAAACTGAGGGCCCTATTTTAAGAGCACTATGTCAGCACTTATTAAGCGCAGTCTATGTGATACCTTGTATGTGCATATTCAGTGGGCATGGCCATGAAAGTTTTGATATTTTCGAGCAAGCATGGCCTTAGTCTAGGCACAAGTGAGTTTGGCGATATTGCGCGCAAAGCGCTAATGGGCTGGGTCAAGTGCAATTTAATTCTGAGGTTCTTCTCCGGTTATTGCATCGTCCTTTTCTAGATTTCAGTTTCTGTCAAGCAATGTCAATATATTGTAAATGAAGACATCCCATTCATGAGAATTTGGTAGGGTAAATGGGCTGAATGCAATGCATCACCTGCTCTATGATGGTATTTTCACCTGCACTTCTCCGGACCGCGATGTAAGTGATGTATATTCTCAGTTAGCCTCTCTGGGACTGTTTGCTCTCATCCTTCTCACCTGTGTTTCATGTGCTTGAAATATGCTTTACATCTCTACCATTGTTCATTGTTTTTCACGTATAATAATTATATGTTTCTATGTTTAATGTTTCATGTTTAATTTCTGTGCAGCGTCCTTGAGTTTGGAAAGATGCTATACAAAATAAACGTATTATTATTTTTATAATTATTATTATTAATCATATTGATCTACTGATACAAAAATCATGGCTAGAATTAAAAGTGGTTGATAGCTCTTTGATATCATGTGCTGCAATTCAGGAACTGAGTTTAGACTTTGTGCCGAGATTACACATGGTTCTAAGACGTCTTAGCGCAATTACCTTTTTCTAATGAAAATAGCTAATTGTGCTCTGCGGCATGTCATCTGCATAAAATACACCCACAGTTTGCACACAAACATCCCCCCACGGTCACTTGCACTGACACAGTATGTATGCTTAGATTTAGCATTTTCACAAAAACTGGAAAACTGACAGACGTAGCGCACGGACGTTGTGCATGGTGCTGCACGTACAGCAGTCACGAAAATAGAGCCCATGGTCTCATAGCTACATTTTGTCCAATTTCATGTTAAACTGACAAACTAATGAGTTGTCTGTTTAATATAAGTGCACATTTGGTAATCTTTAGCAAACATGCCATTATTTATAATTATTTCAGTAGAAAGGCTGTACTTAGGGTGGAAGACCTCAGCTGCGAAAGAGCCTGCTAGCGTGTGGCCACGTGATATACATTTTAATTGATGGTTAAATCAAATGCTGGAATACTTTTATTCCTCTCCTATTGAGAGAAAGAGACCTTCCTGTCCCAGGTGACCTCCACTGGAAAAGGCCAAGGAGCCCATTGTTATGCGTGAATTATGAAGTCACTGAGCAGACCAGATCTCCAAGGCAACGGACCTAATCGGATCCCTCCAACAGACCTACGCTATTATCCCAAAGTTATTTGTGAGGGTGCGAAATATGAATATGAATATAAATAAGTGACAAATTACATTAATGTCATCATTATAAAACAGCATCTTTGTTTTAATAAATTTAACTTGTCACAAACATTTCTGTCATTTCTACTCTGTTTTATCTGTCATTTTTGCTTGAGTTTTTTTTTTTTTTTTTTGCTTCATCAGCCTGAATTGGTCGAACCAGTCAAATTGGTCGAATAAAGTGCAGATAACCTAACGTTGCACAGTGCAGTGGCCCAAAAAAGTATTTTTGCTCACTTAAGTCACTCTAAAAAATGTGTAATTGAACTAGATGCAAAATATCAACCAAGTGTCATCTACAAACAAATGACACTTTCTCAAAACTAGTTTTTTTGAAATTACTTTTAACCAACAAGTCTCAAAGTGGTTTTAAATGGATCTATGAAGTGAATTCCCTTCAAGATCTCACAGGTTTACTAGCAGGGCAACCAGAGCTGTAGTTCATCACCTTACCTGTGCAGCATTATTAATTGGATTATTTACTTTTGAAATGTTTTAAAAAGCAGATTCTTATTTCATTTTCACATTATTTAATCTGCCACAGTGAGTCCCATTCTACAGTGTAAAATGTGAAAATGTGCAGTTGTCACCTTCAGAAGCTATTTCTACCTGAACGGACACTTAAAATGTATTTGGTTGGTTGGGTGGGTGCAGCTGAGGCTCAGGTGGTAGAGCGGGTTGTCCACCAATCGCAGGGTTGGCGGTTCGATTCCCGGCCCACACATATCCAAATGTCGGAGTGTCCTTGGGCAAGACACTGAACCCCAAGTTGCTCCCAATTGTAGGCTAGCGCCTTGCATGGCAGCTCTGCCGCCATTGGTGTATGAATGGGTGAATGAGTCACAGTGTAAATTGCTTTGAATACCGCTAAGGTTAAAAAGGTGCTATAGAAGTGCAGACCATTTAACTAATGAAGTTGGTTTAAATAATATTAAATACTGTGTTTGACCTGAATAAAACCAGCTAATTTAGATTACCACATGAAGCACATTTATTGAGTGAGAAAGTTAAAAAAAAAAATAATAATAATCTTACAGTTTTTTTTTTTTAAAGTAATGAGTCTTTCATATTTATTTGCTTCTGTCTATTTCTTTCTATGTCTCTTTTTTGGACACACTTTAATGGTTCTGCCTGTGGTCATGTATTTCTGAGGTGTTTCTTGCTTGAATTCCCCATTCAAGGGTTGGGGGGGGTTTGGGGGGGGGGGGGGGGATGCACCTGTCAGCTTCCTCTGGTCAGCATGCTATCTGCAGCCATCCACATCAAGACAGGGTGACAGCTCCAAAGGGAGCTGAAGAAGAAAAATATGCATTCTCTCTGTCCAACTCTTTTTCCCTCCATCACACTGTCACACTGCACTTCAACTAGTCTTCATTGCTCACAGAAAAACACTCCATCCACCATCACTCTCTCTCTCTCATAGTAAATTAGAGAACCAACTGTAATCCCTGGGTAGATTTGCTGATCACTAAACTAAATGGTCAGTATAGCACGCACATGAACCATTCAAATAAAGGGGAAAATCAACTGATAAGTCTTGCGGACATCCACTGCAAATACATTTAGCTTGTCTTGAACAAAAATTCGGACAGGGCAACAAAACTCTGAATTTCTAGTCCAACACATTGTACTGCGCTTGTCCTCATCTATTTTTTAAGCACACTTGCAGTTTTTTCATCAAACTGAAATCATGTTTTAGACAGGTTGCCTAGAAACAATTTGCGCAAGGAGTTGACGATTAAATCACCGTTACCCTCGGTGTTGGATGAGTTCAACATATCACCCAAACACAGAGAGAGCCAGGGCTGGTTATTAATGATTACTTCAGCTGTGTGGTGTAGATGGGTTTTTGCATGCTGAGAATGTGACATTGTCATTGCCAGCATCTCATTTCAGAATGTGGTAAACCAAAACCCATGGCAAACCTGGTTGACAGATTCAAATATAGCAATGGAAATAGATAAGAAAGTCGAGTAGAAAAAATAGACATTGGTTCTGTCCAAAACCGTAAAAATGCTGCCTTATCAGAAGCTATACCATACACTGACCTGCAATTGCACACATGTAACCTGCAATTATAAAATCAATGATTATTACTACTTTATCTGAGTCATGAAAATTTATTTTAGTTTACTTTCTGATTATTTTCCAATAATGTTTCATGATTTTTAGATATCATTTTATGTCATAGATATCTTTTTCTTTTTCTTTTTTTTTTAGTTTGCGATGATTAGATCACTAGGCTAATCTCACTGTGAATCCGGCGACAGTAGGTTGAAAGTTCTTAAGCTAAACTCAGTCTCTGTTTACCAAATTTCAAATGATTTCCCCCAGTGGCTGAAGCAGGAAGTGTTTTTAAATGCATGTGCACATGTGAGCTCCAGTGTCTCTGAGGATGCACTGCAGACCCACCACAGGGAAAGATAACAACTTTGCATTGATGCAAAGATGTGTGATGGGAGATGCCGCTTGCCAGCAACTCAGGGCAGAATGGGGTCGATGTAAGGATACTGGAACATTCAGTAGCAACATGCAAACTTCCCATGTGAATGTGCTGATAACACTTTATTTAACAAAGAGCATTACATTTCAATGTCTGCAACCGTAAATTACATTTCAGAGCTACGAATAAGAAGACACTTGTTTGGAACAACATGAGAATAAGTAACAGAATTGTAATCTTTAGGTGAACTATAAGGCACAGAGTGACTGTCAGTAAAGGGGCGGTCACACTACACTTTGCGCTCCATTCACTCCCACTTAAACGCCTCTGAACGATGGAGACTGGAAATGCAAACTCATGCAAAGAAACTTTACAATTTGCTGCATACAAAAGTTACAGTTTGGAGAACTCTAACCTGCGAATCTGGATGACAAGTAGATGTGTGACCAATAGAAGATGGAAACGTCACACACTGACCTCTTGTCTCAATTCAAAGAAAAAGCCAGCATATTTTAAAGCTGTATTAATTTTATTGTTGCAAGATGGTGATTAGACTGTATACAGTATTTTAACATTTGTATTAAAATGTTATTTGTTTTTTGGTCTGTTACTTAATCTGAAAAAAATAAATGTTACGCTAAAACACTAGTGTAACCGCCCCATTAGTCAGTGACACAGCTGCCTTCTTTTTTGTAAACAATGATAAACACACATATTTCTGTGTCTATTTGTATCCCGGTGTAAATAGCATCTGCCACACAGTGCAGCTATATTCACCCCAATAGTCAGGAGAAACCACAGGAATATAGCAACATAACAAACTAACCAATAGAAGTTGATACAGTGGTGTGGGGTGTAAAGATGGCATGTCAATGTGTACGTGTTGTCCTAGCGACCGCGGTTCGAATCCTTGTTTTGTCACACTCTTTTCCCCATCTGATTTCCTGTTTCCAGTCTTAAGGTTTCCTTTAACACTACTTATGATAATAGATAAAAATGTAAATTAGTTTTTATTTAAATAGAAAATAAATGCTCTTAACATGCCTTGCTTTTTGTTTGTTTGTTTGTTTGTTTGTTTAATTGAATGTAAAACCATAATTTATGCTGTAATATTTTATAGGTGCATCAAAAAGTTTCTTTACAGCAGTATTGAGATTCTAAACAGCACTTTCAAATGAAGATTCCTTATGGAACCTTTAACAAAGGGTTCTATTTAGCACCAAAAAGGGTTCTGCTATTGTTACAAGCCAAAGAACCCTTATTTGGTACTATATAGAACCATTTTTTCTTAAGAGTGTACTGCATTATTCATGGAGCATTAAGTACATCCACTTTCTCCCTCAATTTTTTCCTCAATTCATCATTCCTCTGTTTTTCCTCGCCCATCAAAAATGGAAAGCTGCCCTAAGGCCTGGCCTACAATCAAACATGACTCCAGTCTCAAACAACATCTGGCTGCCAGCGAGCCGAACATGAATGCAGTGTATAAGTCAGCATCGCAGTGGGATTCAACCTAGAGCTACACCACAAAATCTGTTCCTCCTGTAGAAATGGGCCTCCTTCAGGTCCTTTGGGGCTATTTTTGGTATCAAAACTCATAATCATCAGAAGTTCATTAAATGTCACCCAAAGCCATGCACAGCCTCCATATGTTGGTGCCTACTGGGCGTTACTCTTCGAACAAGCAAGTCGCTTGTTCTGCCTCACTGAGATATTAAAACTAATTAAGGAAAAACACACTTTTCCCTCATCTCTCATTTTCTCCATTTTTCGAAACAGCGGCAGGTTCCATTTTCAAATGAACTGAAATTCTTAATTTAGTTCTTCTCTCTAGAGCAGCCTTTTTGTGCAAGGCTGAGCAATCTTTAGCCATTTGTTGTAAATACACTCACAATCCTCCTTGTTTGATATCATTTCAGCCATTTAATTTCTAGCGTTTTACTTTAATGTCCAATACAAACTAATATAAACTTGGGAAGTGCCATATGGAAAAACTACATTTAATTTACAGGAAGAAAAATGGGAGGAAAAAGAAAAGATTTGAACAGTTTATTTTTAATGTAGTTTCCCTCCTTTTCTGAAATATATTTAGATTAAAACATTTTATATTTGTCCCTTGTGGTAAACAAATAGATTTTTTCTTTGTTAATGTTTGATTTACAACCCCAGATATCAGTTCAATCCAATTCCTTGGAAATCTACAATGCGGTAAAGCTACATTGGCCATGATCCCGAGGGGCTGCAGCGTTCTGATGTGGTAGCTGCAATCCTGTTTTGACGTATTTTGTGTTAACACACAGAGGCGGGATATGTATAAAAAAGGTATTTGTAGGGAATTGGATTCCTTTGAGAATCTGATTGGGTCGTTTTTTGTTGAACAAGAGAATATTTATTTAATATAAATATTTATGCTGGATGTTTCCTTCTCTCCTTGTTTTTACTCAGTATCTCTCTCTCTCTCTCTCTCTCTCTCTCTCTCTCTCTCTCTCTCTCCATGTAAAGCCAATAAACCAGGTAACTTTCACAGGTGCAGGTTAAAAAAAATTAAAATTTTGAATGTTTAAACAAAAATAAAAGCTTTACATTTCTAAAATACCTTGCCCCATTGACATCCATTCTAAGGGCATCACTGTGAACCTGTTTTTATTTATTATTATTTATTTATTTGCTTTTACAATCTTTGGGGCAAATCTAAATTATTGTCTGTGTTACTCATTGTGGCATGTCGCAGATGCTGTCGATGGCGCTTAACTGGTTTTGAACCCGGAACATTCCTTCAAGTACACCAGCTCAATCACTTCAGTCACAATCAGGCGGAAATCCACATTTCATGAGAGATTGTGATGACAGAAGAACTACAACAGTTGATGTGAAATACAGAACAGCAACTACAATTCCAAGAACAGCTTCCTGAGGGCAGTCTGAGGGTGTGATCAACCATCAAAAACACGAGCAGACATACAATGTATTCGGATGTTGCTCGGGGTTTGCGGGTGGGCGGGATCTATATTTGGCAAATGGGGTGTGATGTGCCTTCAAATATGACACTAGGGATACTTACAGGGTCTGTATTGTGAACGTCCAAATATGTAGTATACAATCTTATATATTGCTTTACAGAAATAGGCGTGATACAGTCATCTGCATGCTATGATGACAGTTACGGCAGTAGAAGAATTCATTATTTAATTATTTATTTATTCCTATTTTTATATTATGTGGGCATATTCTTAAAATAATAGTTCACCCAAAATTCATCATTTACTTACCCTTGTGTCATTCCAAACCACTATGATTTTCAAAATCTTCTGTAGCTATGAAGTGAGGAACATCAAATGATGTCGTTATATGCTGAAAATTTTCCCCACTATTGAAAAATAATTAATTTGCATTCACGTGCAATCACTTACGCCTTAACATGGTATAGTGGGCCATATTTTAATTTATGTGAACATGAATAGGATTTTCAGCAAATAACAATAAACATTTTGAACTTATTCTAAAAAAAATGCAATCACATGGCTTCAAAAGACTTGGAATATAGCACACAAGTTATATGAACTTATAACTTTTAAAGCAGAACTTTTATTCTACATTTTTTGTCATTTTTGGAGCTCCACAGACACAGGCATTCCCATTCACTTTAATTATCTGGGGGAAAATTGGCCAAGACGTTCAACAAAACATCTTCTTTTGGGTAACACCTTAGAGAGAACGTCACAGAGGTTTGGATCGACATGAGGGTGAATAAATAATGAGATATACATTTTTGGGATTGCTATTCTTTTAAATAAACTGTGTAGTCTACAACATAAATTAGAAATATTCTATTCAATCGCTTCTTAATCATGCAAGCTGGAATAAATGTATAGATAAATAATATTATGGATTTTTCAGGGGCTTGAATTTAAATATAATATCAGTCAAAGGTGAATCCTGCCTCAAACTCTGAGGCCTCACAAAACCAAATCAACTTTCAGAATCACAAAAACAAAGTTTTTTTTATTTCTCTCTCTCTCTCTCTCTCTCTCTCTCTCTCTCTCTCTCTCTCTCTGCCCCCTGTGCATTATTCACCATCTCTGCACCGTGACTGCCTGACGTGTACAGAAAGACAATGCCCTGTATATGATTGTGCCTGGCATGTTCCATTAAAGAAACTCCTCTCCTCTCATTAGCTCAACTTATGACAGACAAAGAGTGCAAACCTTTTATTTACCAATTCAATGTTTCATTAACTATTTTGTGTTATTATTTAATGATCTATAACATACACTGTATGATATGAAGAAATTTCAACTACAGGAACCATGTGATAAAGATTTCTGTGCCACTAGTGGCACCAAACAGAATTGTAAAAATATCAATGATTTGAGAAAAAAATGATTCCCAAACACTCTCCCTCACTGGTCAGACATACAGGTAGTCCCGCCCTAAATTCATGCCATTAATCGACACAATGTTAAACTCTTTCCTAAAGCTGTTTTCCAATTTTAATGCAGACAGAGACATTATTTGTTGCTGAAACTTGTGTTGTCACACCTGGGTAGGAACACAGTGTTACAGACATCACCTTGAGAAAGAATTACCATCCGAAAGACATTGAAGGACGGACCCTCTGTGTATGAATAATATCATTAACTGATGTACTGCAGAGTGCCGAAATATCAAAACATATTCACTCCTAATGCTAGGATATAAGCCAGAAGATACATTAGGCCCTCTAACTCAGAAATATGTTGGTAATTAACTCGTAAAGTCGAGGTGTTTTAAAATGTCGTAAATTTAACAAAAAGAACCCCAAAGGCCGAAGCGATTCAAAGAGGTTCTTCATGACAGGCTTTACCTCAAGGTTCCAGGCTAGAGAGAGTTATTGACCTGAGAGAGAGAGGTGTTTGTGTATCTGTGTGTGTGTGTGTGTGTGTGTGTGTGTGTGTGTGTGTGTGTGTGTGTGTGTGTGTGTGTGTGTGTGTGTTCAAACCTGTCCTGCTTTGCCATTAAAAGAGAAAAATTATGATGAAGGACCATCTACGGGTAGTGTAAATTTGCTTTAAGGTCTTTAGATTTATAGCGAGTGGGTGAAAATTAGAGGAAGTGCCACAAGAGTTTTTCCAATTTTAATTTTTTTTTTTTTTTGCTGCATTAAATATACAGAGCACCACAGTCACCTCAATGGATATTCAGCAATTAAGAGCAGACACACATTATAACCTCCATCTTCTTGCCCCTGCAGAGGATAACAATTCATCATACATCTTGTGGAAATATATTTAAAAAAAATACATTTAGCTGGAGAGTCGAGCAGAGGACTAAATTCTATCCATCATTTGTGTTGATAGAAGAGTAGAGAAAGAATGATTAGAGATCTCCAGACCTGTATATGTTTCTGCCACAGGGCTGAAAGTCCTTTATGGAAGGAAGGAAATGAAAAAAGGTTGGAAGAAAGGGAAGGAAGTGGGGAAATAGGGAAGGAAGGATGGAAATGAAAAAAGGAAAGAAAAATGGAAGGAAGGAAATTAAAAAGGATGGAAGGAAGGATATGAAAAAAAGAAAAGGAAGCAAGGTAGGGATGAAAGGAATGGAATGGAGAAAGGAAGTAGGAAGGAAGGAAATTAACAGAGAGGAAGGAAGGAAGGAAGGACATTAAAAAAATTATGGAAGGAAATTAAAAAAGGATGGAAGAAAGGAAAAAAGGAAAGATGCAAGGAAGGGATGAAGGGAATGGAATGAAGGAAGGAAATTAAAAATAGTAAGGAAAGGAAGGATGGAAGGAAAGAATGGAGGAAGGAAGGTCATATAAACAATTATGGAAGGAAATTAAAAAAGGATGGAAGAGAGGAAAAAAGAAAAGATGCAAGGAAGGGATGAAGGGAATTAAGGAAGGAAATGAAAAATAGGAAAGAAGGAAGAATTAAAAAAGGAAGTGAGGGAGGAAAAGAAAGAAAGATGATAGATAGACAGACAGACAGACAGACAGACAGACAGACAGACAGACAGACAGACAGACAGACAGACAGACAGACAGACAGATAGATAGATAGATAGATAGATAGATAGATAGATAGATAGATAGATAGATAGATAGATAGATAGATAGATAGATAGATAGATAGGCAGGCAGGCAGGCAGGCAGGCAGGCAGGCAGGCAGGCAGGCAGGCAGACAGACAGACAGACAGACAGACAGACAGACAGACAGACAGACAGACAGACAGACAGATAGATAGATAGATAGATAGATAGATAGATAGATAGATAGATAGATAGATCCTGCTGAAGAAAGCAAGTAGGTGACATTGCAGATATTTCCCTGTAGGATCAAAGCAGTGCAGTGAATGAAAGGCTGGGCTGCAGGAAAGTTATTATAATGGTTCATGACTGTCAACAGCATTTTCATCTTATATAAAACCTCCTCTTACCAACCAGCGGTATTAATATCACTACGTCAATATCAATTTGATCAGAACTTGGTCACTTTCTTTAACTGTGGCTTACTTTATAGGCCATGTAAGCTTCAGGATAATTTGGCATAAAACAAGGATATATTTTAAGCCATAATCATCTTGATTATCCATAGAATGTGAGATAGTGAGTGGACATGCCTGAGTTTGACATACTGTATGGACTCATGGGTAATACCAACTGAAGCGTGCCCAAAAACAGCACAAAAGCCCTGAAGTGTGTGTGTCCGCCCTTCGTTATGACCCACTAACTTTCCTCCAGTACGTGAACACACACACACACACACACACACACACACACGGCCCCAAGCAGGCCTCACCTGACCAACACATCCACACCTGTCTGCTCTAATCTGCCCTGTCTGACAGTGTGTGTTTGCACATGCATGTGTGTGTGGCCGTCACTTCATAAAACACATGTTCATTCAGACATGCTTCTCTTCTTTGCTACGCCTCTCTTTCTCTCTCTTTCCCTCCGTCCTGCTCTATCTCAACCAAAATGCCTGACTCTGATATGATGAGAACTGACAGTGGATTTCACATTGATCTCCACACACACACACGTGTAGACATATGGTATCATAGACTTGTATTGTTTTTATTTAAGCAAATTCATCAGTCCACATCAGTGATGGACTGGTAATCTGGCATACCGGGCATTTTCCCGGTGGGCCGACGCACTTTGGGGCCGATCAGGGGCGGACTGGCCATCGGGAGAACCGAGCGGGCCAGTGGGTCGGCCGCGAAACGTGCCGAATCAAAAATGAGCCGCCGCAATACGCAGAACGGACCACAAAACTGCACCGCAATATGCAGAAAAGGACAGCGAACCTGATACACCTGATTTTTTAAAAAGCTGTCACCGTTTTTGTGATACTAGAATACCAATTTACCTTCCATACAGAATGTGTGCGAGTGAGTACGCCACCCGATTTCCAGCTCATTAGGTGGGCTGCAGCTTGAATCTCAAGGGGAGCATATTAACTTTGACAGCCCAGGTGGTTTAACTGGTTTTGCTCCATTACACAAAGTGTATGAAGAACAAATACAAAAATTATTTGCTGAGGGGTCTATATTTAAAGGTCATAACATCAGTGGATGTTGTTTGTAGAATGACAGGTCCCTTCTATGCAAGACTATAAGATGTTTTTCACTTGGTTTATGGTCCGGCAGATGAAAATCATATAATCATTTAGAACGCATTAACAAACATCCCTGATTTGAGACATCATTCATGTCTGTAGCACAGCATTTTTTTTGTAAAAGTTATGAACCAAAGATTCAACTATAAGCAATAGTAACAGTATGCTTGCCTGACTGCCTGCTTTAATATAGGGTATACAAACAGCCATGTGTTCACATTATTTACATGCAATGATGTTCTTCTATTTCTGAATAAATACTGCAAAAGTAATGTGACTGTGTGTCTGTACATAGGCAATGACCAGCCTGCTGGTATGTTTTAAAAAGGACACACTTCTCTGTGACTGCATTAGCATACCAACAGAGCTCCTGTGCTGCGGAGCGGAGGGGAAAAATTGAATTGGAAGGACAGGGAAGATCAGAACTGTCGGCGGGAAGCAGCTTCATTGAATCACGGATGTGTGTGAGTGTGCGTATATGTTTATTAGACGGCTACCTGTGGTGAACTGGGATGAATGTACTGATAATGCACAACACCCACCTGGACAAGTAAAAATGTTGAGCACACATACATACAACCGCAGCCAAATGATTAGCTCATCGCCTGAAGGACAAATGTATGAACTGTATTTTATATTAAGGAATAAACAGCACATATGAAAACTCTGTCAGCATTTACCGTACTCACCCTCGAGCCACTTTCAAATCTGATCTCATAGAGATACTTTATTATACCAATTGTTTTGCAAAATGACTTTTACGTGGCTCGTTGTATGTATCGCAGATTCCATGTGAAATTACACCAATTTTGCTGCATTGAAGATGTAATGTCAAGAAACCCTAAAACCCTAAAATGCCTTTAAAAATTATAATTTAAACAAATTTACAGCTCAAAAGACATTTCAGTCTTTAAACCCTCCAAAAATTGGCCACATTAACTTGACATGTTGGAAGGACATATCTGATGAACTATCTAGAGGTAGACCAACCAATTAATCGATGCTGCTATTTTTCTAAATTTTTTCCACAATTTTTGTTTCTATTCCTTATCAACAAACCTCATCTGGTGAAATACTGTATATTCATACAAAACTCTTCATCTGGTGAATCTATAGCTGTGTCTTGTTTCGAAGGATGCATGCTAGGTAGGATGCGTCCTTTGAAGGCTGCAGTATACTGAGCATCCTCCTTTATACAAGCCTCATTTAAATGAGACAGCCTTCGTAGGACAAAAGTTATAAAGTTATAAATATGGATATATTTCTTACAAAACAAATCACTTCACTTCAGAAGGCCTTTATTAACCTTTTGGAGCTGTATGGATTACTTTTTTGATGGATAGATGTGATTTTTTGGGCTTCAAAATCTAAGGTACCATTCACTCCCATTATAAAGCTTGGAAGAGCCAGGATATTTTTTAATATAACTCCGATTCTGTTTGGCTGAAAGAAGAAAGTCATATACACCTAGGATCGCTTGAGGGTGAGTAAATTGTTGAAAATGTTTAATTTTTGGGTGAACTAACCCTTTAACAATCGCGAGCGCTTTGAGTGACAAGGGAACAAAGTCCCTTTAGAAGGGAATGTATGAGGTAATTTTAGGAGAGTTATAATGATGTAAAGAGAAAAGAAAATAGATTTAACAGGTGTACTTTTAGTCTAATACTTTATTTTAATTATATATTAATATAATAATACATATTATATACTCTGCACCCATCTACTGAGGTACTGCAACATGGGAATTAACATTCCTTGCGTTTGAACATCATATTTACGGGCAAATTGGCTTAATTTTTTTGAGATATTTCCGTTTGAGGCAAAGAATTGTGGGTTGTGAGTGCCCACGAAGGATGCGTCACATGCATCCTCCAAATTCCCATGCAAGAAGGTCACATTCAAAGGCTGCATTTGAAGTGTCCTACTCGCTTTCTGAAACATATGCATATCCGGCTGACAAATGCGACCTCCGGAGGATGCAGCCTTCCAAACGAGACAGCCAAAAGGCTATAAAATCCTCACATATAGAGCATTTTAACAGAGCTAAATCTCTGTAATTTAAAAATAAGAGTCCCTGGTGTATTTTGGGGGCTTGTTTAAAGTAAAATGTCATGCACCAAATCTTAATTTCTCTGGTTACAATTGGGATTTTGGTTGCACAATAAACTGCTTTTGGGATTTTATTCATTTTGCAGCCTCAATGTCTGTGCCCTTTATAGTAAGGAAACAATTAGATATTTTCGTTATTATTAATATATTTGTAGATTGATTTTTGTTAAAACTATGGTCACCACCTTAGTTATCAGTATCTGCAAAATCCATTAACAGTCCACCTCTAGAACTATCCCTTTACACTTTAAGTGAACTAGCCTTTTATGTTTTATGAATGCTTAATAATAATTATTTAATAACAAAAGAGAGTTTATTAAAGGAAGCAAAAATTGTCTGAAACTGTGTGTGTTCATTTACACATGCACATAGACGTATGCATGCTTGTGTCAAAGAATGAGCCCAGTCAACATCTAAGGAAGCGAGGCAGAGAAGAAAACTGGGCGAAGAGAGCGAGGGAGCGTCAGAAAAGATAGCGAAGATGAAAATAACCCCCTGGCTCTCCCTCGCTGTGTCATCAATGACAATTGCAGCTCCTACATCATATAACACTCACCTGGATCTCTCGCTTTCTCTCTCTCTCTCTCTCTCTCACACACACACACACACACACACACACACACACACACACACACACACACATTGGTGCGGCTATCTGTGGGGATCTGTCTATGAGGACTCTCCATAGACATAATGATTTGTATACCATACAAACTATAAATTATATCCCCTAACCCTACACCTAAACCTAATCCTCACAAAAAACTTCCTGCATTTTTAAAATTTCAAAAAAATATTTAGTATTTTTTTAAGCAATTTGAATTATGGGTACACTATAAATGTCCTCTAAACAACATTTATAGCATAATACCCTTGTAATTACCAGTGTGTAACCTAAAAAAAATTTCCTCGTAAACCGCATAAACACGCACACACACACACACACACACACACACACACACACACACACACTGACTTCCTTCACCTGGATCACAGTCTTCTCCACATGCTGGGGCCATCTCAACTGTTGCTTTCATCACATTATCTGACACTTTATCAGATCAAGACTACTGTCTATGTACGCGCTGCTCTACACGCCGCCCTACTGCTTTCATATTATACCTGAAAATTGATCCCACCTATGGCCCTTCTCTTCTCTGCTGCTCCCTGCCATCGTTCAGCAGACAAATGTAACAATCTAAATTATCATTACTACTAACACGATCACCTGCTCATAAATCATGTCAAATCATCTCTCTGTCTGTCTCTCCTTCAACAATGAAGTACAGTATTTCCCTCTTTCACCTCAGCAAACTCAACATTAACAGACTTGTGTTCAGTCCCACTGCTTTCTTCCGTTCTTCTTTGGTTTTTAGAATGAATAGAGTCTGACTGATAGAGCGGTTCTATCATGTTCCATCCATCCATCCATCTATCCATCCAATCCACCTTTATCTAATACATAAGAACTGATCATAAGCTTTATGGAATTCAAAATAATTTTAAGCAAACTATAACTATAACCGCTCTTCCATCATCAAGACGAGCATTTCTTCAAACGCAACACAAAGCAGAGAAGATGAGCAACAACAACAAAAACACAGTGGGTGTGTTTCAATTAGAAGGTATCATCCCTATGCCCTATTCCCTTTTCAGACTTTACCATCAACTGTGAGAGCTTTGGAGGGCTGAAAGGTGTGTGGCTCAAACATAAAATTTATTCAATAATTAATTTTATTGAAATTCAGTTTGAAGCTACCTTGAAGCTATATCTACTATGATTGTTCTCCCTTCAAAGTGCCCTTCGGAGACTGAAATATCTCATTTGAAACTCAGGGACACAGGCCGAACACTACAAATGCTCATTTTTGGTTGGATCAGCAGTCTGTTAACCATTCACACCTGTGACAGATTGATGTGCCTCTAATTGCGATTCTTTTGTCCACTGACTAATCCTCCTACAGCATCTGTCTGCCATAGTAACACTCATATCACCCACAACCAATCTTTGCAGTAGCAGGTGTCTTTCTTTAATGAAAACAAGCATAAACATGTTTTCATGATATTACATGGACTATTTTCACACATTCCATCATAAAATACAATAAAAGAGAGTAACAGATGCATACTGTGGCAAAGGTTAGCATGCTAGCATTAGCGCTATGAATTCAGGATGTAAACATTACAAATAACACATTATTTACTGCACCTATCTTACTTTTAATTATCATCTTGTGGTCATAACAGCTTTTTTTTTACTGATCTCATGTGGATTCCATTCATAGAATGAGGCAGAAAGAATGATTTTTACTGACTATGCAGCCTGAAGCAAATGACAGTATACAGACAACAAATACCAGCAGTCACAAGAAAAATATAGACAAACCATATATTTTCTTAATTCTCTATTTCTTAATTTCTATACATATAATTACGCTTTACACTGAGTTTATAATTATAAAAGTAAAGCAAAGCAGAGCTTGTATAGTTACAACAATCCAGGAGCAAATTGTGTCATCCTCTTCCTTCGGAAATCACCATACGCGTAACGGATATCACACACCTTATCACCTTATTAGAAACAAAATCAGTGCTAAAAGAATGTACTGCACTTGGCTGTAAAGTTGTCCATGTTGTTGTGGCTATTGTTTGTGACTATAGCTGTTGAAAAGCTAGTTAGCTGAATTCTTCAAGTCAACTGGAAATCATCTATGTCACCACCTCATCTAAAGTCCTCTCTTCGGTGATTCGATTGCAAACGTATACATGGACAGAGAGATTAACACTGTAGCTCAACAACACAAAAACCTGCTATATAGTTCAGCTATGACTGCCCATGTAAACGTATTCAATTACAAACCTTTCCCAGCCCCAATTTTTCAGCACATTTACCTAACCGTATACTATTGGAATGCCTTTAATGACGTGGCGACTCACGATTGGTCACTTACTCAGTCAGGCTATTAAAATCCTGATTTCTCAGCACCACAGTTAAAAACAGAAACCGTAACCATTTCAACAAGCCTGGATCGTACAGAACGGCACTGTTCAGCAATGGTAACCATTCGATTTGATGGTGGAAAAGTATCTAATATTTAAAGAATTTGCAGATAAAATGAAATAAATCAACAAAAATTACAGAAGAGGAAATACAGGGTTGAACTGTAGAAGTCTATAAATTGGAAGCAAACTCTATGTATTAATTCCTTTAAAGGCACGTCATGTATTTTTTATTATATTATTATTATCCATTCGTTTTTTTCCACTTATTACCACATTGTAACTGGGTGAGCAATTTTCTAAACATCCAATAAGCATCACTTATGTGTAAATGTGCATGGTCAGGTGTTAATGCATTCGACTTAAATTGTGGAAGTTTGGAATAAGGCATTTTTCGAGATTAGTTTCAATAAATGGTCTTTTTGGACTGGGAAGTGAGTTTTAGGTTCTAAAAGTTACATTATGTTCTAAGGAAAATTAGATTTCTCTCATTGATATTTAAAGGTCTTTTTTCACCTGAAAAAGTGGCCAAATGAAGGCTTTCAAAGGCTCTGTTTGATTCTACAACATCCCTCATTTCTACAAATAAGAGCTATATCAGAGCCTTTAACCATTACTAACACATGTCTCTTGCTTTTTTCAGACACTGTATGTGTAAAAGCCAACAGAACAAACAGAGATTATTTGGCTTATTTATTTCAATAATAGAGTCCCCAAGGAGGATAGCAAAAGGGCAACAACAAGATGCAAGTATTTCATTGCGAAACTGTCCAAACACAGGTCTTTTTTAAAATGATTCAATGCTCTTTTATTCTTGAAAGTATCTTATAAAACCCTTGGGAGGAAGAAAGTCAAAAATCAGCAACAGCAAAGCAACAGCACATTAGATGTTCTAAGGTGAACTAAACCATTCTAAAACACCCTGTACTTTGTGATGTGAGTTATCATTCAGTATATCCTCCACCTTTCTATAAAATATACCAGAACAACCAATCAGCACATACCAGCACATTTGGTCCGAGTGATGAGCGGTGGCCCTGGCGGCCCTGTGCCACCCTCTCCAGGTCGGGTCAATAGAACTTTAATCTCATACTCCACATCTGGGTCCAAATGCCAGAGCTTGTAAGTTGGTGCATCCACAACATGTGTCTCAGCCCAGTTTCCTGTGGTGGTGCGGTACTCCACCTCTTTGAGCATGATGGGGCCATCACCAATAATGGAGTTAGCATTTGGCTTAATCCACAGGTAGGTGGCACCAACTGCTAGAAGCTCAGGGGGAGCGATGGGTGTTGGGGGTGCTGAGGAAGAAGACAGAAAGTGAATGATTATATTAGGTTCAACACCTTTTTCTAACCAGTGAATAATGTCTATAACCATAATGACAGATATCGGTAGTAAACAGACTTTTATTGCATGTTCAAAGACTTAATATTTATTCTGAACTGTTCCGCATTCCAAGATTTTTTTTCTCACTCCAAAACCACACAACACAGCTATTTTTTCATAATCTGATAGAGCTGGGTAGCCCTAACATCAGTGATTTACAGCAATAACAATTATTTCAAATGTACAGTATGTCAATGGAGTTACAGGAAGCACATATCAACAAAACTGACTCAAAATTTGGTTGTGAATCCTATACAATGGATTAATAACTTTTTTATGTGACAGTGATAGCTAGCCATTGGGCCCCAGCAGAATAGAATAGAATAGAATAGAATAGAATAGAATAGAATAGTAACAGTGCTATAATGGCTGCACTGAAATCCACAAACCATCTCGAGCAATAATGTTTCAGCAAATTTAAAAGGTTGTTGAAAGTACAATTAAGGACTGTAGCAAGTAATCTCACTCCACAGTTACACACAATTCTACCATCATTTCACATTTGCTTTTGTAGTGCAAAATGGTGAGAAGAAAATGAAGGCTCCATGAGGCCGAAGCTTTGGAGCTCATTAAGGGATATCAGACAGACTTGCTTGGCCGGCAGAATTGTGAAAATAAATGGAATGAAACGTTTTCTGGAATCCCAGTCGAGAAGGTGGGCTATAGCTTTTCCCTAAACACTTAACTAAGCTCTCTCTCTCCGACTCTCCATTTCTTATTCTCTTTTTTTTCTAGCTACCCACTCACATTAAGTCCACTGGAGACAGCTTATGGTTTGCACTGTATTAACTTCCTGTCTTTGGCAGTCTCCTCTTTCTCTTTCCTGTCATTTTCTTACTTTTATTGAGCTTTCCAAATCTTGTAAAAGTGGAAAAGGTCAACTCTTTTTTCATTCTTTCTTTCTTTCTTTCTTTCTTTCTTTCTTTCTTTCTTTCTTTCTTTCTTTCTTCTAATTTCTGCCTTCCATCATCTAATCATCCTCCTGTCACTCTGTCTCTCTCTCTCTCTCAGTGGGAGAGAGGGCAGACAGACACTAATCCAGGGTTAGAGGTGAGCGGCGGTGCATGAAGGGTTCATCCAAGCATGGAAGATCCACCCAGGCCCACTCTAATGAGTGTCTGCTGTCTCTACTGTGCCATGTAATCAACTGAGCCAGATTACCAAAGCCCATTTACCCACAGCTGATAACCACTGACTGCCTCAGCTGCCCGGAAAGGAGACACTCCGACTCGGGGAGGAAAGTTAGACGTGACCTGTCAACCTCCAAAGCTTAAGAGTGTTTAATGCATAGAATGAAACTGAAGGTGTGAAAAAAGCCAATAACAGGGAGTGCGGAAATGAGATTACCATATGTGTCGAGGAGGAGGGTGTGGCCAGGCAGTGATGGAGCACGGCCGGCGCTGAATCAGCTGTTCAGCGGGAGAGCGAGATAAGGGGCAGCCAGAGATGCCGGTTTGAGAGAGAGAGATGCACGCAGTTGCATTGTGTGTCTGTGTCCGTTTATGTTTTATGCTGTTTTAAGTTAATTTATATCATTGCAGTTATGTCCTTTACCTGTTACACCATAAGTAATTGTAATCTGTATCTAAAAGTTGACTGGCTCTTTTACCTATATGTCAGGACTACATTTTCTACACTTGCCATTTTAGCATTTTGGCTAAACACACTCTGGTTCTGTGATGAAGTTTAATACATAGGGTTAGGGGTTTTTTGACAATATGAGCAATAGTAAGAGTGATGTTTTCCTTATCAAGCACAACTATTAATGAAGTAAGGAAAGTATGCTTGTTGTGTGATATGAGATATTGCTGTCTTTTTTTGCCTATAGACAGTGTCTATATGAACAGACACTAGAATGTTGTTCATCAAGGAAGCTGTCTTGTCTAAAATGCAAGTCTGAAAAACTGCCTTTGTTCAAACCATTAATATACTTCTATCGTTTAATGCACTTGTAGTCTGGGTTTGTCAGCACTCTTGATGTCAGCACATTGTCCTGGCGTAGGCATTTATGTTTCTGCAGCTGATAAACTCAACGATTAGTGGAATGTTTTTGAATTGAGTGTTTATGGTTGCAGTCTGCTGAACTGAAATGGGGTTTGGCTGATGACGGCTGGCTGAATCTTGATGATTGGTTGTTAATGATTGGATGAGTGTTATTGTACCCTTGATGATTGACAAGCTATTTTAGTATTCCACAATTGAAAGCCCTGATGATGTGTATATAGGATGTTGTTGATTAGCAAAGTGGTTTGTGGCTTCAACCCTACAGAGATCTGCATATTTTCAGTATGGGAATGTTAAAACCTCTAATGTCTATTAAATACTTGGTAGTCCCATTCAGGTAACATATTATGATTCTTCCAACAAACAAATTAGAAAAAAAGATGACAAGAAGGCGAGAAAAGACGAGGAGAGGCACTGCAAATGTGTTGGCAATACACAGTAATGTTTGAAATGCCAATTAAGAACATTTGAATTGAACTGAAATTGACAGAGAGAGTTCAGGTCTTCTATGGCAGCATCCTAACTGAAATGAATTCTCATAAGAGACCAATTTGGAATGCTCTACATAGGCATCAGCTCATTAAAACACCGGTCTTAACACGTAGTGCATAGGAGACTCAATTTGCAACTCATTTCAATACAGGTGACTCGAACGGAGCGATGCGATGCTCAATGAGCATAAATAAGCATAGCACATACACATTTTGGGTAGCCAGTTTTCTATGACATCAAAAATACATTTCAGTATTGAATGTATTATAAGTATATTTTAAAATCAAAATTGATCTCGCTTTGTCCGCCATGTTGGATTTATTTATGTATACAATGCTGCCTTAGAATTTGTCCAAAAGGAGATATCCATGGAGGCAGCATAATTAAGATGCCTTCCTTTTGGAACAGACTTTGCGTCGGGAGCGTGCCTATGTTGTCTTTGAGTGCTACATCCAGAGGCAGCAGTTCTGGTATTTCAGAACCAAGTTGATTCCACAATAAATCATTTTACGATACCAGTTTTTTCTGCATTTTGCTAGTACGACTCATAAATTATGTGTACATTTTCCAAGTTTTCAGTTATTCATATGTTGAATAAATCATACAACAAAAGTGATCAAGGCAACAATACTAGAATACCGTGTTGCTGTTACTGACTTGCCTTTAGACAAATCTTAATGCCTCTGGATTTGCCATTGCACTTAAGCACAAAACAAGCAAAATAAATGGTTGTAAACAAAAACTTTTGAAGCAAATTAATTGTGCAGCCCTACACACTGATATTTATATGAATATTTAGTGTTTAAATAAAGGTGATTAACAGCATAATCTTTGCAGTGTTATCTAAATTAGTTTCGAGAAATTTCAGGGTTAATCATAAAGAGTACTGAAATGTTGGTATTGTGACAACACTTCCACACAGTAACTAATGACTGAAAATGCAACAACAAAGTGAAGAAGAGCTTGACAGGGAATGAAGAAGATGGCAGAACAGAAATGAATCTATGAATGACACAAAGGCTTTTGTGGCTCATCTCAGCCACTTCTCAAGTTCTCAGGTTCTGTTGTCAGTATGTACTGTCAAATAGTATGATACATGCAAGATGAAATGGAAATAAATAAGGCAATATGCTGTGCTCAGATAGACTAGACACTCACACAAACACACAGTGCCACACAGTAGGAATAGAGATAACAAAAGGAGCATTACTGTTCACCAGGGGATCCTTTCACTCCAGAAAAACCCATTTCCTACAGACATGAGATGTTTCCTGCACATACTATTTACTATTTCAGGTGCAGAAGTTCATATGTGTGTGAGAGTAGAATCCTAAACACTTTTCTCATCCTTTCTTATCAAGTTCCCCTGATACATAAAGTTCATTCCCATTTCCACCGATACTTTGCCATACGAATATTTGCAGCACTGTGGCTATTGGAAACCGCTCGAAGCCTCTGTGCAGGTGTGTGTGCATGTGGCCGAGCCATCCTGTAATTTTAGCCTTTATCACCTGGTGTCCGCAGGGAGGTTTTAAAACCAGCAGGATTTGTGAGAAATCCCCAGAAATCCCACCTCGCTATCTGATCAAAGCCCACCAGGTCTGTCTGATAGCGGAGTAGGACAGAAAGACGAGCTCCACCGTCAGATGGGAATTTGTAGCTGTGAAACAACAATAATTGCAATCTGATTTTTCACCTTTCGGAACAACCAATTCGACAGGGACTGGGAGAGGGAGGGAGAGCGAGAGAGAGAGAGAGAGAGAGAGAGAGAGAGAGAGAGAGAGAGAGTATATGGCTGCAGTATGAAAAAGTTTGATTCCAGGCATAATCTATTCTATAATAAAAGTTTTTCTCATGCCACCACCATTCAACAGATGTATACAACTGAATTACTTGTGCTCACATCCACACTGGAGCTGGGCAAAACTTACAGAATATTTGTTAGTTTGTTGCTGATATAAAACCAACATTGAAAGTATTACAACGATTTGAATGCACTTATTCTTTGGCCATTAGGTTTCCTGAAGCCTGCATCAGCAGGCCCATTTCACATTTTCCAGTTTAGATTATAAATCTACTAAGCAACAATGACTTTTTGGTCGAAATGATTGTTCCTAAACTGTAAAATACCGCTGTAAGCCTTTCAAAAGCTCTGTGTGTATGTGTGCGTCTATGTGTTTTATGTCATGTTTCAGTTATTTTGTGTCATTAAAGATATGTTGACTGTTCTGCCAGTTCCCACCTCCTCCATGCCCATCCTTTACCCGTTACAGTGAGCATATTTGATTACTCTCTGGCCGCTATTGCTGTGTTCGCAAGATAATGTGACAAATGTGGCATTCTTTGACGCTACATTGCATCTCGTCATAAATTTTAGCTTGTTACTGAAAAAGCTACTCTGAGCTCCTGTCACACTACTGAAAAATAAGCTACTGTTAGTTAACTACAGTGTTCACCATTGAGAATAAATGGCATCTAAGACATTGCACAACCAGAAATAACATCAATATCTTCAAAAAACACTATTGAGCTAATTTCTCATTATTCCATTTAAGACTTACATCTTATTATGTTAAAAACCACACCAGATCTTTGGAACAATTGCAAAGCTCTCTATGGGTCTTGCAAGCCCTCTACACAGATAAAAAAAATCATGAGCTCCTACAGAGATCCTACATCCTCCATACCTGCAACCCCACAGAAAATGGATTTGAGTGACACGCGGAGTTGTTTCGTCCTATTCTCTTTATTGTGTGGATCAAACCTTGTAAGAATGGCCCAGGGGAGCCACATGGGAAATGCTGAAAGAGAGAGAGAGAGAGAGATGCTGTCTATGCCCTTAACCTGACCCTTGTCCCTTGATACAGTATCTCTTTGGAGCTTTGATTCTCTTTGTCAGGGACAAGGAATTGCATTTCTACTTTTCTCTTCCCTCCATCTAAAAAGTAATTCACCTTCTTTTTTTATAGTAGTGCATCAGTGTTCGGAAGGTTTCCGTTGGATGCCCGGAAAGAATTCTTTAATCAAAACACCATATTGAGCATTGCGGAAAAGCGGGGAACAAGATAAATACAGAAAGCGAATGCTGTAAAATCACAAGCACGGGAAGAACAGCATAAGGGAATGGAAGGCACTTCAAACCGTTTTACTGAAGGGGTACATACAGGTCTGGACAAACAAAAGGAAATCTCAGGAATGTACAGACAGAAATAGTGAGAGAGAGGAGGGAGGAGGCATATTTTGCTAGAATGAATTCACAAACCCGTCAATGTTTAAAGGCCACCTGTACATAAAATGGAAAATCCTGCACCAAAAACATCTCTGAACTCTGTGTGACACGAAATACACAAACAAAAAACTAAAAAAATCGAGTGAGCTGCCTTGCTGTCTACTGCCTAGACTGAACACATTCTCTATTTTTTGATAGTTGGTATATGTACACATGCAGTGACTGGACATCTTAGGATCGAAACATACTCTACACAATTATGTGAATGCAGATGCTTCTAGCTAGGCAAGCGCGATGTCAGAACGCAATTTATGACACAACGTACAGGTTGCATTCACAATGTTGCCGAAAGGGCCGATAAAATGGACATTGGCAGTGATATGCAGTAGCTTCACGTCAAATAGCGAGGTTGTAGCTTCTCTAGTTTTAAAACAAATATCTTTTCAATAGTGAAACTATATTTTGGATTAGGTAGCGGTGTAGCGTTCAAAAGTTACACCGCTACATCATGACGTGTACTCTGTGTTCACCGCTGCCAGTTCTGAATCAAAACTAAATGAGTTGCTTATTTGAGACGATTCTTTACAATGAATTGGTCACATGTGATAGCAGAGCGGTCTGAATCAGTTCGTGATTCAATCTACATGACTCAGAAAGCTCACATGCACTGCTGAAACATTTGGAGAATCACCAACACACTAATGGATTACTTTACAATACAGAAAATAAAGAAAGTTCGCCAGTGATGAAGAAGGTCTTTATTAAAGGTGCTGTAAGCGATTGTTTTAATGCAAAAGATGTTCCTATTCCCTTAAATATATAAATGAAATAAGTGTCCTGAGATATCTCACCGGTCTCTGTGACAGCTCTAGACTTTGTAAACATCAAACAAAAATATGTCCGCAAACCGCAGACATTGACGCTTTTCTCCTGTCAATCATTTTACTCTTTCTCATAGTGTACAATTTGAAGTGGATCATTGAGGCTATGATTCATAATATTTGTCAGTTGAGGGTGCTATTGTGCCACTGTTGAATTTGACAGCCACAGGAACAAACAATGCTGCTCTTTTGCTCTTTTGCTTTGGGAATGGAGAAGCCCGGCCACATGAGAGTAGAGGAACGGCCGCCGACCGTGTGGGGAGGAGGGGCTACTAACCGCTGCCAGGTTAGGAGGAGACCCCTCGTTACTTTACACCCCTGGTAACAATATATCAAAGTACAATGGCAGTACCATGGTATACTTTGAATTACCTTGAACCACCATTTAAATACAATGGTATGTGAATATTGTAACCATATATCACAATTGAAGTACTTTGAAGCATCATTAAAACACAATAGTAGCTATATGAACATAGTAACCATATATCAAAATACCAT
This sequence comes from Moxostoma hubbsi, assembly GCA_032164185.1. Classification (NCBI taxonomy): domain Eukaryota; kingdom Metazoa; phylum Chordata; class Actinopteri; order Cypriniformes; family Catostomidae; genus Moxostoma; species Moxostoma hubbsi. The sequence continues at coordinate 40,916,953 of JAVLUX010000017.1, read as the reverse complement.
GGTAGTACCATCTAATATCATTGATATCATTGCTTTTTTTTTGCCCAGATGTGCCCCCACAGACAAGGAATTTGGCCTCTGAACAGAAGCTTTCAGCACACACACAAACAAAACAGCAAGACACAGAATTTCGTTCACATTTATTTTAAAAGCGTTTGTACAGGTAGTAGTATAATGTAAAATCAAATGTCAAAAATGTTGGGTTTTGCACATTGAAAACATGGGTAGCACGTATAAACATTAACTTCCATGTTTATTTTTACATGCACATTTTATATTGCACCATACTGTATACTACTGTCTATGATAGTAAGCTGTGTGTATTTGGTTGGAGAATAAATTTTTTTTAAAGTAGCATAATTGTAGCAAGGTACATTGTAACACTGGACATTAGTGTGAACGGTGGTGAGTTTTCTCTATCAAATAACTGCTTTCATGGCGGAGCAACAGTTCAAAGAGAATGTTGCTGGGCAAATGTGCTGAAGTCAATATTTCCAAAATAATAACAACCAGTTTAATGGAACAGACTTCACCCCTTTATTACTAAGGATTGTTACTGCCAAAGTAATGCTAGAATGCACAATAAGTATGTTCATATACTTAACTCATAGACTGTATACAAAGTAGTATACGCTGAAAGGCTGAGCGCTCGACCATACGTGAGATGGAGTGGCACATGGAAAAATTAAGTGCCTTAAAAAGGTAGTTAGCTAACTAGGTTTTGGAACAGAGTTACTGTATTCCAGTGAGACAGTCAAATGGAGACCTGGTTGAATGGCTATGCATTTCAATGCATATATAAGAGACATATTTTGATGCACTGGATATTCTGAGAGAAGCACATCATGAGGGTACGGGAGTAAGTAAATACATAAATAAATAAATATCCACACAGACAAATAAGGTGGCTGCGGGTGTTTAAAGTGCAACTCCTCGGCTCCTGCTTATCTAGGCTGTAGTATTACTGCGCTCTAATCCATCTCTGTAGTGAAGGCAGTCTATGGACACACACACACACACACACACACACACACACACACACACACACACACACACACACACACACACACACACACACACACACACACACACACACACACACACACACACAAACACACACATTGACTTCCAAAATCGTTCACTAATACTCCACTCTGTCTATGCAGATAACACAGTCCTTCCTATATCACCGTCACACACAAACACCTCTCTCTAAGAACACACACACAAGTAATGTTTGGCAGACATTTAGATACACAGTACCCTCTGCGTCCCCAAAATGTTCAAAGACTACACTTTCATGCTGCTCACTCTGTGAATTCCCTTCCGATAACCTGATACCACACCTGTAGCACACATTTTTCAATGTGCAATGCTTTGGGATAAACTAAATCTAATCTTGCATACTGTTTAGAAACGATAATGCCACAAGACGGCATGAGAGAGAGTCGTGGCATAGCTGTTAGCACAAATCCTCTGACGGAGTGCTTGTGCAGGCAATGCATGTTCGAATTTGAGTTAAGTCTTTTCCTATGCAAGTTCCACCCCCTTTCTCCATCATTTCCTGCCCTCGCTCTCCGATCAATTAAAGTAGCTAAAAAGGCCAAGAGGAAATCCGAGAGAAAAATTCTGAATTCTATGGCATTTTTCTACCGTATGTTAACATTCAATGTGTATCTTTCTTTAAGTACATGGGCTTCATACCAAATACAAACTACAGAGTCTCCTGTAGATTACATCCAGGAGTACATTCTTAGGTTTATTGAAATCACTGTCTACACTGTTTTTGCACCCAATTCACTAAAGGAATAGTGCAGATCAGGCAACGGCACAAACTTCTTGCTGAACAGAACATTTTTGCTGAACACGATTTGCATGCGCAATTACGATCTTGCGGGTCATTACTGGTCGCTATTTAGTAGGGGGATGAAGCTGACCACCTCAATCTGACACACTCTACAGGAACTCAGCATTACTCCACCACAGTGATCCAGATACCTGAATCATTCCTTTAATTTGCCAAAAGTGTGCTTGACCATACCGCACATCTGAATATATGACAGATTATAATACTCGTTATAATAGTGCGTCATGCCGGGACTACCCGGCCAGAGGCAATGCCAGGAGGAGTGTAGAGCAGAGGAGGGTGGGGCCAGGCTGGAACAACACACGCCCGGTCCCCAATCAGCCTGATAGGGGCACGTGAGGGATAAAGAGAGAGAGAGAGAATTACAGGCAGCTGCTCTGTGTGTTTATGTTTGTGTGTTTTTGGTTCAGTGTGTCATTAAACTATCATTTATATTGCCAAGCCGGTTCTCGCCTCCTCCTAACTAGTCTCTAAGCAGTGGTAAGGTTTCAATTTCAGAGACATGTTGATGTGAAATGTTGATGATACATGGAAAACCTTTAAAAATGCCTAAAAGATTCTAAAGAATGCTTGAATTCCAGTTTGCATGTTATTTAATGCTTGCAAAATGTGATTTTTAACAGTTGTTGTTTTTTAAGATGAACTCTGTGGTGATGTGGTGCTCGTGTGGGCAAAGCCAGTTCGAATCTGGCTTGCAACATTTCCATATTCTGTTCCCTCATCATTTACCGTCATACACTGTCCGTAAAAATAAAAACAATGAATAATAATAATAATAATAATAATAACCAGATAATAACCTCATCAGGCAGTTTCTAATTTTTTTATTTAGACATAGAATTTATCAAACTTTCTCTCTCTTTATCTTTCTCTCTCTCACTCTCACTGACACTGTGATGCAAATGTGTATAAATGAGCTAATAAGGCACAGAGGGTTTTGGGTTAAAATTGCATCAGGGTGAGGCTGTGAGAGGACACGAGAGTGAAATGACTGTCAAAATGAATATTACTTAACAAAGATTAGCATACATTAAATATGAAACACAGGAGAGGTTTGACACTACAGAAGGAAGAATTAGTGATAAAGAAAACAGGGATGGCAGTAAAGGAAAGGGAAAAAGAGCAATGAAGATGATTCGAGCAGATGACAATTATTGCATTTGGAAATGTGTATATTGAAAAAGAAACCAAAAGTGAAGAGAGGACAGCACAGCCCACTGGAAAGAAAAATCACAAATCAGAACTCTTTAATATCTCAATTGTGTTTCACAGACAGCAGTAAGATTAAACGGAGAGCAAATGGGAATATTTCTCCATTCAGATCAGGTGATCAGCTGTTTCTCATATGAAAAAGACCCCAGTAATCTTTCAGAAGATACTTCAACAATGTCTCAAAGTGTGCTCAGAGTTGCCAAGATATCAAGCCTGCAGTCAAAAGTCTGAGATTTCAACATGTCAATATTGAATAAATACTATAAATATGAATATTTTTTCAATCATTCAAATTAAAATCAATATTTCAGATTTATCCAAGACCAAATGATCACAAATTATCTGATGCTACTGTATATCAACTATTAAATCATTTGTATCTATTTAAATTTTTCCTAAGGAGTTATTATGGGACAAACATCTGAGACGAAGCCATCTGACATTTAAGAACTCCATTAACTATGAAAGAGCAAACTCTGAGCAATACAATTTTACTTTGGGTAAGAAAGCAACTAAACAAACAAACAAAAAAGCCACAACAATGATGCATGAAACACACGCATGCATAATATGCACCATATTTACAGGGAAAATCCAGAAAAAAGAATGCAGTGAGATATACGCCACAACAAATAGGAGAAAATGACAAATAACGTGACTTTCTCCATGGTCGCCACCAGGAAGATACCCACACACACTACAATTATTACTCTCTCTTTCTCTGTCTGTCTATTTCTCCCTCTATCTCTCTCTTTCTGCCATCAGTCGGTGGTTATTAATGACCCCAGCACCCCTCTGTGAGCACCCCATTTATAAAACTCAGCGTTTTAATCTCTCCCAGTTCGTGTTACTCCCCCGCGCTCCCTCAGCCTCCAAACACACTCATTCAGCGTCTGACACCTTTATAGGGACTTGAGAATGCACTGGCCAGTACTTACAGTTCAGGCATCTACCTAAATCTGGGCACAGTTATGCATTTTTATACTCAATTCTTTCTCACTCTCTCTGTGTGTGACTTAACCAGTGCCAATCAAAAAAATAATAGAATTAAGTATAATTTTCACACATATGGTTAGCAAACCCTATGCTACAACCTTTACATTACAAAAAATGTATTTATACAATCTATGTTTGCATTAATATCAATTTGCAAAAATGTCACAACAGTCATGTAATTTACTTGAGATCAAGCTCCTCATTGGATAAAAGTATCTGCTAAATGAATAACTGTAAAATTGTCTAAAAACCATGGCTACAACCTGCTAACAAAGATCAAGTCTTCTAAGATTTTACATAATGATCATAGAAAACTTGAAGCTTCAATGAGTGCATTTATTCAGTTTTACTGGGCCAATCCTATGGCCTTTACAGCTCAGCTACCCCCAGCAAGTTCTCTTTATCAATTGTCCAGGTCTGTCTGGAACGGTGCCACTCATGCAATACATGCAACCCCTCTCTCCCCCTCCCCCTGGACTGGATCCCTGGCACAGTATACATTAATTAATGCATATTTCGTTTAGCATGCCTGTGCTATGCTGCATAGTGCCCTGCACTCATTCATTTCCCGGGGGAAATTATATTATACATCACCCCTGTGTTGGCATCCTTAAGCACACACTACATAGGCTCCAGAAGCATGCGCACACCTTTGAATTCCCAGGATGACACTGGAACCATTGAACACCTGAGCTGCTTGCAGCCATCGGGCGCTCACAGCCTGAGGGATAATGCCCTGTTGCACACCACTCTTTCCGAAGGACGCCGGGTAAAGCCAGATGGAAATGATCACTGGCATGGTGAGCAACAAACATGTTGTCCGAGAAACACAATCATGCTGCCACTATGACAACTCTGTTAGCATCTATATTGGACATATGCTGAGTATAATCAAATGCATACTACTACTACAGATGCAGGATTGGTCATTACCATAATAAAAAGTATTGAATGGATTGTTCAGGTGCTAACAGGAGTCATGTAAAATAGCAAACAAAGACACAAACTGTCACACTGAAACTGTATGTGACACTTCTGTTTGCTTCTATATTGGGCATATTCGAAGTATTATAAAATGCATAACAATACTACAGAGGCGGGATTTTACATACTGTTTGACTCACTGTAAAGCACTGTTTTATAAAACAAATTGTTCCAGCTCTAAAATCGGATTGTAGGATGCAAATTAAATAGCCGACATATGCACACATGTGAACGTGCATCAATCAATATAACAGTTTACCAAACAATAAAACAGTGTTTATTTTCAAAGAAATATCGGCGAATTTGCATGTCCTCGTTCGTGACCATCCAATTCTACCAACATTTTGTTTTAATTTCCATTTAAAATCTGTCGATCTGTCGTAGAGCACGCAGAATTTGTCTTTTTTCGTGAACTTTCTTCTCAACTCCATTACACACTTTGCGTTTATAAATGTATCTTTCTCAGATCATATTTAAGAGTGATGGCATATCTATTATAATCTGAAATTCAACATGTTACTTTAATATACTTAAATTGTTCTTGTCAAGATCAATACTTCAGTGTTGAACTTGCTGAATAGACCATTTCAAATACTGTTCGTCAGATTAAGGAAGTGACGTCTTTGTTCCTTGAACATTTCCTAATAGTTATCATACTTCGTTATCATCGTTCAAAAACAGCAGCGGGAGGCGCTTCATTCATAGTGACTTTAACACTCAGGTGGTAGAGCGGGTCGGCCACTAATCGCAGGGTTGGCGGTTCGATTCCTGGCCCACATGTCTCCATATGTCCTTGGGCAAGACACTGAACTCCAAGTTGCTCCCAATGGCAGGCTTGCGCCTTGCATGGCAACTCTGGTGTATGACTGTGAATATATGGGTGAATGGGACACATTGTAAAGTGCTTTGGTAACCACTAAAGTTAAAAAAGGCGCTATATAAGTGCAGGCCATTTACTAAGTTAACACGATTGTTAATATTATTACACATCAAATATTATTATTAAAATCTGGACCATGTCGTTCCGTGGCAGTATGCTCCCTGGATGCCTGTAACTAATGGAATTTAGTGTTTAAATCTCAAAAAAACAAACACAAATGGACGCATAAACTGCTGCAGTGAAGCGAGATGGCTGAATACATGCAGTACTAACAACTGTAGTGCACATCTTATCTCTGGTTGGTGAAAGAAATTTAAACCAGCTAATTGTGATTTTGATAGGAGGAGCTCTAAAAGTGACTATAGATTGCGCCCGTTATAATGAATGTGCAAGTCATTTACTATTACATTTAGTCATTAAGCAGACGCTTATATCCATAATGACTCATCAATTAGGAACACACACACACACACAGCTCTGTGTGACGCTCACACCGTTGACCTTCCTGACCCAATGCAGAATGCACATGTTTGCGAGCTGAGCTCTCTCTCTTGAACTGGCATCTCCGGTTCATCTGTACCCCTCTCCCGGCTGATTGGGGTAAATCAGTACCAAGCATCAATCCTCATGGCCTGGCCACGCTCTCCTCCTCGTCACATGTTCTAATTCCTTTGTTATTGTTTATATGCTTGAAATGGTCTATATACCTATACAGCAAGATCAGATATCCAGATAATAATATATTTGCATACAATGAAAGCCAAAAGACAGATATGGTGAGGAAATGCTATCTATCTGACTTGTAAATACACTGAAATGTATGTGCATTCTAAATATCACATGCAAACTATTCCAAGACATTAACTGACTTTAATCAACAATGATGATGTTTGTTTCTAGGGCTAATGTTCGTGTCATATTCCTTCTTTCCCTACAAACGTTACAGTTATAATCAGGTCTTAAAGAACAGTTACAGGCTGGGGTTGAATTGTTTCAGAATAGACCAGAACACTGTTCCGGCACCTCTGCGTGTTGGTCAGCTACATTAATGCTGAATCATCCGCAAAGAGCAGATACATTGCGAAGAGAAGATACATTTGCTGTCATGCTGTGTACACCTGGGAGATAGGGATGCTTCCAATGCTATTGCAGGTTTGTCAGTGTTGAATAGTGTTGGCCTTAGACTTACTTTCAAAGCCTGAGTCAAATATTCTGTTCTGTTTCAAATAATTGGTTAAAATTGTCTACTTTCCCCTATTCCAATTTAATGTGCAGACAAAACTCTAATGCCGAGTTTACACTCCAAAATTTTAAGCCCGATTTTCGCTCACCGACAGTTTTGTTGAGATCGCAGACAAAAGCCTGAAATCGTTGGCAAATTGGAGCTCGCTACCATGAGCGACGATCGCAATGTATGAACTATCAAAGACGCGATCTGAGAGAATCGTAGACGCATCGCCGATGTCAGCGAGATATCTAGAATTTGAAATATCTGGACCTGTCTGCGATTCCAAATCGTACAATGTGATATGTGTTTTGACTGAATACAACTACAGCGTTGACCTACAGACAACTAGAGTGCAAGAAAAAGGTCATAGGAAGTTTCAGTGGGAGGAGTCCTGATGTACCTGCAACAGAACATCAACTAGCATGCTATGGTATCAAGAAAGTCTCATTGGACCAAACAAATGGAGGAAAAATGATTGGAACATTGGCAGGAGCACCAGTACATATTTGGAGTTTCCTCTAAAATATACCAGAACCGGGTGGAGAAAGAGAAGAGTTGGAGAGAAATTGCTAATTCTCTTGGACAGTCAGATAAGCAAATATGTAGATTTTTCAATAGGAGGTACTGTTTCATCTTATAACCAATAAAATATATGATGCCTTTACACATTATGTTTTATTATTAAAAACATACACATCATATTCTGAAATGCATAATGTATGATCATGGATTTGTTTTCTTATCTCACATCACTTCTCAATTGTACTCTGTTGTGAAATGTAAATTGGAGTCCAGGCAGAGTCGTCGGGGATTGGTCAATAGTGAAATGTTTTAAAATGTGTTCACCCCTGTCGCCGATTCTGAAAGGTACCACGATCCAATGTCTTCGAAAGTCGTGTAGTGTGTAGGAGGCATAAGTAATCCATTTACTGACTTCCTAAAGAGTGTAAACATTGTGATGCTATCAAAACATTGCTTCAACACAGCAACATTTGCTCAACCAATGGCGTGTATTCTGCAAAGGCCAATCTGTTTGTCCAATCAATAATAGACATTGAGATTGTTTAGGAAACAGTTTAAAAAAAGTAATTAGGTGTGTTTGACTACATGCAGTTGTAGTAATGGGAGCCAGCTCTTACATCATAGCTTTGCTCAATGTGTAAACCTCACTCCCCTGGCCTCATAAGGCACACTAGCGACTGACGTTAGAGGCTGTAGCCTTCAGCCTCCTCGTTAGCATGCCCTCCCACTTTGTGTTTGACAGATGTGGTGCGTTTTTCTCATGGACAACAGAGAACAAGCTCTGAACTTAAATAAGCCTTGCACGCTTCCAAATACAGAGATAAGATGCCCTTACTGTACAGAACTAATGATCTAAATTCTTTCTACACTGAAAATACTGTAACTACACTGAACTAAGTGTGAAACGCTGTGAATTAGCAATAGTAGGTGTTAATAAAGCATGATATTGCTTCTTTTTATTCAGCATTATATACACCGTTCAGCCACAACATTAAAACTGCCTAATATTGTGTATGTCAAAATAGCGCCAACCTGCATCTCAGAATAGCAATCCACAATTGTACAGAGTGTTTATCTGAGTTACCTTAGACATTCACTTTCAATTGTACTTTCACTTGAGTACAGTTTTTGGCTACTCTACACACCTCTGCCCAGATGGGAGAGAGGTTTAGTGGGTGAATGTAACAGGAGCCAGCTTTTACTTAATAGCTGTGCGCTATGTGTAAACCTCACTCCCCTGGCCTCAAGAGGCACACTAGCAACAGACGCTAAGGGCTGTAGCCTTTAGCCACTTCGTTAGAGCGCACACCTGCCATTCCAGCTGGTTCGAAGCCCTTTTGGACCGGGTCGAGCAGGACTGGTTACACAGTGCTGCTCAGATCGATCAGCACCTGACTTGAAGCAGTGCATGTCCACTGCAGCTTCACCATGATGTATGCCATTAAAGTACCAAGAGAGAGAGCAAAACAGCTGAGACCAGCCAACTGGCTCAGTTGGCGCAGTTACTCCAAAGCAGCTGCACAAGTTCTGATGATGACACAGCTTATTTGCGATTGCTCAGACTCACCAATAACAACAGTGACGTGTGCTTCATGAGCTGAGCTCGCAATGGCACTATACATACTACTCTTCGAAATTCTGCTATATCAATCTATGGTAGAAATAGTAAGAATAGTGTGGAAGTATGCCATAGCTAAGATTTTAAAGTAATTCACCTTCAGTTCCACTAAACACTCACAAATCAGTGCATCATGTTTACATCATGTTATATTAAGTTTATCATAGTATATGGTAAATGGTCTGCACTTTTATTGAACCTTATTAACCTTAGCTGTGTTCAAAGCGCTTTACACTGCATCTCATTCACCCATTCACACACACATTAAAACACCAATGACCAGATGGGAGTGAATGTAACAGGAGCCAGCTGTTATGTAATAGCTGTGTGCTATGAGTAAACCTCACTCCCCTGGCCTCAAGAGGTGCACTAGCAACTGAAGTTAAAGGCTGTAGCCCGCCGGCCATTGACAGCAGAGCTGCCACGCAAGGCACTAGCCTGCCATTGGGAGCAACTTGGGTCAATGTCTTGCCCAAGTGCACTTCAGCATGTGGAGTCATGTGGGCATGTTCACGTTTCTTTTTGGCGACCCTAGTGGCACAGAAATTACACAGTTCAAAACAGCTTTAAAACATTTACCTAAGTTGACCTTAACATTTGATCAGGATTGATATTGTACATTTAAGTCTATATTCAAATGTAACCATTTTTTACATGTGCTATAACAGCACTTACGTAGGAAAACGTATGAGATGATGTTGATGTTTTGGGCAAAAAGCTGTAAATGTTTTCTAGGACTTCGCAAAAAGCCAATTTAACCAACTACATAATCTTTACTATCTGTAATACTACAGAAACAGAATCTTCTTAAGGACACTTAGACCCCATTTCCACCTGGTATTAAGATGCATCTCGGGTGATCCGATCACATGTGCTCAGGTGAGACACATCACTGTTTAGACCTGGTCGTTTAAATGTGTCTTCTGTGATTGGACTTTGAGGGAAGGGACCCTGTTTCTTGAAAACATACATCAATCACTATGTCAGTGTGTTCCTGCTTGATAATAAACCACAACAAAGTCAGGAAAAACAAAGCAAGTGAAACGGCGTGCGCAATTTCTCACTGATGCAGCTGAAATTTATTCTAAGCACAAAATCAACATTTTGAGCAGAATTGTCCATTATTTTAGTGGATTAGTTGTATTAACCTGAGCTGCAGATGTTCATGCTTCTCATAAGTGTCCCTGCATGTTGATATCAGACACACTGAAGAAGATCTGTGAAGATGTCATGCTTGTGATCCAATCACAAAACGTTTGAGATCCTGTTTAGACCTGTTTTTAGCGCTGACCACATGTGATCCGATCACCAAAAATGCATTTTAATACCAGGTGGAAACAGGGTCTTACCACTGACGACTTTGTAGTAATTAAAGTGTTCGTTCATGTCTTTTTTTCCCCTAAACAGCACTGAGACGCTAGAATTTTAGCTCTTTCTGCCTCTTTCTTTTCAAGAGCCATATGGGCGGACAAGTTTGAATCGCAGGCAAAGCTTATCAGGGCTTAAGAGAAGCACTAAAGTTGTTTTTGGCCATGGTAAATCACAGAGGGCATGGCTAAACTAAGCAGATGTTAGCATTTTCCTCAAGTCCATTGACTACACCACATGCTAACAAGCAAACAGATAGCGCCTTGCAGAGAGGGATGAGAGCATTTAGTCATTTCTTATTTCCTCGTCTTCTTAAGTGGTATGATCTGTCTGTTTTTTAAGATAATGGGGTAGAGTTTAAACTACACTAGAGAGTGAATCACGGGTTCTGTACTAGTGGTTAACAATGCTAGCTGAAATAATGAATGCTCAGTGTGTAATGACTACACAGGAATCCTTTTCGATGCCAGTTTTAAGTGTGGTAAAGTGGGTTATGTGCGTGTTTTGGCAAACCTCTTTCATTTGTGCCAGCATTTGTTAGCCAATGTTCTTGAGTTAGAATAGTTTGCATAAATCCTTTTTAATTTTCTGCATATATATAATCTTTCTAAGCATTAGACAAAATGAGTAAGTTAAACTGTATAAGCATTGTGATTAAATTTCAGGAAGCCCTTATTAATTCCACATATAAATGAGAAGATTGAGAAATAACATTATACATTTTAAAATAAGGTTGTATTCATTACCATTATTTAACGCAGTAGTTAATATGAACTAACAATGAACAATACTTTTGCAGCATTAATTTATCTTGGTTAATGTTAATTTCTTCAAATAATAATACCTTTTACATTAAAAGTTAACATTAGCAAACATTAGTTAATGCATTGTAAACTAACACAAACAAACAATGAGCACTAGTATTTTGGTAAATGAACAGTAAAGGGACAGTTCACCCAAAAATGAAAATTATCTAATAATTTACTCACCCTCATGCCATCCCACATGTGTATGACTTTCTTTCTTTCAGCGGAACACAAATGCAAATTTTTAGAAGAATTTCTCTGCTCTGTAGGTCCATACAATGCAAGTGAATGGTGACCAGACTTCTATAACTCCAAAACTCACATAAAGAAACATAAAAGTAATCCATATGATTCCAGTGTTTAAATCCATGTCTTCAGAAGAAATATAATAGGTGTGGGCGAGAATCAAAACAATATTTAAGTATTTTTTACTCTAAATCTCCACTTTAACTTTCACTTTCTGGTGTGAAAGTGAAACCAAACAGAAACCCCATGTGAATTTCAGATGTAAAAGCGAAACTGGAGATTTAGAGTAAAAAAATGACTTAAATATTGTTCTGTTTCTCACCCACAGCTATTGTATCTCGTTTTATGGATTACTTTTATGTTTCCTTTTAGGTCTGGTCACCATTCACATGCATTGTATGGACCTACAGAGCTGAGATATTCTTCTAAATATCTTTGTTTGTGTTCTACAGAAGAAATAAATTCATACACATCTGGGACGGCATGGGGGTCAGTAAACGATGAGAGAATTTTCATTTTTGGGTGAACTATCCCTTTAACGAGGATAAATAAATGCTGTAAAACAGTTGTTGTTCTTTGTTAGTTCATGGTCCCTATTTAATAACTGAACATTTTATAAAGTGTTACCCATTTAATCAATATTTTTAATCTAATTAATTTTCACTTCACTTTTAAATATATTTCAGTTTAATAATGTGTGATTTAATAATGTCTGCTATTATCTCAAATTTACAGCAACAACAACAGTAACTTGTGGTAACTTAACTTCTGTTACTGTATCTACTGTACACTAGCTTCCAAACAACAACACTGTCTTTTGCTGTGACTGGTTGAATAGCATGAGGAGGGATGGTTGATGTGATACTCTCTGTCAGCCAACAGATCTGAATTTGTGTCATCTGATGAAAATTGTTTCTGACCATTGAAGAACTTATCAACACCAAATTAACATTAGAAAACTGTTTCAAAAGCGTTTAGATCATTATCATAAATTCACAATCACAGTTCCAAAAACATTGTATTACTGTTTCAGGACTAAGCCTACTTCAAAGAGCACACATCTTTTGAAACTAGGCACATGTATTGGCAATCAATTGTGATATCCTATCAGCCTTGTGTGTGTAACATAAATGTGTGACATTTGTGTGACATATATGTTATCTGTTTTCGAATATACCTTTGACGCTGAGCTCAGCGTAGTTGGATACTCCAGACCCCCCATCAGAGCGAATGATGCAGCGGTAACGGCTGGTGCTACGCTGTGACGTGTCCATTACGTTAACAGTGGCTGAAAATCGCCTATGGTTCACCACGCGAGTTACCATGAGAGACGTGTCTTTACCATTCCATTGCTGAAAAAAAGGAAACATTCATGCTAGTAACCCTAACTAAAGTATGTCATTAATGCAAACACAACATTTGGGCAACTACTAAACAGAGCAATGTTTTGATAGTGCCAAAGAGCCATGGTGTACAAACGTACAGATGGCTTACTTTCTTTTCTGCGCATTAAACTATGAAAGTAAAAAGTATTTTAATATTGAAAAAAGTATGAGCAGAAATGCTACATTTGTATTGTTTTTTTTTCCATGCATGCATAGATTTACTATTACAGTGTCTACAATTATCATAGCAAACAAAACCATTTCCCTTGAATAGCAAAAATGTGAAAGTTACATGTATTTTACAAAGTGGATTATACTGTAGTGCCACATTAAAACAGAAACAGAACACTTATCACTATCCCTACAAACATACTGTACACATGAGGACTGGTGTTATTTCTTTGTCTTAGAGCTGAGGCACAGGATAGATGGAGGCTTACAATCTGCAGTCAAGGGAAAAAGCAATTTTATCCAAGACTTCACGGACACAGACAAGGGCTTAAGGATCTTGCTGATGGAAATCTCCACCAGGTTATTAAGTTTTGTCAAGTAATTTTTCTTGGGATAGAAGCAAAAAATAAATGCAAATAAATATTCTTTTAGATGCACACACACACACGCACGTTCATGTTGGAACATCCTTTTCAATACGGTTCTAATCAGACAGTACTAAAGCTGCTTTGTATGTGCATACATCAATATTTATAAATAAACCAATTGAATGAATGTGTGTTGTTGTCCCTCCGCATGTGATTTTAAGCAGAGATAGACCGATATATTGGTCAGGCTAATAAATTGGCTGATAATTGGCCATTTTGAGAATATCAGCCAATAACTTTGCTTGCTTGAACAATTACAGTAATAGAAGTCTAAACTTATTCAGAACTACCAAGAGCTTTGTCAATTGCTTTCATTCAATTGTATGAAGTATTACATTTACGTTTATTCATTTGGCACACAGTTGTTTTTGTTTTTGTTTTCAAAGCAATTTACAGTACAAACAAAGTATATATTTTATCAGTATGAATTGTCCTTGGGAATCGAACCCATGACATTGCTGTTGCAAGCAGCATGCTTTACCAATTGAGCAACAAGAACACTGTTCAAAAGTGTTTATCGTGACCATCGCTCACACTGCTGTCTAATTGTGCACGTGTGTGTGTGTGTGTGTGTGTGTGTGTGTGTGTGTGTGTGTGTGTGTGTGTGCATGACTCACCTGAAGCCAGAGTTTATCATGTTGTGACCATTTGCCTCCAGCAGTACATTGAAAGGTTGCGTTCTGTCCCACATTCACCTCTACGTTCTGCAGCCGCAGAAAATGTGGCGTCTTGCCTACCAAACACACACAGATACCATCAAAAACGCGTGCATACAAATAAATAAATCATATGTGCTCCAACACTGATGTTTAAATGGCCCTAAAAAGGTATTTGGAGACTTATATTTAACGGTCATTGCAGTAGATACCAAAATTTATCACCATGTGACACTTGCACTGCTTTTCTCAAAACAAATTTAACAGTAACACTTTACTATAAGGTTCCATTAGTTAACATGAACTAACAATGAACAATTGTATTATTATTAATTAACAATAACAAAGATTAATAAATGATGTAACAAATATATTGTTTATTGTTTGTTCATGATCCCTAATGCATTTACCAATGTTAACATATGGACCCTTATTGTAAAGTGTTACCAATTTAACTTTTATAAAAAATAAAAAAAAACAGTATGTCTGTTGTTTTATAACGTGAAACATAATTTTGTAAAATGTGTTGCTTGATAAGTTAGCTTGTGCTTTCTTTCTTTAATGTCAATGCTACATTCATGCATAAGTGTGGTGCAAGTGCACAAATGCCTTTTGGGGCCATTGTATGTGTAAGTTGGTTCTGTGATGGAGTAATATGGTTCCTGTTTGTTTTACTGATTGTATCACAGCCATTATAAAGGAGAAACGTGTGTATGACTTGAATGTAGCAATGATAAGGTGGAAATATAGATATATTTTGTATTTGCTGAGTGGAAAGTGTTTTAGAAGTTATTAGTAATGGTATTACTCATTCAATAAAGTAATCAGTAAAGTAACTTTACAATTTACAAATTAAGATAAGCAATAAGTAATTTGTAAATGATTACTTTTAACCAGCACAGCTAGTAATTAACCATATCCACACTGTGATATCTAGTTTGCCTGACTTTTATGCTGCTATTTGCTGTTAGAAGTATTTTCATTTCTAACCCCTGGGTTAGCCCCATACAATGATGTCATATCCTGCTATAGCTCCACATACTAAAATCTCATGAACACTCCTCGCAGACTGACACTTTAACAATATGAATGAACCAAATTTTCTCATTTGCACTTGCTTTGCATTAAAGAAAGAAAGAGAGTGAGGAGAGCGAGAGAGAGAGAGTGAGTGAGTTAGTGAGTGAGTGAGTGGGTGAGTAAGAGAGAGAGAGAGAGAGAGAGAGAGAGAGAGATCTAGGACAATGGACAATAGGCAAGTTTCCCTGTCACAACAAGAATGATGGTTGCCTAAAGTCTGTGTGCACTCAGCTCTACAATCTGCACAAGTTGGTCTCTCTTATTTTCCATCTCAGTCCAGCCCTCGATCCACATGAAGTGGTTCAGTTGACAGACTGAACTCCTACAGTGTTGCCAGCAATGTTTGAGTAAGCAGAAGCTGGCACTGTGTGTGTGTGTGTGTGTGTGTGTGTGCATGTGCGCGTGTTTGTGTGTGTGTGTGTGTGTGTGTGTACACTTACGGCAAGGGTGGGCCAATACGTGTATCTCATCCACAGCAATAAACCCAGGATGCCCCTGTACAGACACTGCCTCAAAAATAACCTAAACGAGAGCAGAAGGGAGAGAAAATCAAGCATTTAAATCAAGTCAGGATGTTTCAGATTGAATAGAGGCTATACCATATTTATTAAAAAGCAAGAAAGGCACTGAAAAGATCAAGATCTATTATCTCAACAGGGTAGATCCTATCAAGGTTAAAAATAAAGTGAGTTTGCGCTCCTAGAAAGACCTGTATACAGTGACCCCAAAACATATTTGGACATTTAAGCCACACTTAAAAAATGAATGACTGTCATTGCATTAGGTGTATAATATCAAACCAAGATTTGAAGAAAAGTATTTGGACACTTTCTTGTTGTCAAACGTTAGTAGAAAATGTCCATTGTTTATATAGTGAACTATATAACCTGTGGTTATTCTGCAAGGACACCTGTGTGAACTTAAGGGGAACAGACTTCATACATCCACTAAAGGCCTCGATAAACTTCATATGAAATCGAAGAACGAACAGGTATGACATCATTTAGAACAAAATCTGGATAAAAAGGTGTCTTTGAGTTCATTCGGTGGTTCGTAACAGCTCGTCGGGGCAAACATTTACAAAACTGCAAAACTCCTTACTATCATTGGTCCGCGTAACTGGTAGGTGTAACCTAGAGCTCCACCTACATTGTGACCAACAGCTAATTCTGTTTGCGTTCTTCAGTCAGTCAAAATCAGTCAACATGTACACACCGGCGTGTAGAGTTATTAGCGAGCTATTGAAAATGTACATCTATAATGTCGTTCATGTAGAAACTGTGATAGGGCGGAGGGCGGGACGGGTGATTCTGCACAATGGCCCCTAATCAGGCTAATCAAGCCTCGGAGAGGGAAAAAGGCTGACTGGAAGCTGCAGTGCGGGGGAGAGAGAGATTTACGGACAGCTGTCCGACACCTTTGTGTGTTTGTCTTTTTGGTTGAGTTTTATATTAAAATATTATTTATATTCTCAAGCCGATTCTCGCCTCCTTTCTCTGTAATCCTTTTATGCAGAGACATTTTATAAGAACATGTCATGCAATTTTGTTTTCGTTTAATTAGTCTACAAAAGGAATAAAATCTTCTCAAATAATCTCAAGTGCCCATTCACTCTTGTGTCTGCAGTGAAAGCCATTCACACATCTGATCTTTCCAAAGTTAGATTTGCCTCTTATATCATCATTCTTTTGTCTGTTATTTCTCCATTAACACTCTTTTATACAGCCACTTTCCTGTGGTATCATAAGTTGCAATAACAGTGTAATCGGTGCATATTATGGCCACATACAGTGCTTTGTTAGCTAGATAGCTCCATCAGAATATAAATATGACAAATAAATTTTTTTACTGCATATATATATTACCTTAAATAATTGTCGTTATAAGAGTCGTTAAACAGCTTCTTTTACTGCCTTCATGTTAAAGAGGCACAAATTCTTTAATAACTATTTTATTTTGTCACAGTATAAGGTTTCACATGTCGTCTTGAGTGTCCTCATATTTAAATGTGAATGAATGAATTAATGAACGTTATATTTATATGGCACTTTTCTGGCACTACACTCAAAGTACATTACATACAGAACTGGAGACTCTCTTCACCCACCACGAGTGTGCAGCATCCACCTGGATGATGCAACGGCAGCCATGGTGTGCCAGAATGCTCACCAGCTATTAGTGGAGAGGAGAGAGTAGAGTGATATAGCCAATTTATAGATGGGGATAATTAGGAGGCTATGATAGATAAGGGCCAATAGGGGGAAATTGGCCATATGGGTTACACCCCTACTCTTTTGCGAGAAGTATTCCAGGATTTTTAGTGACCACAGAGAGTCAGGACCTTGTTTTAACGTCTCACACAAAGGACGGTGTACCACCAAATGCCGTCCAACAGCGGTGTGGCTGAATGTTTGCAAACAGTATACAGTTGCTCTGGTGTTTCAAACTTATTTTTACCCCTGAAAGAATAACGAAGAAGAACTTCTAAGAAAGTATACCAGGGCCTTAAAAATCACCTTAAAAGTAGGGGTGCACTGATCGATCGACCACCGATCTAAATTGGCCGATCTTTGTCTTTACATCTGTGATAGGCGATCGGCCGATCGTGCCTAGATTTACGGCTGATCTTTTTTGCAGCACATAGGGAATCACATATACACTGCTAGTCCAGTGAATAAGCATGACAAATTTCTTATTGTTGAACGTATCTCTGCTGTGTGTGATGCTCTCATGGTTTTTACTGGTTGCCAGTTTGTCACAATCAACTTTAATATTGGCAACAGAACTATTCATAACTGTTTTCAAAACAAAGAAATGATAGCAATTCACAATTAATGTATGAAGCTCAAGCATCATTTGTGTGCAGATGCCACCTGGTTTGATATCTGATTAAATTAAATTCAAACATTTTTAAGTGTGCCTTTAATGTTCAAATACTGTTTGAAATGTTCTGTTCTGAATGCTGGTTTCCTGTAAAGTTGCTGGTGTCAACAACAGGATTCTCAACTAGCTTAACAAGCTAGATTTCCTTGGTCAACAAGCTAGACCAGTTAAGTTTTGCTAATGAATATCCCACTTCCATCCATGCAGTTCAATCCAGCACCAAACCAGCAAAAACAAGCCAAAATGAGAAATTAACACTTGTCTAAGTTGGTCTTTAAAACAGAGAGATGACGAATATTTAATGAGATATGTAAATAGACAGAGAGAAGAATAGAAAGTTTATGAAATATTCACAGATTCATTGAATATACAGAATCTGCTCCAGCAGCTTTGTACACAATGTTTTTCTTCATATAAGAGATAAGGAGGAAAATAATAAAAAATGACTAAGGAAATAAATGAATGTGTGTGTTTGTGTACAAGGCAAAATCTGATATCCACTGTGAGAGAGACCAAGCGACAGGTAAACTTTTGCATTGAAACTTGTTCAATTTATAGCACACACACACACCTCTTCTCATGGGACACACATATGGGACTGGCATGGTTTGCATGGCATACTGTACATGCCATGTGGCAGAGACATGTGTGGGCTGAACAGTGCCCTCTCTCTAAGAGCTGCCAAGGGCTGGCAATGACACACTGAAACCTGGACACAGTATGCACATGAGTCTCTGGCTTCCCCAAAGGCCCTCCTTCAATGTGATGAGGGAGCGAAGACTAAGGACTAAATCTACTCTTCCAGTCATGAGGGTTCGCAGTTAGATTTGTGCATTTACAAAAACAAAAGGTACAGAATTTGAGAAGTGTTCTGAAATCTATTCTCATAACTTTGTGTTTAGGCAGACAATGGCTCTTTTTTAGATCAGTGACAATGAATGCTCAGTCTTCAATGTACAAAATCTAATCTAGTTCAAAACCAAATTTGGTCACAAAAGCCTATAGTGACCAGGAGCTGTCAAACTCCAAAAATTGTTAATTTTTAAAAGTATCTTTAAAGTAGATCATGCAACTCGTGTGCTATAATCCAAGCCTTCTGAAGCCATATGATAGCTTTGTGTGAGAAACTGACCAAAATTTGAATCGATATTTGCTGAAAATCATACCCTCCATTTTAGCTCTCAAATATCGTTTGTGATTGTGCACATTTAAATGCGTTGCATCGCAATTTGCGGCATGTTACAGAATGCATTTTCATGCACCAAGTTTGAACGTGCAAATGAGATTCGAGAGCTGCAGTGGAAGGAAAGCTCCTCAACAAATACTGATGAAAATTTTGGTCTGTTCATCACATAAGTCATTGTATGATTTCAGAAGACTTGGGATAAAGTCCACGAGTCTTATGGACAACATTTATGATACTTTTAGGGTGCTTTATCATTTTTGGAGCTATATCCTTTAGTTGTTTGAAAAAGAGCAGCATGACCATTCTGTAAAACATAAAGTAATCCTTTAACATCAGAATTTCATCAGTAAAGGCCAGGCTCAAGGATATTGCTGTATTAAAAATGTATTTGCAGCATTATGGCTGACTCAAAGGATCATGTCATCATGTAACACTAGCCAGCTGGTACGTGTTGTGCAGTGTGTAAACCTCACTCCCCTGGCCTCAAGAGGAGCACTATCGACTGATGCTAGAGGCAGTAGCCTTTAGCTTCCTTGTTAGCGCAACTGCCTCCCATGCCGGACACACGGGTTCGAGTCCCACTTAGAACGGGTCAAGCAGGATCGGTTACAGTGGTGGCTTGACCCGGATGGGAGTGAGGTTTAGGGGGTGAGTGTAAGAGTATCCAGCTGGTACGTGCAGTGTGTAAACCTCACTCCCATGGCCTCAAGAGGCACACTAGCAACTGATGCTAAAGGCTGTAGCCTTTATCCTCCTTGTTAGCATGCCCGCCTCCCAGCAGGACTGTTTACAATCACATGGGGACACTGATTTTAAAATGTACCATCACTTAGTTTAAAAAGATAAAGAATTAATTAGCTTTTTTTTTATATCATAAGACTTTACACTAAAAAGCACCCTATGTTTCATAATGTATCACAGCAGGAAACAAGTCAATTGGATTTTGTTTGTTTCTGCAAAAAAAAAGATTTCTGAAAATTTGTTGTTCTAATCAAACTCAAACTGGAATATTTTTTGGTTTGGTTTATGATCCCAGAAACACACTTTCTAGTTGATACTAGTTCTCAATATTTAGCAGCCAATTCGTTAAGTTCAACTCAGTGAGGGAAGTGAGTGTGTTTTACAGTAAAACTGTAAATAGCTTCCTTTGAAAACACACTAATCTGGAAAAAAGACTATCAATTATGGCTGGCATCTTTGGGAATAATGTGCAGATACAGTATAACACCAAACTCAAAAGAAAGTAATATACAATTATATTTTGTTTAAAGAAAAGGAACCCTACTTTTCAGGAAATTACGTTATTTCCATTATGACATTATTTTCATGAGACATAAAGGAATATTACATGTTCAATACAAGTTAAGCTCAATCAACAACATTTATGGCATAGTGCTGAATAACACAAAAAATGTCTTTCGACTCATCACTATTTTTCTTAAAAAAAAAAGTTAAGCCAAGAGGTTACAGTGAGGCATTTACAATGAAAGTGAATGAGGGTTTAAAAGTAAAAACTCATGTATTATTATTTGTATTATTTGCTCTGTAAAGTTCTTTAAATTGCCCCTTTTACAGCCATTTTAGGGTTTTATGGTTTGTTGGCATTACAGAGTTGTAAAGCTGGCAATAACTTTACCAGAAATGGTTAGTAAATGCTTTTATCACACTAAAATCATGTTAACATGCATATTGTTTGTCTTGTGGCTATACCTTTGAAACACTGGATTGAAACACCGCATTGGCCTCCATTCACTTTCATTGTAAGTGCCTCACTGGGACCCATATTTCTGTTTTTTTTTAAAGAAAAGGTGGGGCAGGTCAAAATATTTTTTAGTGGTAATTAACATTAAACAACAAATGCTGTCGATTGAGCTTAACTTGAACTGAACATGGAATATTAATTTCCTCTTAATTCTCATTATCATAACGCAAAAAAAGTCTAATACTCAATATTGTAATGTGAAAAAATTATATATTGTATACTGTATGATAATATATTATATTTTTGTTGCACTTCCTTTCATTTGTTACATTAAAATATTAAATATTTTTTTAATAAAACAACAATTACTTTTTAACAATAATGAGATTAAAATTAGTCACTTTTGTAATAATGAGAATAAAAAAAAAAAAACAAGAAGAGGCCTGGATGCATAATGTGCTTAAATATCATAAAATTAAAAAATCTTGGAAAAATGTGACCTGGAAATGTATTTATGAGATTCACCCCAGAGGCACAAATATACATACATATACACACTCATACACACATGCGCAAAAGCTTTGACATTACCTGCTTGTCAAATAGGAGCTATATGCAAATATTGGCCTTAGCAAATATTAGACTGCTGTTTGCCGAGTAAAGCCCAGTATTCCCAGGACAGACAAAATATTTGTTCCCCTCATTAGTTAATTTAATTACACAGCTAATCTTATAAGGGTATTTCACTGCACAGATTCATGATAAATCTATACACAGAAAGTAGAGGCGAGTAAGTGGCAGCGTGAGAGAGAGAGAGAGATCTGTGTGCAAAGAGGGAAATGGTGGAAAAAGAGAGAGAGAGAGAGTGAGGGGTAATAAGCAAAAAGACAGATCTAAAATTAACGTCTAAAAGCGCATTCACCATGACCATTTGTGGGAGAGATTAGGGGATTGTGATTGCCATGATAATTGAAGCAGAGAGCAATCTACTGCCCCTCTGTAGTTCAACTGATGCCATTAACCACAAATATAAGAAAGAAAATAAACACGTGCAGTCCATTTCAGTGGCCAAAGGGGCCAACATTTGATGAATATTTAGCTGCTGTTCTGGGTTGCTATGGTGGCTCAACCAGCTAAAAAAAATTCTAAATAACCCAGAAAGAATTCCCATTCTGGTTTATGCAGCTCCGGTCTGGTCTAAAGATGGTTTGGTGCTGGTTCAGCTGGTGGATCTAATAATTAAGTTAGTTAAGAAGTCTGGTGGGGAATTATATGGTAGTTGCTTACGTATATCCAAATATAAACAAATGTATTCATATTAAAGTACATTCAAGTTATGCATTTTATCAGTATGTGTTTACCCTAGGAATCAAGTCTATGACATCAGCATTGCTATCACCATTCTCTAGCAGGTGATCTCCAGTAACATCGCATTCTATCACAGCTCAGTCAAGGTTAGCCAGTATGGATACTGAATTTTTCTTACCTGGTAGGAGTTGGGCCAAAAGGTGCTGATGGCTAGTTCAGCCTTCACCCAGCCTTCAGTTACTGGAGCTGAGGCGTTCCAGATGGGGTTCCCCTGCGGTCCACCGTCCACCTTAATGTAGATGTTGAGGGTTCCAGGACTTGTCCCGTCCCGACTGGACAGGGAGTAGTGGAAATCGATGCAGTGGGTGTCGTTCTCTTTTAATGTGGGGAGAAGCAGGTGGGCCTTCTGACCTGATGCACGACCTGAAGCGTTCACCATCATGAATGAACCTAGAGGAGGAAGGCAAACCACCAAACAATCAGATGCCTGGAAACTTAACCAGACTGAACTACACTACATGCAGAATTACAGAGTAGATTAAATAGAATAGGGAGTAATAAAACATATTGTTAATATAATTGGGTAAATATAGAATAGAATAGAATCATTGAAGACAAGGTTTTAATGTTGACGTAGTTTGAGGTAGAATAGAATGGAATAAAATAGAATAGAATCATTGAAGACAAGGTTTTAATGTTGAAGTAGTCTGAGGTAGAATAGAATAGAATGGAATAAAATAGAATAGAATCATTGAAGACAAGGTTTTAATGTTGAAGTAGTCTGAGGCAGAATAGAATAGAATGGAATAAAATAGAATAAAATCATTGAAGACAAGGTTTTGCTGTTGAAGTTGTTTGAGGCAGAATAGAATAGAATGGAATAAAATAGAATAGAATCATTGAAGACAAGTTTTTAATGTTGAAGTAGTCTGAGGTAGAATAGAATAGAATAGAATAAAATAGAATAGAATCATTGAAGACAAGGTTTTAATGTTGAAGTAGTCTGAGGCAGAATAGAATAGAATGGAATAAAATAGAATAAAATCATTGAAGACAAGGTTTTGCTGTTGAAGTTGTTTGAGGCAGAATAGAATAGAATGGAATAAAATAGAATAGAATCATTGAAGACAAGTTTTTAATGTTGAAGTAGTCTGAGGTAGAATAGAATAGAATAGAATAAAATAGAATAGAATCATTGAAGACAAGGTTTTAATGTTGAAGTAGTCTGAGGTAGAATAGAATAGAATGGAATAAAATAGAATAGAATCATTGAAGACAAGGTTTTAATGTTGAAGTAGTCTGAGGTAGAATAGAATAGAATGGAATAAAATAGAATAGAATCATTGAAGACAAGGTTTTGCTGTTGAAGTTGTTTGAGGCAGAATAGAATAGAATGGAATAAAATAGAATAGAATCATTGAAGACAAGGTTTTAATGTTGAAGTAGTCTGAGGTAGAATAGAATGGAATAAAATAGAATAGAATCACTGAAGACAAGTTTTTAATGTTGAAGTAGTCTGAGGTAGAATAGAATAGAATGGAATAAAATAGAATAGAATCATTGAAGACAAGGTTTTAATGTTGAAGTAGTCTGAGGTAGAATAGAATGGAATAAAATAGAATAGAATCACTGAAGACAAGTTTTTAATGTTGAAGTAGTCTGAGGTAGAATAGAATAGAATGGAATAAAATAGAATAGAATCATTGAAGACAAGGTTTTAATGTTGAAGTAGTTTAAGGTAGAATAGAATAGAATAGAATCATTGAAGACAAGGTTTAAATGTTGAAGTAGTTTGAGGTAGAATAGAATCATTGAAGATAAGGTTTTAATATTGAAGTAGTTTAAGGTAGAATAGAATAGAATAGAATCATTGAAGACAAGGTTTAAATGTTGAAGTAGTTTGAGGTAGAATAGAATGGAATAAAATAGAATAGAATCATTGAAGATAAGGTTTTAATATTGAAGTAGTTTAAGGTAGAATAGAATCATTGAAGACAAGGTTTTAATGTTGAAGTAGTTTGATGTAGAATAGAATAGAATAGAATAGAATAGAATAGAATAGAATAGAATAGAATAATTGAAGACAAGGTTTTAATGTTGAATAGTTTGAAGTAGAATAGAATAGAATCATTGAAGACAAGGTTTTAATGTTTAAGTAGTTTGAGGTAGAATAGAATAGAATAGAATCATTGAAGACAAGGTTTAAATGTTGAAGTAGTTTGAGGTAGAATAGAATGGAATGGAATAAAATAGAATAGAATCATTGAAGATAAGGTTTTAATGTTGAAGTAGTTTAAGGTAGAATAGAATAGAAACATTGAATAGAATAGAATTTGCTAATTTTAGATGATGTTTTATGTTAAAAGTAGAATAGAATAGGATAGAATACAATAGCAATTGAGTACTTTATTCTATTATTCGATAGTTGAGTAATAAAAAAAATTAATTAAAGTGGATGTCTTGATGCTGAGGTAGTTTGCAATTTGACATATTTTTTACTCTAGACAATATGCTTTATTAAAGCTTTACAAGGGGTTTGGTGAAAGTTAATAATAAACGTGTAACAGCAATTAAAAAGGGAAAAGAATGAAAGTATGAGTGCAGATAGAAAAATGAAGAATCATTCTTCAAGAATGTGAAGGAAGGAAGGTAACAATCATTAACTTTCTAAAGGGAAAAGCAATTAGTTTAACCAAAGGCACAAAGGTGCCATTTTTTTCACAAATGATTGTAATTTGTTCCTTGTTCTTTAAAACTTCCTATAAAAGAATTCCTTGCATTCACATTGACTGAAAGGTTCTGGCCTTAACAAAGATGACAGCCTGGCTAGTGTCTATCAATCAAAATCATGGCCATTCAAAAGAAATAGTGAGGAAGTTTCTTTTTTAGTCTTTTCACAGCAATTGTATTGCCTAGCATATAGACTAGCATGGATTGGTGACTGAGAGGCCACCTTTCCATTGAATGTTCATACAGGTGCTCAACTAAAATAACAAAATGAGAATTTTCAAACATCAAATTTATGTTTAGTTTAAAATACAAGTTACTTAGAGAGGAAATCTAACCAATTTTTTATTTACATTTTTTGCACTTTAAAACATGAATTAACACGCTGACCTGTAAGTGAAGTATGTAGACCATCCCCTTGAAATATTACAACAGGAGACCCATCTGAAGCATATTAATACCAGGCTGAAACCATTTAAATCAGATCACCAGAGATAGATGTCAATACCAGGTGTAAACAGGACCAAAGACCCTGGACACTGAAGCCATGTGCTTTTGTTAAGGGCTAGGTTAAAACTTTACATACGTGGATTAAATTCAGTCCCACATTTTCCAGACACCTTCTCACCTTGGGGTGATCAATCACTACGCATAATTTGCAAGGTGAGCAGAGGAAGCCATCGCCATATCACCCTATTCATCATCTGCATTATCTAAGACATGACCACAAGCCCCAGATGCATCGCATCTATCAATCAACACAACCTTGAGCCCCACGATGAGGCCAATCAATTCCACACACTGATCTAATCTTGCAAAGGCCCCCTTAATGGCGAGCTTCTAGTGAATTTGCCAGATTGCATTTCATATTGAACTCTTTCGGCCAACGTGCATTTTCTATCAGGTATTCCGAGCAGACATCTATATATGTTTCCTACCGTTGATGATTGTCAGTATATATGTTCAGGCAAAGCCAGACCTTTATGCCGCGAGGTAATTTAGACAGACAGCACAGCAAACCTAGGCAATCAGCCCTACTACCCCAGTCAAAATGAGTGTTCTCAATCACACCATTGGCTCATGATAGCTGCTTTAGTAGATTACATTTAAGATGGTCTAATGTGAGATTGGATGTAATGACTCTATGATAAATAATTCAAAACTATTTATTCTAGGCTGACAGTTAAATACACAAAACACTGTTGACAAATCAAACCGCACAACCATGACAAAAGCACAAACATGGCTGTGATTGGCACAGTCTTGCTGTCTTGCTGAGAATTTCAAATGGAAATTAATGTTTACATCATGATTTAAGTCCATAGACAAAAATTAAATGGCAATGTTTGCACAGCTCTCGCAAGACAGGAGATTAAAAAAAAACTAAGCCTCTAAACCACCCCAATGATATTACCTGATTTCAATTACTTCTTGGAGTGCCAATGTATTGGAGACACTCACATTTGCTACATATTTCATTTATTAACGAGCTTGTAGGGGTGAATCCAAGTATCACGGATTCACATTTTTAAACAAATGGTAAATACTACAGCAGGATGTAAAACTTGGAATTTTTCATGATTCACATTTACTGTATATTTAATTTACAACCGATTTTCTACAGGTGAAGTATTATTTTGTTGACTTGACAATGAGAAAATAATTTTCTATAAAAGACAATATATAGACAAATACTTGAGCAGGATTTATCATTTATGGTATTTCTTAAGGGCAAATATTTCTGTTAAGAAAACACTTTTGATGATAATTAGTTTTCCTAGAACTGTGGGCTTAGTGTAGATAAATAGAGAGCAATGGAGATATATATTTCTCTCAATACTTGCAGGCAACAAAATAGAGTCCTCAAAATTATCACATTAAAACAGCTACACTACCAGTGATTAAATGCTATTGACATCAACCAATTACAACTAGAAAGTTTTCGAGACAGACCAAGAATGAGATCAAACCATTAAAAAGGAATAGCAAAAAAGAATCAGTTTCCATGAAGATTCCAGAAAACTCCCATCTTTCTCTGTTTGAATAAATAGAGAGTTCCACCCCTAAGTCACACCATTAGTCAAGCCAATGTTGTATGTGGCTGGATGGGTCTTCAAACAAATATTTTGATTGACTTTTATGTGCTTATGTTGTAGCCGATAATAAAAAAATGCATACATCAGCTTAAATGGTTTTCTAGAACAACGCAACCATCTGTAAAACATCTTTATAGGGGCCACTCACACAGGGCCACCAATACGGTATCACTTGAATTACATTTGGTTGACAGCTGTCACACCAAAATCAAAATAAAGAGATGTTATGTGACATCATTTAATTTCGAAACACCCTTGATTTTAAGATTTATTGGTTCAAACATTTGCAAGGCATTTTTAGAATGACTTGCAATTCACATCAATCATTGAGACGCCAGACTCGTGTGCGGCAATTTGAACCCATTTTCTTGGAAAGGATTCATCCGCGAGTGGCCGCAAAGTACACAATGAAGCCTTGGCGTTGAAAGTCATTATTCCCTCTGAGTATTTCCACAGGGAGCTCTTTGCACTAAATGTCACATTCTCACCATCATAATATAATCCACCACATGACAAATAGCAAAAACTCTGCTAGTTGTCACTTTAATATGCAATTATGGCAGGTCTCTGTACTTTGGGCCCTCTCCTGCTCCGTCTGATAAAGTCACGGCATTCCTTATTTCTGCCTGGCAGATTTATCCCGGGAACAATAAAGCACCTATTTACCATTGAGCCAACCAAGGGCGGTAATCCGCTACATACTGTGGAAAAGCTAATGTGTTGAGAGGCAAAACACATGAAGGAATAAAAGCGAAGAGAGGAAAGAGCTTCAATCGAAGTGGCAGCGTAGCATAGCCTAGAGCATTTTCTCTGAGTAGACAATGGAGGAGTGCCTGCTCAAAAAACATATCAGATGAAAAAATAATAGATGGTACAAAAACAAAACAAAACAAACCAAAAAACTGTGAGAAATGGTGAGAAACAATCAACATTGCAAAATAATAGAAAAAGCGTCTCTTTTGCCTCCCGTTAGCTCATTGCATTTTATGGAGGTCTCAAAACAAATATTATGAAATATGAGATCAAACCGTGAAAGCACTACATTTTTGTAAAGTAACAGTGTCCAACAGAAACACCAGAGGACAAAGTTTCAGAAGAAGGCTCTTTTGCTTGGAAGAGGGATGCAAAATACAGGCGAAAAGTCAAAGAAAAGAGTTTCAGTAATATCTGAACAATACCTAATAGTTATTACGTTATTGCAGTGTAAAAAACCTTTTAAAAATATACAAATGCATAAGA
Organism: Moxostoma hubbsi; assembly: GCA_032164185.1. NCBI lineage: Eukaryota > Metazoa > Chordata > Actinopteri > Cypriniformes > Catostomidae > Moxostoma > Moxostoma hubbsi. The sequence goes on along the minus strand of JAVLUX010000017.1, from coordinate 40,888,368 downwards.
CTTTGACTAAAAAAATTGTATGTTTACATAAACATACAAAATTGGTAAAGTACAAGTTGCTTTTTGACAGAGTTAAGTAAATGGTGTTCCATTTGCCCTTAACCCGGAAACCGTGTAAACATCAAATGAAACTGGAACACAAATTTGCATTGAACTATCAGAGCACAAACGCAGAGAGCGTATTTTGCCTTCTCATTTCAGAAGTCCACCACACTCCACTGATTGTAGGCAATCGTGATGCGTCAGCTGCAATAGTTTCATTTGGAGCAGCTGCAAGCAAGAGAAGACACGTGCCACTTTCCTGACACCCTCCCCCAAAGTGACACACTGCAGCTGGGTCATCCCTCCACACACACATACATACTCTTCATAGGGGTCCCAGGAGCATGGTAGATTTGTGCTTTGGCCCATTTCACACATTTAAGCACGCTAAATTCCCCAAATCCCAACTCGCTTCACCACAACCAGGGTATGAATGAAAGTAGGGCTGGACTATATATTGAATTATCACTATATGTGCACAATGATTTAGCCATGAGAATATGGGAGTGAGAAGATGTAATTGCATCTATGATTTAAACTTCAATAGCAAATAGACAAGTTCGATTAATTTTTGTGAATCAGTTCAAACTCTCTGTTTCAGTGAATTGATTCAAAGAAACTCTGACTTAACGGCTTGTTTGCGTCATTACTCAAAACAGTTCAAGGAAGTCTCAGCATGCCCTTTTTTTATACATTCAACTGTTTTAGTAAAAATACAGTTTATGTTGGTAAATGTTTACTTGTTCATGGTTTATGGCTTGCATTGTTACATTGGTGCATATGAATAAAACAGATTCAATATAATACTAGATTTGTACTGTATATTACAATATTTTGAATATAATTGGCTACAATGGCTGTTTGGTTGAAATGATGGTTCTCCTGATTGAACGTCCTTATAAGCTATTTCAGTGCAAATAAATATTGAGTTTATAGCGAAAATCATCGAAAAGGCAAAAGAAAAAAAATGTCAAGATATAATTTTGCTAGCTGTATCACTCAGCCCGACATGAAAGTTGGTGTAAATGGAATGGAATGGATGTTTTTATGGCAGGGAGACAGGATGTGAGTCCATTCGGTAGGAAAACACAAGTAGGGAGACAGATGGATACTTCATCCAGGCCCCATATGTTTGCTGTCCTGGATGTGTAATGGACCTTTATGATGTGATGCTATCCAGGTCCTCTCCTCTCCCGATGCCCTGATTATTACTTCTTACACATATGCCCATCCTCCACCACAACCCGAGCAAAAACAGCCTTGTACTGCTTGTCGCGCCAAATGATACGTGATTGGCATAGAGTTAGCCAGACCCACCGAATGTGTGTCACAATTCGTCCTGGCCCATTGAAATCACGCCAGCCTTTCCCTCTGTGCTCTTTTCCCATGAGCCCTCACGGCTGTTTTCTGGCAGACAGTGGGTCGTGTCACAATCTTCTAAAACTGTGGTAATCTGATAAGTGGAATATCAATAATCGAAGTGTCATTATCAGAGAGAAGGCGTCATGGGAGAGCGCCTTAATGCAAATCAGTGAATCGGCCAATGACAAATCCAATTGAAACAACTTCATTTGTGGTTTAGCATTCCAGTGCTTGCTTTCTGCTTCACTAGAGATTCATTTGCTTATTGGCTAGAGAGGAACTGATGTTGATTCTGTGACTTTTTAAATCAAGGGTAAATGCATATTCAAATAGGAAGCCCACCAGTGGCTTTTGTACAAGAAAAGACAGACAATTAATATTATACAATGAGAACTTATGGCCAGGAACATTGGACTTAAAAAATATAATTAAGTGTATTTGCAATTACTTTTAACCAACTGGGACCAGTTGCATAAAACTTTTTTAGACTAGTCTTACTAGTTAGTCGTCTAAAATTTTGGTCTTATCTTTTTTAGTCAGTTCCATAAATACTTCTAATTTAAGACCAAAATGTAACACCCTGTCTTCACCGGACGCATTATCAAAAACAATAGAACCCCATTATAATCAATGATGCTGTCTACACTGGAAGCGTCCATTGCTTTGTGTCTGCACAGAGGCGTGCCGACAATAAACGGGCATCGTGTTCCATTTTGCGCTGCATGCGCTGGTGCTACTACACCAATTAAATCGTTTAGAATGGTCGTGGCGACGCGTCCAGTGTAGACAGCCTCAAGCCATTGACAGGGTGTAAGACAGCACACCCCAAGGCCAACTTTTGTTTACATTCTATGCTGCCATGGAAAATAACTGTCAGCTGAGCTAGTTGGGCTTCAGTTGTGCGCTAAAAGGGGCTTGAGTTGAGACTTTGTAGAACAGTCGCTATCAAACTTTTTTTGATGAACGCCCCCCTAATTAGCACCTTATTGCTCTGTCCATTGAGCCGAATCCATCTACAGAGCCATACAGGTGCATTAGCAGAGGTTGTGCCTCTATCTGTGTATCTGACACTGCTAAACCAGATACTTCAGATGCGTCGCTAGACTTAAAAATCAGATGAACTGCAGTACAAATGCATACCAACCCGTATAATTGAGAACCAAAGTTAAACCAAGCTTAGATAAACGTTTGAATGCAAAGAGGAACTTTATGTTACATTTGTGTCATCAAAAGTTATAAATAAATCCCACTTGGTTTGGTATTTTGTTATCTAATGCAATGACATTCATACATTTTTGCATGTGTCTTAAGTGTCCAGATATTTTTTGGGGCCACTGTACCTGCAAACTTCAAGAAAAAGCTTGTCCGATTTTTATGTTTATTTTAGCATTCCTTTGATTGTTGCTATTTGAAACCTCTGTGCCTTGGCATTTGAATTAAGATTATTTGAAATTTTTATATTTATTTACAAATATGTCATGGGTTTCATCTATTTTTTATTTACCTTTTTTCTTCTTCTTCTTCTTCTTTTTCCATGGAACAATGGAAAATGTTTTGGAACAAAGAATGGCCTTTTATCAGTTCCCGCTCAAGTCTCCCTTGGTGGTCGAAGTAGCCGAATTGGGCTCAGGTTGTCTCAAACTGATTGGAGTATGTCTATTTATTATTAGCATGTAAAAGGCACAGATTGAAAAGATTCAAAGGCTAGTAAATTGCCAGGGGAGATCATAGCTAGCCTAACAAGATAGAGGTAGACAAAAGAAGCAATACAACGGGCAGAGAGATATAGAGAGATACAATAAAGAATCCAATAATATCCAGAAATACATTCTAAATAGAGGCATGTCTAAAATTCTGAAAAGGCTTCTTATTTGCTGCAACTAGTCTTGGTAAAAGAAGAAACAATGATAAATCTAAATTGATTGACTGTGGATAGGTGTATAAAAAGTAGAACAGTCATTATAATAAAAATGTTGTGTGAAATGGTTGCCAGTGCAATTTTGTCAGCTTTCAGTATTTTTGGAAGCAGAGAAAGCCAAGTGATAGGGATAGTTCACTCAAAAATGAAAATTGATTTCAAGCTTCTTTTATAGAAGTAGCAAATAAGGGTGGTTTCACATATAGTATGTTTTAAGTGAACCAAATTTAGTTCGGTTAAAGTAAACCACAAAGTGAATGAGGGTATGAGCCAAGAACATTTGCCATTGCACAAATAAGATTAAAGTGAAACTATAAAAATCCTCGCTTGTATTTTCGTGGCAGTTTGGCAGGAACCTCCGTAGATGGTATGCCCGTCAGAGCACTTTAAAGTGGTTCATCTTAACAAACGAACCATACTCAGACCACCTCCTAAGGTGGTCAAGTACGGTTCGCTTTTGGATCCTTTTAGGGGGGTCTGAGACCACTTGGGTTGTTAACATATACATGTTATACTGCTCTGAGAGCGCTTGGAGTGCTTAAACGAACTAGGTGTGAAGACACCGTAAATTTAGATCTAGGTACATATATTAATGTTAAATTATATTGGGACAGAAGACCTTCTTCTTCCAAATCATAGTCGCCCTAGTCCTCCTTTTGCCGGCTCAAATCCAGGTTCATGAAAGGAACAGGTGTCCAAGAGGAGGACGCGACAGTGGCACCCTGCTGGCAGCGTGCGATGAGGCGAACTTGATGCTTATTGCACCTTGTCACACTGCCATAAATGTAGAAAAAAACATTTACTGGCAGTGACAATGCATCCCTGGCCCCCAATTGGGCTAATCAGCCAAGGAGAGGGATAAATGCCGTGGAACATGGCAGTTTGGGAGAGAGAGAGCCACATGCAGCTGCCATGTGGGTGTTTATGTTGTTTAAGTTCTTATTAAATATTATTTTGACTGTTCAGCCAGTTCCCGCCTCCTCCTTTCCCAGCCTTAACCCTGTTACAATACTGTGCAAAAGTTTTAGGCACTTAAGATGTTTCACAAAAGCATTTGTCTTAAGATGGTTATTTATATCTTCATCTTTAGTGTGTCAATAGGAAAAATACATTTTAGACTCCCAAACATTACTTTTGCAAATATAAAACATTAGAATAGAAGAACAGGGAGACTTGCAACAGATGTCATGGCCCCCACAGAGCCCCCACTGAACACCGTTTCTGTCTGAGATTACATAGACAGAAGCAATTGAGACAGCCTAAATAAATAGAAGAGGTTTACCTAGGAGAATTGGGGCTGTTTTGAAGGCAAAGGTGGTCTGATTGTAAAGCGGTTTAAGGGAAAGGAGGAGGAGAGAACCGGCTTGACAATATAAATAATATTTTAATGATAAACTTAAAAGACAAAACACACATGACGGACATGTCCGTAAATGATCTCTCTCCCACACCATCCTCTGCAGTCGGCCTTTGAGTGGATCCTCCGCAGGGGGGGTTGAGTGGATACAATGGCACCCGGGACGGAGAGGTGCGGCGACCTTGCTGTGCGAACATGTTAAGATTGTGCTTTTGTACAGAGATGATTTCACCTCTAAAGAACTAAACTGTGCCAAAAATGACCAAAAAAAATGACTAAAACAGCAATTGCGAGAGGGGTGTCTAATGGGGTGGCAAGGCTTCGGTCCATGGTGGCCACGGCCACCCCTATCCACCCCCTAGCTCTGCCACTGTGAAGAGCATGAAAGTCCAAATGTGAGCTGAAAGTTTTATAGAGTTGAAGCACCACCAAATGATGTGGTTGCTGCAGCAATTCCATTTTTATCTCACATTTGCTTTTTATGACTTTTCTTTTTTATGTTAATTTAAAACTCTATAGATCATTAACCTTAAAAACCTCATCTGTTTTGGGAGAAAATGTACCTTGCATTAAGTACCACACAGTGGACATTTCAACATGGAAAAATAGATTGTGAAAACATTGTGATATATACATTTTTTATTATATTTGATTATATCGCCCATTCTTAAGCCTTATGCTCTGTATATCTGGACACAAGCTATTTTTCTTCAATTGAGAAGAGATGTCTTGGCTTCATTTACCCGTCATGGTGACCAGAAGTCAGTAGCTGCTTCAGCAGTCCCTGTTACTGCTCTCTTGGGAAGAATTGGACACTCTTGCCTGTGTTGCTACTATCTAATAATACCTCCTGAACTCTTCAACCTCACAGAGGGATGTGCATTCACGAGCCCTAGAGAGCGAGCCACGACCGATTTTATCAGATAGTTATTTGAGGTTCTCTGTATGCTTTTACACAGTGTTGGCTGCTGAAAAACAAGCTGGGGCACTCAAATCTCAGCAACACATAGACGTTTTCGGATAACAATCAGAATGGATCCACCTTGGCTGAAAATGAAAAAATAGGCTCTAGTCCTTAAGTTGGAAATATACGCATCTGATTGAATAGGTGATTCATTAGGAACGTTGTGAAGGCCGTCAGAGCAGCCGGATAATGTGCAGGAGGAAGAACAGAGAGACAGTGAACAAGATGATGGCCCGAGTGTAATGCTGGATTTAAGAAATGGTCATCTTTCTTCTACCTTTAAAGGAATATGTCAAGTTATTTACAGCATAACTTACTCAATTCAAACATCAAGTATAAAATAGATACAAATATATTAGATTTTTTTATTAAGTATGGCAAACGTTTAGTTTTTTCTCCAACCACATTCTCAAATAGTTTCCCAAAAAATGAACATTTTATCAACAAAAGACAGAAAATCATATGGATGGAACATTTGGATGTTCCAAAATGTTGCGATGTTCCAAACCCATATGATTTTCTGTCTTTTGTGGAACATAAAAGGAGATGTTAGGCGATGTTTGTCTTCATCACCATTCACTTCCATTTTCTTTTTCCATACATTGAAAATGAATGGTGACTGAGGCAGTCATTCTGCCTAACATCTCCTTTTGGGCTCCATGGGAGAATGTCATCCTGTATGTGTTTGGACCAACATGAGGGTGAGTAAATGATGACAGACTTTTAAAACTATCATTTTAGTATTAACTTAGGCCACATCCACTTTCAGACATCCTCTGAAAACTGGGGGTTATGAAAACGTAGTGCTTTGAAAACGCTCTCCATTACCACTTACTTTGGAAAACAATGACATTAGGAACATTTGTTCCATGAATTGTAAAGTTGAACTTCCGGATATGTTTCAGATTTAATCTTTGTTGGTGGAGTTTGCTTCATGAGTTCAATACCGCACTGTTCTAGTTAAAGACCATCTTATTCCTTCCATTATCTTTTTTGGAATTATTAGGGGTAATCCGTTTGTAAAACCATTCATATGTAAATTGTAACATTCTATTTAATGTGATAATTCAATTAAGAATGGCTCTATGAACAATTTGCATACACATGCACATACTCTCAGTGGAACAAAGACCAAAAAGTAGTTCTGTAGCCTTTAAAAAACTGACAGTTGACAAAAGTACCATAAGACAGTGTAAATATGTAAATAAAAAAAAGTGAAAGTGAAAAATGAAAAATGGAAAAATTATCTCAGTTAGTTGGTGGCATCACGATTATTCAGTAGAGTGCATTAGCCAGTGAAATGGAAGTGCACTTGGCAGGGTGCAGGGTGAAGAGCATAGAGGATAATGACCTACAACTGGAACATCGCCCACTGCTCTGTTCTGCTTCAGTAGTGGCAGTGAAAGCATCAAAAGCCTGGAGTTTACAGCCATTCAGGACACACACACACACACACACACACACACACACACACAAGCCCTCATGATACAATTGCTCAACTTGGATTCCACGTCTTACACTTCATTGGACGCACTGCATCATGCAACTGGCAAGAGCTAAAAATATGGTGTGCAGCGATATCGATCCAGACACCAGCACACACACACACACACACACACACACACACACAACTGATCTCTGATAGTGCATTCCAGGTCTTAGTCCCATTTTAGTTATCTCTCTGACTTCCTAACACAAACAAACAGATGTGTATCATGGACACCATAAGATGACTCAATTACCCATGTTTGCCAAGTTTTGGATATGCCTGAGATCATCTATTAATGATGAGGCCAAGACACCATGACACCTAAACTGAATATATTATCCATTACAGTTCTTTACAATCTGGGAACCAAAAATATTGCTGCTCATTATTTGCTTTTTCTTAGTTCAGTAGCCTTAATAGAGTACTTAGTTATCATTCATTTTTAAACTTTGCTCCTAAAATTCCTTATGAGAAATAAAAAGGTAATGAATGAAACAATTGTTGCAATAAAATGAATGTTGCTAGCATAGTTCAGATAATTATGGTCTTGGAAGAATTTGATGAGAAATGCGAGTTCATACTGAAATCTTGTTTGCATACTTTGGTATATTGGCAAATCTGGAACTTTAAGACATATTTGAGATCTCTTCTGAAACTCTGTGGAGACACATGTGAGAATACTGGGGTCTTTTATTCAGGAGAAATATCTGAGAAACAGTACACTTAAGACAGAGTCTCAATTTGCCATCTAGGAAGACAACTGAGATATTAAAGAGATCTCATTTGAGATTTTTCTTTCCTCCGGAGGTACACATTTTCAAAGGCTGACTTTTTAAGAGACATTCTAAAGCTTGTGTTTCATTTTTCAGTAAAATTAGGCATTTAAAAATGTAAATCATTGAAAGGGATTGAGACAGAAGCACATTTGAGGTTATTAGCTAATTTTAGATTGTAACAGAACAAATAGGACAAAAGAAAAAAGAAGGGAGGCATCTCATACTAAAGGCCATCTATCATTAAAAAACCCTACTGAGTATAAAAATATCCTCAAGCAACAAAACTGTCACTGGTCCTTTAGGCTTGTCATTTATCAAACTCTGGCCAATTGTTGTGAGGCCAGGAGGGAAAATGGGAATTCTACGAGACATTTATTCTGTTTTGGGGCAGGATGCTGTTTTTGTCTCTTTCTTTTTTCCTTTAGTTTGATGTAAGTGATTTCTCTTCACGGTTATAGAGTGAGAACTGTAATCCCAAGGGGAAACCAGCAGAATTTAGAGATTGGCACAAAAAAGAATTACAATGTGTTAGTTTGAGTGCCTCTCTTTTGGAAACTCCTCCTAAAGATTTCACGCTACATTCACCAAATTTGGCACAGACCTACAGCCTGTTCTTACTTTAGTTGCTGTCTTTTCTAAGTGATTAATGGTTTCCCCGTTGCGTATGATTAAATATCCCCAAAATCCCATTGACTTACAATGACGAAACGTCCAAACGGGCCAAGACTATTCAAACTCCTGTCAAAAATTCAAATGTAAACAATCAGTCTATCTATCTATCTATCTATCTATCTATCTATCTATCTATCTATCTATCTATCTATCTATCTATCTATCTATCTATCTGTCTGTCAGATAATATTCATATTTTACATATTTGACAATGTAACTCAATTATTAAGATTCAAAATCTAAATGTTATGCATTACTTTACTTGTTGCTTGCATAAAATCCTCATTAGATTATGCATTTTACTTTTAATGTGTTATCCCAAATACTGATTGAAGGTGTATTTGTGTATGGTCGACACCTGAAGACTAATCCTGAAATATATCCTGATTCCATCCAAACACCAAACCTCTAACCATGATGCTTAATTTCCATATAATCATATAATTAAAAGAGACTTTCAGGGGTCAATCCAGGCTTTTAAAGTTGGCATGAAATAAAAATGTACCCTATTTATTTTATTAATGCATGTTACCGGTCTTTGTGAATGATTCATTCATGCATATTTACTATTTTATAAAAAAAACTAAAAAAATGTACTCGAAATCTTTAATCAAAATGTCAAAACTTGATCTTCCGGTGATATGACTGACCTGGTATGCATGCAAGCAAGTTTTAGTCAGTTTAAACCCCGCCCCTTCAAAATTCTGTTTCCCTAACAAAACCCAATACCTTACCCCAAACTACCTTGGTTACAGGCCCGCAGGATTGAATTCACATTTTAAAGTAGAAACTTTTTTTACATTTGCAGTTGTGTTCGAGGCATTTCATGCCTGAATATTTCCAAAAGTATTCTCTTCTGAGTGGAGAAAGTGGCTGGGTTTATTAATATATTTAAATGCAGGCATCTTTTGGAAGGTATCTTGGATGTACAGCATGAATAAGTGTTATTTTTTTCCCTTTAAATATTGTATATTGTGATAAATAATTGATTAATAAAATCAAGTCCCGGCCCTATATTTTTTCTTGTTCAATAAGCCGTTTCACTCGAATACGTCTCAATAAGGAAGTCGATTATTACTTCCGTTTCATGTGGACTTTATCTGCGCTGAATGGAAACAGTTGCTCTCTGTCCAAGGCTAATATTTAGTGTGCATCAAGCTGACAATATGATTTCCACCAAGTGCTTGTAAGACTGCACACTGATTCTCTGCTATTTATTAATGAAGTAAACAGAAATTAATGAAATGTAAGTCGTTTATTTCAGGAAAGACCACATGCAACATGTAGTCAACAAAGAGGATTACGCTCTAATCCATATGTGATCAAATCGCTATAACTATAATCAGCTAATGGCTCCAGCGAGCATCTCTTACTGTATGTAGAATGCATGTAATCACTACTCTAATGACATACTGTCAGGGAGCGTTGAGGGATGTAGAGAGGGAGAAGGTGAAAGATACACTCACACATTGAGATAAATCACCTGTCTGCTTAAAATAAATGTTGATGCATATTAAATATCAGTATTGAAGATTTATGCTCTTCTGAGATAATTTGATCTCAAACAGTGATGTGATTTTCAGCAAACACACATTACTCTATATCTTGACTCTTACTGACTCATTTGACTCTCTACACATTCAATTATATATACAGTGTTTTTATATTGAATTTGTAATTCTGTAGAATAAGGTAATAAAGTCTGAATAAGATGTCTAGACACTGCATTCATTGAAAACATCCCACCTGATTGCAAATGCAATGCTCTGTCATTTGTCTACCGTACAATCTCATTACACTTAAACTAGCTTGTTTGTGGTTCTTGGCTAATGTTTAACATTATTTTCTGGCCAAGCTAATGTGAACTGAAAATGAAAGTTGTTTCAAAGGTGAAGCAAACTTCTACATTGTGATAAAAGTTTACGGAGAAAAGATGAACACTTTCCCAGACCACTGACCATCTGAAAACTAGGTGCAACAGGACATAAAGACTGTGAACAAAAGTATGTACTTCTCTCCCTCTTATCAAACATTACTCTCTCTCAGTTTAGCCAGACACACTCTCACACTTATCCCTTTCAACACTTCAGGAGATTTGAGGATTGGGTTTGACAGGAGAAGAGGAGAATCGAGGGCCAGCCAGGTCTTAGCAAAGAGGTGTGGCGGAATTGAAAAAAATATCTCCAGTTCTGTCTGGATTTGACACGGCTGAGATAGAAGTAATTTCTCTCTCTCCACTTTAATCGTCAAAGAGAGAATGAGAATGAGAAAAAGAGTGGAATTCGGTTGTATTTCTACAAAAGTAGGTCAATGGACATTTTATCTTTTTATAGTGGGAAATAGAAGTGATGTGTCAGTACAGATAGACCCCGTACAGCTGTTTGACACTTTTAGGAAGTCTTGAGGACCAGTGCTTCTTGCAATAGTTGCACATAATCAAGTCTCTTCTTGCAATATCAAAGGAAATTGAAACAGGCAGGAATTATGATTGACTTCATTGTTGTCATATTAAAGTGGCAGGAAATCAATCAGGCTTAGAGACCTTCAGTTGTCTCGATAATAATACAGCAAAATCACATTAAGACCCATTAAAGATATCCAAAGCATTATGGAATTCTCCAAAATGAGGTTAAACATCTGAAGACAACCAAGGCTTTAGGGAATGTGCCGAAATGTAATTAAAACAAAAGATCCAAAGATATCCAAAAGATAACTGAGGCTTTATGGGAATCCTGCAAAACGAGGTTAAAATAGCCACTGAGAAATGTTTTTTGTGATGCGTGAGGAAATGTTGCTTGAGTGATATTTCCTTGAACAAGAAATGGCATTTCTATCGGGAAGACTCACAGACTTGAGTGAAATTTAAGATAGACAGAAAAGTAATGTCTCTCTTTGGCATACGGGGCGTCTGGCGGTCCGAAGAAGTTGTACTCTGAGCCATCATATCCTGCCAGAGATAGGAGGCAGGGGTGAGGAGCCTACCCCTGTGCAGGACGGGACTCAACTGGTGGTGGTGGGGTGGTGGAGGTTGCCGTGTTAGCACACTGAAACAGCAATGTGATAGATTGTGAGCAGACTTATAAAGCAATGGCTTACATGTGATTGGCTGGGACTTACCCAGCTAATGGTGCGATGATGTACAGCTGCTAGTCTTCCCGCTAGAACTACACTGCGCTTACATTAACTGCCCATTTTACTTCCATTACGTCACTATTTGATTGTTTAGCTATTTGCTCACTCCTTTTGCTTCAAACCAAAATTACTTTCTTTCACAGAACACAAAAGGCGAAATGTTGCAATCGCTGATTTCCATAAAAAGCAGTGGATAGTGCCTCACTTTAAAGCTTTAAAAACATTCAAAATTGTTGCAAAATTAGTCCATGCAACTTGTGCATCATATTTCAAGTCTACTGAAAACATACGATCCCTTTGTATGATGAACAGATCACAATTTAAGTCGTTATTAACTTTCAAATGTCAAATTCTTTCAAATAACTTTTGATGTCAAAATACATTCTAATATCCCAGTTTATTGTTCATTGACAAATATAATTAAGCCTTTAATTGGTTTACCTCCCCAAAAAGTGTAAACACTGAGCCTCCCAGGCAAAATCAAAACATTTATGTTTATATTTTTAGCGGCCCACCCAGCTCCACCCATCACTTTCTATCTAAACATATAGTGTGAGTTTGGGGCGTGGCTACTTGTAGTAAACTGTACAACCGGGAGAATATGAATGTCCATGGCAGACGTGTTACAAAGGAAACAAATCTTAGCTTTGCCAAAATTTGAAGACTTGCTAAAAGACAAAGAGACAGAGAATGGAGTAAAACCATTTACAATGAAGGACTTTGAGGGAATATTTGGGGTTTGATTCTTGCACTGTTGCTTCTCGACAGGTAAGCATGTTAGCTCATTACTGTCAAGCTTCAGATACATTTATAAGATCCTCAGAATATGTATTGTTATGCTTATTAGTTACAATAACTATCCTATGTCTTGTGCTAGATCCACCGCACACCAAGCTGCCATTATTTTGATAAATTATTAACCTTTCAAATGTAATCTGTTTGGGAAACTATTTCACTCGCTTTTAGCGCACCACACTGGACATTTCACTTCTGAACTGCACTGAGACATGTAATGAACCACATAATTTCCACAGTCGTGCAATGTTCGTCGCATGGGAGAAGACACTCAAGAATTGCAATGTCAGAGCACCCAGCCTCGAGACAGAGAAAGGTAAAAAAATAAATAAATAAATAAATTTGAAGTTAGTAATGTTGTTGGTTTTCTTTATTATTTGGTCCAAGTCATCAATTTCAATTTTGGTCCAAGTCATCAATTTTTTTTTAATTAGTTAGTTTTATAATGAAATAAATGAATATGGTGGCACAAATATATGTTTGTCTACAAAACTAATTTTAAACATTTAATATACGCCTTCAGATCAAAAGATTTTTAAGATCATGAGAAAAAGGAGAGTTACAGGAGGTAGTGTGTGTATGTATATATATATATATATATATATATACTGTATATATATATATATATATATTTACAACATGAATTGTAATTTTTGACTTCATAATTGTCCAATCTGTAGAAGTAGTAGGCATTTAGATAAAGTTTTGGACAAAAACTGTCAGTGTTTCTCACTTCGTTCTCATAGTGTGTAATAAATACATCACATTCAGTCGGGTGGTCACATACTGTACAGTCTAGTCACAGAAATATTTCAGCGTATCCAAAGCTCAAATCAGATCCACAATTTGGCCTCTGCAGATGGTCGGAACTCCACACAGCAGACTGTGCGGCAATCCATTTGAAAATGACTGACCTCTGGTCTATCATCTGTCATTTGTCAGATTCTGTAAAAAGGTAGCATCAGTCCAGTAAGACAAAAGAAAATAATCTGCAAAAATGTAGTTAGTACTTTTCAAGTTTAAATAAAATTGTAAGGAGTAAAAAGTAAATATAATTAGTTGGAAATTTAATTAAGTAAAAGTGCAAGTATTCCTTTTATTTGCACTTGATTAAAGTACAAATCCCCCAAAATAATACTTAAGTATAATAGAGGCTGATGAACTGGAATAAGGGCAAATCTGTGAGAAGTGAATGGTCAAACCGCAGTGTCAATTAGAGGTCAGACAGAGCTCTAATTGAGACTTGTGAAACTAGTCATATTCAACAAAATATCAAACATGACATATTACATTTCCCAAAGGCTGAAAACCTCCTGTGAAATGAGAATGATTCAAAGCATGGTAAGTCAGTTGACCTTCCGCTAACACAATACAACAAATATGGAAAAGAGAAAGAGGGACAGAGAGAGGTAAGAGAGATGTAGGAAAAGTGGATGCGTAATTGTCCCCAAGGTAGTTGCAAAGTGAAATCTGTTGTTGGTTTAGCAAAAGAGAAGGTCAGTGCTTTCAGTGTGCCTATTCAATATTTGCACATACGCACACACACGCATGCTCTCTTAAACCAGTCAGCCATTTTTGGACGGCAACTCTCGAATCAAGCTCTCAGATGAGCCTTCATTGTTCCCTGAGGGTTGGAGAGAAACGCTCCGTCAACAAAGGCCAAGGCCGGCTCTGATTGCAAGGCAGACAAAAAGAGCATTCAGGTGGAACCACCATATTATATCTGCTGATAAGCAAGGGTTACTGTCTAAACACACACATGTGTAAACACACACAGAGAAAGATAACCAAGGCTGGCTAACAAATCGGTAAATCCCAACAAAGACTAAGGCAGGTGCTTACAACAATGACTTGTTGCTACTACGTAAGCACGGAGGTTGGTGTAGTGTATTGTGATATGGGATGCGGCTATGGGGCTCTAATATCACCAAGTAGAAAGAAACAGCACAATGAACAGAGATCTTAGGGAACTATAAATGGTCTTTTTCACTGGAAACACTTTGCAGACGTTTCTCTCTCAAAAGGGACTTTAGAGAGAGAAATGGTGGGTCTCTGAATTCTTGTTTTTCTGTTTCTTAGGTCTAAGGAACCATCTGTTGATTTTGATTGTTTGACTGTTTGGCCCTCTCAGCTTGCTGTAATACAAGCTCAAGTACACACTTAAACATAACATACACATTAAAGGTAATTTGTTTAAAAGCCTTGAGGTCATTCTATAATGAATAGACATTGAGATTTACCTCACATGAGGCAGTTAGCTAGTCATAACAACAGGTGCAAAACGGGACCAGCCTAATATAACAATTGGCAATCATTTAGCAAACATGAAATATGTCTGATGAGATGTGGTTGATCTATAGCCCTGTATGCATTCTCTGTTTAAAAAAAAAAAAAAAAAACATTGAGTGGCATTTCTGTGAATGGAATTGCCTTGTTGATGAGAGAGGCCAACAGAGAATGGCCAGACTGGCTCAAACTGACAAAGTCTACAGTAACTCAGATGAACGCTCTGTACAATTGTGGCAAGAAGAATAGGTTGCTGCTGTTTTTGTGGCACAAGGGGGACCTACACAATATTATCCAAGTGGTTTTGATGTTTTGGTTGATCATTATATATATATATATATATATATATATATATATATATATATATATATATATATATATATATATTAGAGTTGGTTTACTTGAGTTTGGACTCTGATGGAGGGAACGAGACATTGTGTCGAAGAAGCGACACTAGGGGTCCAATTTAAATCACGCCATGCGCTGAGCCGTGTACATGTACTAATGACACAGGTGTGGGAAGGTACTTGACGTGCCAAAATGACCAGCTGTATCAAACTGCACATACCCTTCACCAATGCCCCACAAAGTCATTGGAATCCATATAGTTACCCTAGACAGGGAAAGCTTGCCAACCTGGGGACGGGCCGAGCCTAGCCAGGCCTCTTTTCGCTCTATGTTTCTCGCATAGAGTTAACAGCTGAGGCCCTTACACGCACCGGGGAAGGGGGTCTTACCCAGTTTCAGGGAAAAGACTACACCTGCCCAGAGAGGGGGAGGTAAGACTGGTGAATACACCACATGGGATTTTAGGTCACATATGGGAAATGGACGTGGTGGTAAATCCCGCCTCTTCGGAGGGAGGAGTTGCTACAGACACGGCGACCGGGGGGCAGCGGGAACTCCCCAAGGGAGAAGCGGATCCATTCGTAAGGGGACCGTGCCGTGGAAAATACACACAGGGGGGAAGTCCAAGTATGAGCCCTGACCTGCGGAGCACCTATTTCAGTACAGGGTAGATTTGAGTACCCGCAGTGGATTGTGTCGGCAAATTCCTCCGCCGAATTGCGTACCCCGAGGGCTAGGGAAGAATCAACCAGGGAGGCGAGTGAGTGGAATCTCCTGAGAAAGAAAGCTGAGAAAAATTACCTCGACTGAGGGAAAAGGCGCTGCAAGCGATTCACCCGGTTAGTTCATCAGCGTGTTACTGAGTTCTACTGGCTCGGACGTGAGAAAACACAGGACGAGACTGACTCTACCCTGAGATTGTGGAATCTCGCAAAGGTATTAGGTGTTGCCCAACCCGCTGCTCTGCATATGTATGCCAGGGTGGTGCCTCTGGCCAGTGCCCGTGAGGATGCAACACTCCTTGTTGAGTGTGCTCGGACCCGTAAGGGGGGGGGGGGCACAGCCTGGGTACGATAGGCCAATGAAATAGCGTCCACCACCCAGTGGGAGAGCCTCTGTTTGGAGACAGCGTTCCCATTCTAGTGTCCACCGAATCAGACAAAGAGCTGCTCAGAACATCTAAAGTATGCAAAGGACGTACCGGACACAGCAATGAAGGAACTGGGTCTGCTTCCTCCCGGGGCAGCGCTTGCAGTTTCACTACCTGGTCTCTGAAGGGCGTGGTAGGAACTTTGGGCTCTGCTCTCCGATGCAGCGGCGACCTCATCCAGCTCGAGGGACTCTAGAGGATAGGCAGGCTGGCTGTGAGGTGAGCCGCTGTTGCCTCGAGCCCGGATGGAAGTCAACGAGTGTGCCAGGGGGGTGGGCGGTTCGCCGGGACGTACCCAGCGAAGCCGCGCCCACTGCCATCCCCAGATCGCCTCCATCGCCGGCCGCATCGTCCTCAATCCCGTGGGAAGAAGGAGCAACACGGGAGGTGGCTGGAGTGGCATACCTTCGATTGAAGGAAAGACGCGACCGCAATGTTGCCATGGTCATGTTCTCGCAGTGAGAACATGAACCATCCACAAATGCTGCCCAGACATACGAAACAGCACCTGTGGCCGTCTGAAGCAAAAAGCACTCTACCGCATCCAGGAACTACACGGGGCGGAAGGGCATCTTTAAAAAGATGCGTCCTGAATAGGACATTCAACGCCGCTGTGTATTGCTCTTATAGAGGAAAAAAACTCTTTTAGAGAAAATCACAATAACAAATCTTTTAGTTGCGCTGTCGAAGCGCCCAGGGGCAAACTGCACTGCCGTGCAGAGAATGAGAAAGCCGCTGAAGTGCGCCGTAGATCCAACAGCAGATTGCTCAGAGATAAGAGGAACAGGTGTGTGACTCGCAGCTCGCTGCATACACGACCATCGGCTCCGAAGAAAATTTCTGAATGAACAGACGTATTTCCCCACCTTTATACGCGTATGTCCGGGAGCGGGACATGCAAATTCTGTCTGCCAACTTCTCATTAGCCTTTTTTCATAGATCAGAGGTATATTCGGCGCTCAAGAGAGACCCCTAGTGTCGCTTCTTTGACACAACATTGAAGTGAGCGACAGACGGGGAACAATAGTTAAAATCAAGAAATTCACTGAGTAAAGTCACCCACATCATGTCTCTCACAGTCTTCTAAAAACAGCATATTGAAATAAAATTGCATAAATCTAGTATTAATACTAGATATTAAGTCTTTTTAGGTGTAATGTATCTACACATGTAGGCTTCTGTATTCTGTTGTGGTCCACGCAGTGTTGTGGGCTTGAACTGTCCATAACAGCTTGATGAAATAGCTGTGTAACTTTTTTTAATATTCTCGGGAAAAAATGTGTTATTGCTACTGCAGACAGCAACTCTAAACAGATAAATAGCACCTATTTACTATTGATTGACTATTTTCAAAGCATTGACATGCTGCTTAAAATACATTCTTTTACAGCATTTGTTAACCATTCACAACATTCAACCATGCACAATAAAATATTAGGATATTTTGGGCAGTGAAATGTTTTGTTTATAATTTAATTATAGACTATAAAATAAATGTATTATTCGATGACAGAGTTTGTGTATGAAGCTAAATTTCATGTTACGAGTTGAATTGCAGACCAACATGGCTGCGCTCAAGAAAATATCAAATGTAGCATTACAGTCAAATCGTGAGATGTAAAATGCTAAATACTACTGTGTTGACTCATTTGTATGAACTGTATTTTCCCAAATCAGTCAGCAGAATTGGAAAAAGATTCAGAAAGAAATCTCAGTAGAGACTATTATATCTTTAGATAGGGATACGCTAATTAAATTGATTTGACAAATTGAAAATGAAGTAGAAATAAAAACTAAATTAAAATTCGAACCATGATAACCTTGGTAGTGATGACTAATGCTGCTTTCACTTTCTTTAGTCTACGTTTGAGTGGAGGGGAAAAAGCAACAAATAATTGAAATGTCAGAACGGAAAGAACTGTGTTGAAGGACAGTTTTGTCTTCATACACCTAAAGCATATGCTTTCATTCTAAACCACTTTAAAGTTTGTTCAGCAGGATACTAATCATAAACAATATGATTCATATGAATATGAAATGCAACAGAGATGTTTTGTTACATTTATTTTGTGAAACTGTTGTCTTAGCTTAAAACATCGATGTTGAGTTTTCAGTTACAGTTTTAATTCAGATTCATGAAGAGATTCATTCAAACTCAAACTCGACTAGGACTCGGCCTGTTATGGACTCGTTCTTGAGTCCGACTCGGCCCCTTTTGGACTCTGATTAAACTCTGACTTAATTGTTTAAAGACTTGACTCAGATTTGACTAAGGTGGACTCGAACCGAACACTAATATATATATATATATATATATATATATATATATATATATATATATATATATACATGCACAGTACTGTGCAAAAGTTGTAGACACTTAAGATTTTTCACAAAAACAATTGTCTTAAGATGGTTATTTATATTTTCAGCTTTAGTGTGTCAATAAGAATAATACATTTTAGACTCCCAAAGACTACTTTTGCAAAAAAAAAAAAAGATTAGAATAGAAGAAGAGGGAGCCCTGCAACAGATGGAATGACCCCAACAGAGCCCCCACTGACCATCGAGTCAGTCTGGAATTACATGAAGAGACAGAAGTAATTGAGACAGCCTAAAATGATAGAAGAACTGTGGCAAATTCTCCAAGAAGCTTGGAACATCCTATCTGCCAACAACCAAGAAAAAATTTGTCCAGGTGTACCTAGGAGAATTGGCATTGTTTTAAAGGCAAAGATGGCCACACCAAATATTGATTTAGCTTTTTTATGTTTACTGGACTTTGTATGAACTTAAGTGATGAATGAAAACTATTTATGGCATTATTTTTGAAGACATCCTCACTATGCAAAATTGTGCCTAGAACTTTTGCACAATACCATATATATATATATATTCATCATGATTATTAAAGTATATCTTTCTTTTGATTGTGGGGTGAAATGTGACAAAGAAAATGTCCTCAAAGAAATATGACATTTTCAGATTTCGTGAGATTCACCTGTATGTGTTCAGTGTTACAAGGTCAGTCCTAAATTGGTGACCTACTGTATGTACTGTGGCACCAATCCCAGTATGTCAAGTTATACCCCCAGTTTCTCCAGATTGGCTCTCCCTGCAAATCAGTGATCCATAAGTTGGGTTTCATACGCATCTGCTAAATGGCAAAGTGACTAACTGTATAGATCTCAGGTCCACTAATATGGCCTTTGCAACATACCAGTCCCAATCATTCTTGGCAAAGAGACTGAGGGAATGTCAGTTTAGCTCCAGGATCAGTTTAGATCTACTGGGTTCAACTGTTCCAAGTGAAAGCTCTCTTGCTGTATTTAATTTCAGCTATAAAGTGTCCCTCTCATCGCCTGAAGCTCTGCTTCACAATCTGTGGAAAGAGACAGTAGGATTTCTCTCCCTCACTCTGCCTCTCTCGTTTCTATTCTCTCTTTCTCGTTAAGCATGCCTTCCAGTGTCTCATATGTCACCCTGCATTTATTAAGTCACCATCAAATTAATTATGCCCTTCTCTCTGGCAGCCCAATGTAATCTTTCTGGTCACATTATTTCAGATTAAACTATTCCAGTGAAGAAATGGGTCCGTGAATGAAATTTGGTGGAACATAAGGTGCACTGTCTCATGAAACCATTTCAAACAGATGTAATGTGAAGAGAGTTAACTGATTTGGTGAGAATAATTTGCTGAATTTTGATACTATGTTAGGGACAAAAGGTGAAAAACTTAACCGATGCTTGGAAGAGAGGTTTCAAAATAGATAACAATTGGAAAAAAAAGAAAAAAAATTAGATGAAGCCAAACATTGTAATATATAATGTAATATAATATAATATAATATAATATAAAAGTAACACTGTAACATAATATGTAACTTTTTTTAGTAATGGAATAATGCAATGAATTACTTTTAAAAGAGCTCTACCTCTTTTGTTACTCAAATATTTTGACATTACACAAGCATACTGCTCCCAAACTTAAATTAGGCTCTACAATATTTTTGGATATCCTGAAGGCTGCACAAGCTCTTTAGAATTAAAAATTCCATAATTCAACCATAAAACTTTCAATAAGAGATGTGTTTGATTCATCGCCCTTGTGGCCAATGGTTTGAATTAGCAAAATTCTGTATTTGCTTAAATACAAAGCAGAATATTTTCTAATTTCTAATACAATGATTAATGCGCAACAATTCACCATCTCTGTATTGAAATCTAATCTGCTCAATTTTAATAAATGATAATGATATGTATAATTATTTCTTTTAAATATCTTGGTTAAATTGATGCACAAACACAGTAGCGGTTCTAACTTGTTTGGCACCCTGGGCGAAATCCGCTTCAACGCGGGCTGGGTTTCCGCCGCCTCATGTCGCCCCCTCGTAAGATGCCTAAATCCACAACAAGATGCCTAAATCCACCACTGCTGCTTAGGGTCCCCCGAGGCCACCAGGGGCCCCCCTAGAGTACATGAAATGACAGCTTGATTTTGATTTAGATTTTTTTTTGTGATATATCATGTCATTGGACAATGGTAGTTATACAAAAATGCAATATTAAACGTAATATTATGTTAACGGGCTGCAGGATGCAAGCACAGTCAGACAGTTAGTTGAAGAGGCAGCAGTATTGCAGCAAAACAGCAATGTCACAAAAAAGGACATATCCCTCTGGTGCAGAGAAAAGGAAAAAGAAGAAAACTGAGGAAGAGAAAAACAGAAATATAAAGGTATGTTAAGTAGCTAGACTATGTTGTGAGCTAACGTTAGCTGGCTAGTTAGTTAACATAACCTAGCTAACATACCTTCTTTTTTTAGAAAAATTCACATTTGATTAAACATCCGTAAATAGCCTTGACATCTTAATATATTATAATACAACATATTACTTAGCTAGTTTTAGAGTTATTAAATTATTAAAGTTTGTGTCTTCTGTGTAAAAATAACTTGTAATAAAAATAAGCTTCTGTTCCATAAACTTGGTACTGATAACAGCTTAACATTATTTACATTTGCATACAATTTTGGGGTCTTTGCTATTATATTACAATATCATTATCATTATGCCTCAATTAGCTAGTTATAGATTAAGAGTTGTTGTTTTAGGTGTACAGATGGCTTGCTGCTGTGTAGAATAATTGATGTCGTTAAAATAACATTCTGTTCCATCCAATAGGAACATTGTTGAAATATTTTGGAGGTGGGGCACAACCAATGCCACCCAAGTGCCAGTGCAGCAGCTGATGATGATACAGCAGGTGAGTTTTCAACAATCCCAGATCAATATGTATATGTGGATAAACCATGCCTTTTGTGAGATATTTTTTGGTTTTTGACAGACAGCTGCATTACCTTCTAATATGACATCTAACATGGCTAACTTTTATTATTATTATTATTATTGTTATTATATTATATTTGATTGTCTGCTGGTTTATTTAGCTATTTTTCAGTATACCACATTAAGTATACCACTTAGTACTGTAAGACTTTGAATATTAAATAGCAAATTAACACCTGACCACTCTTGTAAAAACATGGCAGGCAGACAAATCAAATTCTGCTTAGGTCCCCATAAAGGCTTGGGCCGGCCACGTGCATACATTTTATGTCTCCAAAGGGACCAAGGGATTTCCATTACTTTTCCAGCCAATCGTGAATAGAGCACAACAGTCTGGTTCCGGAAGTCAAAATCCCATGAAATTTTTCAATAGATGAATTGATTACAATGATAACTTATAAACATTTAAAGATAGACATACCTTGAGCTCCGAGGTTGTTAATCGATGGTATATGCTTCTGTTGAAGCGATCCGTCTGCGTTATTTCAACTTCATTGTTTAAATAGTGTGTTTGATAGTGGAATTCCTGTTAAACAACTACATTACCCATGGTAACGGTTCACCAATCAGAGAACTGCGACCAACAAAGCCTGCAAAAATTGCCTCGGAGTGGCCGCCCACTCCCACAATGCACTGTGAGTGATGTATTGAGTTGGCCTCCCTTTACCCTTCAACTACTTATCTAATTGTACAATATTTTTCAATACTCATCAACAGCATAAAATCAATAGTTTGGTATATTCCCATTGCTTATTATTTAATTACATAATTCGCAATGCTTCATGGGATTGATGTTTGTACCCTCGTGAAAGACACAGTACACAGCCTTGTACCTCTTCTTTTTTTTTCCGATTTTCAAATACTTGATGATTCATGTCTTCTAAGTCTTTTATGGAGGATTATATGAAAAGCCTATCCAAAAAATGAATGGGAAAAATACTACGTCTGCTAAATAAGTGGGCAGGGCACTGTTGCACTCTACAGTATACTGGATGAGGATTTTACTGGATATAATAATTTTTTAGAGATTAAAATTGCAAAGACCTATAAAATATTTTAGGCCACAAACATCAGAATAAGAATCAGAATCAGAATCAGCTTTATTACTCAAGAATTTGTCTTGGTGACAGAAGTTTCCTGTGCACAGGCAATACAACAACAATAAAAAAAAGTAATAATAAGTATATATAGAAATCCACAATAGGGTATATATATATATATAGCCTGAGGGGAAAAAACTGTTCCTGTGCCTGACGGTTGTGGTGGCAACTGTTCAAAAAGGTAGTGGGCTGGGTAAGTGGGGTCCAGAGTGATTTTTCCAGACCTTTTCCAAACTCTGAAACAGTACAGTTCTTGAAGGGAGGGCAGGGGGCAACCAATAATCCTCTAAGCAGTCCGAACTGGACAGACTCAATGAAGCCTGATTAGAACTGTATTAGCAGCTCCTTTTGCAGGTTGAACTTTCTCAACTGGTGAAGGAAGTACCACCTCTGCTGGGCCCTTTTCCAAATGCCAATGTGTGTCTTCCACTTCAGGTCCTGTGAGATGGTAGTGCCCAGGAACCTGAATGATTCCACTGCTGCCACAGTTCTGTTTAGAATGGAGAGTGGGGTCAATGTTGGGGTTCTCCTCTTAAAGTCCACTCTCACCTCCACTGTATTGAGCATGTTCAGCTCCAGATTGTTTTGACTATACCAGTGAACCAGCCCTTCAAACTCCCTTCTGTTTACAGACTCATCATCATCTTGGATGAGGCCGATGACAGTAGTGTCGTCTTCAGACTTCAGTAGCTTGACAGAGGGGTCCTTGGTGGTGCAGTCATTGGTATACAGGGAGAAGAGCACACATCCCTGGGGGGCACCAGTGCTGATTGTACATGTGCTGGAAGTGTATTCCCTCAGTCTCACTAGCTGCTGCCTGTCCATCAGAAAGCTGGTGATCCCTGACATATAGATGTGGGAACAGAGAGTTGGTGTAATTTAGTTCAGAGAATAGTTGGGATCAGGGGTGGACTGGGAAGAGAAAATGGCCTGGGATTTTACATAGAAAATTACCCAGAAGTTGTTGGGGAGGGGTGGTCGCTGTCCTTATCAGCATATCGCGGTGCCGTTTTGTGGCCAGTTCTGCTTAACGCGGCGGTCCATTTTATCTTATAGTGGCCCATTTGGCCCCGTTTCACGACCGGCCCATGGGGAAAACTCCCGATGGCCAGTCCGCCCCTGGCTGGGACGATGGTGTTGAAAGCCAAACTGAAGTCCACAAAAAGGATCCTTACATACGTCGCTAGTCTGTCCAGATGTTGCAGGACATGATTTATAATAATTTAGCTATGTTTATGCCTCTCATTGTGTATTGTGAAATGTGTTAAACAAAAAAAAGAACTTGTCTTGACCTTAACAATGTTCATCCAATGAAAATATATTTTAGGTCCTGAGAACCGAATAATCTGCTGTGAGTAACACAGTGTCAGGCTAGTCCTGTTAGTTCTTGCAGTGCATGCTATTCTCAAAGCACTATCAAGGCCTTCTAATTTGTCCTTATTTTGGTAGCACTTCATAAATGCTACCCCATCCTTACCCAGAAACAAAGTTATTACAGAGCCACTGCATAACTCACTCAGTCTCACTCTGGGGCCACATTGCTCTGACAGCAATTGCTTTTAAATGCTCTGCCGGTCGAACAGTGGCATTGACTTATGGATATACATTCCTCTTTGCTCTTGGTGAACAAGGGAAAGTGAGACCACACAACCACGCACTGCTCAAGGTCATCACCAAACATTGAAACACTGGCCTCTGTTATGAATGATGAATAACAGGTAGTCTTTCTTCCCAACACAGAAATGATCAGAAAATTGTATTATCTAAGCACAGAGATAAAAGGATTACAAAAAAAGGATGAAGACGTAAGCAATATGGGGACAATGAAAAAATGGACATATTGAGGGATGAGGCGAGCATAGAAATATGAAGCCTTTCGTTATTCAAGGTGCTGTGAGAGACTGAGGGTGTATGACAGACGATCAGAGGGCCTTCAAGTCTGTCAAACACAAATGCACTGGGACAAGCACGCACATGCTGTACAATCTTTTCACACTGATGGGTTTTCAGACACACTGAGTCTAATGTAAAGGAAATTAGGCTCCCAAGGTTAAAAAAATTGAAGGGTGAACAGGTGAATTGATGACGTCATAAAAAAGATCAATAATATCCTAATTCACAATCAGTGCATTCCAAATCTTACATAAGTGAGGAGGGATAAACCATGTGACCAAATTAAGCTTTCACTAAGTGACAATCTTTTAGACACATTGACCTGTTTACACCTGTTATTAACATCCGCCTCGGATGACAAGATCACAAGTGACCATCTGAGACATATTGACATTTACACTTGTTTAAATCCCTTGTTTTGGAGGAATGATTGTGTGGTAGGTGGGTAGATGTTCACGTTCTGTTGTCCGGGACACATCAGGATCTGTAGTATTAAAACACCGGTTGTGACGAGGAGGAGGGCTTGGCCGGGCCGAGAGGAAGCACTTGTCATGAGGACAAGAAAAACATGCTAATTGTTAATCGTTTGATAGTAAATCACTCACGGGTGAGAAGTACTGCATGAACAAGTGACTAAATGAATCCGACGTGGAAAAACAAACACTCTGTTTTTTCCACAGAGAACAGACACATGTTGTTTTCCTGTTAATCACAAGATTCAGTTCTTAACCCAAGCCGCTCGGCAGTGTTCTGTCCCACCGAGAGTGTGTGTGTGCGAGTCTGAAAGTGTGAATGCATCACTGGGAGTGTGTTCATCGACGTATGTAAACAAGAGCAGAGTCATATAAGTCAGCGGAGGGTCAGAGCGAGGTTTTAATGAAAGCAGCATGTCAGCGGAAGGTGTGATGAATTCGGCTCAGATGGGGCGGGGGGAGCAGAGGATAGAAAAAGAGAGAAAAAGTGTGTGCGGGAAGATAGAGGCAGTGAGTGAAGAGAAGAGCAGAGGGCTCTTAGCAGTCGGGTCCCCAGTGTGAGAGCGTGATTCCGGCAGCTCGCGGCAGGAGACTCTTAGAGACTGCAGTTTTGCTTTATTGGAGCCTGGAAACCAGTAAACAAGACAGATGTGTGTTGGGATAGGCTGCTAAATCCACTACCACCCTCTTCATCATCTCCTTCTATCTGTCTTTTACGCTCTATCGCTCTCTATTTCTGTCTATTGTCTCTTTGTTCTGTCAATTTTTCTTATGCCATATACAACACTGCACGCTGTAGAAAATATAACCCAGTAAAATTGAAACTTAAGTTTAAATGCTGCCTTAACCATGTGTTAAATACTATCAAAATCAAGTTTTTCGGGAAAACAACTGATGGATATTATTAAAATGGTATAAAACTAAAAATAAGCAAAGAAAATGATGTGGTAATGATCTTAACAGCCTCACATGGGATGTTTGTTTCTTTGTTTCAGATTAGCTGTCACTTGACAATGATTCCACTGCTAAGGCCCGTTCACGCCAAGAACGTTATCTATAACCATAAAGTTTAAAAAATCGTTCTAACTCTAAGAGAATGGCGGAGTCCACACCACAACTTTAACGATTAATGACACAGAGGAAAGATATCGTTGGGATCACTTTCAGAGTGATTTATTTCCAGCTGATGAATGATAAAAACATTGACAGCCAATCAAAAGTCATCGTGCTTTAAAGGGCTTGAGCCGCAATGTGCACTCATCTTCAAAATAACACATTCCAGCAATGGATCGGCACATATTATTACACACACAAACTAAATACTACCTGTACATATTTATTTCTAAATGAAATGCTCCTCATTCACTTACACTTCACGGCAGATGAGGCATAATATGGTGCATTTTTACATTGTCTCTCTCATTATGACTTTTAGCAGTACTGTGTCGTTTGTGCTATACCTTTAAGTTCACAAATTCCACAAACAATAAACTATCAGAAAGTAAATTAATTCATATAAATAGATCCTTAATGGATAGGATGTGATTGTGGGTATGTAGGTGTGAGCTTCTATGCATTTGTCTAAATGTTCGAGCAATATACTCTATGTGTAAGTGTGCATACGCAAGTGCTTGTCTAAAGCTCCTTAGCTGAAAGTTTCCCTTCAATTGCGACCTTTTCCACCCCACTTTCTAATCGTTGTGGGAATAACTCAGACATGCAATCAAGAATTGCTGCCCAGGAGAGCCCTCAAATCATCACCAAGAACAAAAAACTGGTAGAAAAGGAGGGGAGGGGGGGGGGGGGGGGGGGGGAGGAAAAAGGAAAGGCTAGCAACATCGTTTACCCTCGTCAACCATCTGTAGCAAGCACATTAATGCAATTCTGCCCTGACAACCTATAATTCACAACTCAATTACCATTTCAAAAAGTGCACGTATTCTAAGGGACTTTGGACACCCAATGGACGCCAGCACGGTAAACATTCATCATGATTAAATGACAGATCTGTGGCGTGTCTTCTGATTGGCATTGATTTGTTGACAGCTCCAGCCAATCAGAGAGCAAAAATAGTAGGACAAATATTATCACACATTTGAGAGATAACCAGAGATAGAAAGTGAAGGAAAACTAAAATGAAGCCAAGAGCTTTCTTCTCACAGACAGTGTAATCACATTTGAAAATAAACTGACTCTTTTCACCTCATTGGGTCTTTAAAAGGTTTTATAAATACATTTAATAACATATTGCTATGCTATACACTCAAAGTCTGAAGCAAGCCTAAATATCAATTTGACAGTCTAAAAATACACTCTGAAATCGTTTTCATTTTACATTTCAGACCTGAAGTGAAAGGTATATGGTGGCCTGATTCGGACTGTCTTAAACGGATTGTTTTTATTGTAAATAAATAAAAAACATTAATTTACATAAAAACAAACTTTCTGTCTGGGAATGCATATTACTCAAGAAGTCATAATAATTCTGCAGCCTGCAGTATGCACATTGTGCACAGTAGGTTCATTTTCTGTATGCATGCAGTAGCGGTTTTAACCACCATGCAAACCAAAAAATTGCGTGGGGCCCTGGAAATCGGCGAGGGGCCCCTGCCACAATAGAAAAGCTCAGCAAAAACTGCCTGAGGGGTGACATGTTGTTCTGTGTACACACATGAATGCTGTTGTCAGCGATCTCAGAGTGGTTCAAGTCAGATGTCCCCCTGGTTGTGTCAGTTGTCAATTGGGTTTTATTTGGGTTTATAATTTATGAAAAAAAATACACAGGCCTTCCAAACTTGTTTCACCCACACGCTCTCACTCCTATACGTGAGGAGCTTTTCATACCGAACGTGTCTTTTGCCCACGTCTGCTCTGTTTTCCACTGTTTTCACAATGACAGCCATGTAAACACGTGCTGGACGAATGTCTATACCTGCTGCACCACATCTCGCTGTTTCTTCAGTGTCTCACAGGACCGGCACATTTATAGACACGGTGTCAAGTTAAAAAATAACTTCAGGTCTCAAAAACGCATGTCGAGACACCTGCGTTCTGTTTCATTTGTTGCGCAGCATCTATATTGTTTTTAGTGCAGGTCTTCTTAACAAGTTCAGGTTGCAAAGAGGTGACTGTTACAATGTTTAACATTATTTCAGATTATTCTGCACCAAGCAATTTTTCAGCGCTTGATAAACTGCAATGATTTTTTTTTCCTTCTGCTTGAGTGTTCTGAGGGGCCGCTGTGCCTTGAATGTTTACTATTACTGTTACGAATGTTGCTTATGATGCTTACATAAAATACAGCCTTTTGTAACATGATGAACAATACACTACAGCCTTAGAATACAAGCTCCAGGTGAAAGTGAATTAAATAAGACAGAAATATATTACTATTGTATATTATATATATATATATATATATATATATATATATATATCACTGTATTGTGGAAAACTGGAAAACATGCATTCATTATCTTTAACTAGATGTATATGTTTCAGTTAACATTTTGAATGTACTTGGCTACAACAGCTGATAAGATGAATTACAAATTATGATTTAAAATAAGTTTTATGTAATTATTTAAGCAGACATTTTCGAAATGGGGCCCTGAGTTTGTCGTTTGCTTGGGGCCTCAGAAATCATAAATCCATACCTGTATGTATGCATGTAATACTAGGAAGACCTATTACATTTGCTAAAATATACAGTAAACAATCAGTGCACACTGCATGGCATATTATTTTCCTCAATGCAATCATGTTTGATTTGAAAAATGCTTCTTTCACAATATAATGTGAAAAAAATCAGTCTTTCCGCAAGCCCTTCCAAAAAAGCACTTTTGCATTCCTATGATATACTGTGGTACATTAAGGGCATCCCAAGGTACTTTGATATATCCTATGGTACAGAAGGATTATCATATTAATGCACCTTCCTGCGATTTGTTTATTTATGGGTTCAACAGCATTAGCATTGAACATATGTTATTAACTGAACGCGATTTAACGATGCCTATAATGAATTATGAAACCTAAATTATAGAACTCATTTCAAATAATAAAAACTGTCCAAACAATCACGTTAGAAGGCATAAATGTCTTCGAGAAAACTGCATCTTTTCATGAACTTGTCAACCCATGTCAAGCACTTCTGCTGGAAAAACAATAAGCAGAGATTGGGAGAAAAAAAACGTTATGCAAGAACAAAGATTTTTCTTCTTCTTTACTAGTTTAATAATTTTCATTACTAATTTAATTTCACTTCTATCAAAATATAGTCATGCCAGTTTGCCAGCAAGAACGTCTAGGTTACGAAGAAGCAACACTAGGGGTCTCTCTTGAGTGCCGTATATGCCTCTGATCTATGAAAAAAGGCCAATGAGAAGTTGGCAGACAGTATTTGCAGCTGTGAGCGGCGCGCAGGCCCCAGGAACCAGTCCAGCCCCACGCCGGCAGCGGCCCGGGAAAGCATGTCGGACATCTGCGCGTCAGCCTCAACCTGGCCCGAAGGCGGCAGCCCAAGGGAGTCGTCCACGTCAGACACCGGACCACTCTCCGATGCAGCGGCGAGCTCATCCACCTCGAGCTCTAGTGGATAGGCAGGCTGACTGTGAGGCGAGCCGCTGTTGCCTCGAGCACGGATGGGAATCAACGAGTGTGCCGGGGGGCGGGTGGTCCAAGGGGGCATACCCGGCTGAAGTGCACCCGCAGCCGTCCCTGGATCGCCTCCATCGCCAGCCACATCGTCCTCAATCCCGTGGGAAGAAGGAGCAACACGGAGGGGTGGCTGGAGTGGCGTTCCTACGGTTGAAGGAAAGCCGTGACCGCAACGTTGCCATGGTCATGTTCTCACAATGAGAACGGGTTAGGGTTAGGTATGCAAATACTGTCTGCCAGCTACTCATTGGCCTTTTTTCATAGATCAGAGGCATATTCGGTGCTCAAGAGAGACCCCTAGTGTCGCTTCTTTGACACAACGTCGAAGTGAGTGACAGACGGGGAACACAACCCATTTGTATGTTTTACTCATGATCTAAATGTGGTCGGGAGCAGGTGTACATTTCATTTGTACCAACTAACATTTTGAAAATACGAAAACAATCATGAATCTGAAAATTTACATCAGAATGGCTTTACAGATGATTTACACAAAAATTTGTACTGCTCGTGTTTCATGAATGAGATTGACATTGACATTATCATATTACATGGCCAAACATATGGTTGCACTGTGGTACAATTTCCCGAAAACATGATAATACTATGGTACTTTTTATAATTATTTGTTCCAAATTCAGCTATGCATGTTTATGTATAGAATCAGACACTTCTCCAACAAGGCATCCAATGAGTATGAAATAACTTTAACTGAAAGTACCAGCACACATACCGTTGCATAACGTTCTCAGACTCTGCCGTCTAGAAAGATGATTTGTCTCCTCACCAAGTGAAGAAAGAATGTGTGCACCTGGCCAAAACATCTCATTCACAAATGCCTAAGGGCAGTTGTATTTTCCCTAGAGGAAAGCTTGACTGTGAAGCCCTCAGAGAGCGGTGGTAATGAGAGGAATGGATTGTATCGATGCTGGTGACCCGTGGTCCATGGAGGAATAAAACGAAACAGTGGCGACTGACAGGCCTCATTACCCATCCTGTAAGAACACATTAACGTCCCCTCATCCCCACCTGAGTCACATTTCTGTCTCCCACCTTTTCCCTTTCTCCCTCTCTTCTTGCAATCCTTTCTTACCTTCCCGCTTTGTCTCTTTGCCCGTTGAAAAGAAATAAAAACAAATGAGATCTCTTTAATTTTTAATTTGTTTCTTCTATAGCAAAGAGATTAAATGGAAAGCAAATTGACACTTATGCTTAAGTCTCCTGCCTCTCAGACATTTATCCCGGGGCAAAAAGTCCCAGTACATATTTTAATTCCTCCAAGTAATTTTCATTTAACATTTACGTTTTACATGTAAGCATTTGGCAGACTCTTTGATTGAAAGAGACTTACAGAAAATTTGTGTATACATTTTATCAGTTTGTGTGTTCCCTGGGAATCAAATCCATGATGCTGGTGTTGCTAGCCCCATGCTCTACCCAGGGCTGGACTGGTAATCTGGCAAACCAGGCAATGTCCCGGTGGGACGATGCACTTTGCTGCCGATCAGGGGCGGATTTGCCATCGGGAGAACAGAGTGGGCCAGTGGGTCGCCCGCGAAACGTGATGAATGGCCCACGATAAGCTCAAATGAGCCGCGGCATTATGCAGATTATTTCCCTGGCTCTATCAGCTGAGCTACAGGAACCCTAGCAGTAGATTCCGGTGAAACAAAGTTGACACTTAAATGAAATTTAACTGAGAACTAGAAGTGTGTCATAGTTTAATGTTAAAATATATTATCCTATCCCAATTTATTGACAACTATAAGTATTCTATTTGTAGTTTGACTTCTCCAAAAAGTGGCACTAACAAAATTTGACTGTTTGTTTGAGTCCGACCAATGGAAGACAGAAGGACTGTTCAAGGAAACTTGCCTGAAAACAGACATAATTTTTTCCTGCTGTTCGGTAATGCCAGAAGTGGAGGAATTACGTGTTCCAACTTTAAGTATCCTTAGCTATTAGCAATAAAGTGCTCCTCTTGGTTCACTCCTCGATTGCTACATTTGATCAGATCTTTTGCATTCTGGGTGTAATTCACAGAACGGTGTATTAAGTGAGAGGAGAGACAGGCTGATGTTGGCGCATCTCTATGGGGTTTAATGACGGAAGGATCATGCCGCGGCCCAATTTCCTCCCCTGATTAGACAATCAGATCAGGATGACATCAACACGCGCGCAGATGGTGCTTCTTCGGTCGTTTATTTATTCATGAGTGCTTGTGTATTTTTATCAGATGAGGCATGATGGTCATGCCCCCAATGAGAAAAAAAACATCACCAGACTTTGATGTTTTCAGCTTGATTTTGTTTGATGCTGCTGACAACCCCGATTCCTTAAAGAAGTTCACCCAAATATGAAAATTGGTCATTTATCCACCCTTATACTGAAGTTCCAAAAACATATAGGGTTGAATGTACAATGGGAGTGAATTGATTTTTCATTTCAGTCTGTTCCTCATACAAAGCCATCATATGCCTTCAGAAGACTTGGGATATAAGGAAAAAGTTGTACTTTCATTATTTTAGAGCATGACAGCTCCCCTGGTCCAAATACACTTTCATTGTATAGATTAAAGCAGCTCACAGATTCAGCTAAACTTCTGAGGTGATCCACAGAGGAAAGTATGTCAAACAGGTTTGAAACAACATGATAATGTGTAAATAACCCTTTCATAAGGGGTCGTGACCCACCAGTCGAGAACCACTGCATTAAAAAAACACCATCATTTCTGAAAACCATCATCCATCATCCATTCTCCGAAAGGCGCTTTCATTATAGCGATCCTTAATACCTTCAGTTGCTTCAACAGAGCTCACTACCCCCAAAATTGTCACTTATAAGGATCCAGCTTCTTTCCAATGAAGTGTCTGGACACTGCAGTGGTTTGGTGTCAGATCTAGTGTGTTTGGGCAAATGGGGTTAAATAAGCTGGCGGGGAAATTCGTAGTTGTGTAGCTGACTCTATTGTCTTTAAGGGCACTGAGAGACAGAGGTTGTTGAGCGCTGTAGTAGAAGGTTGAGTGAGAGTGACAGTGAACTTGATTGCCATTTGTCTCGCTGTGAAACACTGCCGAGCTTTTGAGAGAGACAGACTGAGAGAGAAAGAGAAAGACTTCGAGACAGAGGGGAGGCCAAAGTGCCTTCTTCATATAACAAGGGGCCAAAAGAGAGAAGACTGAACCAAATGAAAGATGAGTGACTGAGATACGAGTGAAGAAAATGGATTTAAGGGAACTGGTAAAAGAAATGTGTTAGAAAAATGGTAAAAGTAATAGTTCTCCTAAACATGAAAATACTGTTCATTTATTTACCGTCATGACTTTCTTTCTTCAATAGGAGACACAAAAGGAGAAATTTCTAAGAATCTTAACAGTTTTTTCCTTACATATTTTAAAGGCTAAAATTAACACAAAAAAAAACTACCATAATAGTAGGCCTGGTCCATACGCCTTGTGCACTATATTCCCTATCTTTGGAAGCCATGGAATAGGTTTATGTTAGAAACAAACTGAAATTTAAGTCTTTATTCAGGTAAAATCTTTCTCTCTGCTGCATCTCTCAAAGCTCATTCTCCACTCCGCAAATTCAAGCTGGCATGCTGCATTGGGTTGTAACATTACGACCCAGTGCTGTTTGAAGTCAGTGACGTCAAACCTGCAATACCATTTTTAATGCGGACTCTGATGAGATTTAAGAGTTTTGGCAGAGGAGAAAATGATCAGTAAATAGCTTCAGTCTGCTCCTCACTCCAAGCATTTGTATGGCTTCTGAAGACTTGGAATATCAGATTTGTGTCCTCTTTAGTGCTTGACAGATGTGGTCACAACAAAATCTCTTTGGATGGAAATAATAAGACTCTTCCAAATTTCTCCTTTTGTGTTCCACTGAAAGTGCTGCACTACAGCATATACCATCATGATGCTGAGCAAAAACAATTCCATTAAAAGGAAAGTTTAATATGCAATAAATAGAGAGAAAAAACAAGAGAAAAACGCGAGGGGTGAAGACCTTTCCTACCTGTGGGAACGGTGGCATCCATGGACGGCCTCTCCCAGGTGTTGACTTGCTCCCAGGCAAAGCCATTAGTCCCCAATG
The DNA here is from genome assembly GCA_032164185.1 of Moxostoma hubbsi. Classification (NCBI taxonomy): domain Eukaryota; kingdom Metazoa; phylum Chordata; class Actinopteri; order Cypriniformes; family Catostomidae; genus Moxostoma; species Moxostoma hubbsi. Next base: position 40,854,505 of record JAVLUX010000017.1, on the reverse strand, counting down.
CCACGCTGTATCCACAATTACTGTAGTGTTCTTCAAATGAACAGCTGCCTACAGAACACAAACGAGATAGAAGAGGGGAAGATGGCATATGTCAACATGATTAAGCCACAGAGTGCCATCATTACTTCATCTCCGCTAAAAACACGATTTTCCACTGCATTAAGCTTAATAGTAGCCGGAAGCTAAGGATTAGAAAGCCAGGATGAAATAGCACTAATTAAATGCACTCGTTTTAACAAATCTTCTAGTAACAGTGAATTCTGAGAGGGGAGTTTTAAGCCAGGGGTCTTCCCCCTATGTCTGGCTCTCCTAACTATGCATGATTATATGGTTAGTTTATATATTTTATTATTATATTATGAACATGTGAACAGCCTTATTTGAATGGACGTTCCTTTCTGTACAACCAGATGTGGAAAAAGCTTTCAATTGTGTGCTTGTAAAGTGCACAGATTCAACATGATGAAACTTTTGCCTGCAGGATACTTACATTTTCATTTCTGCATATTTCAAGGACCAAATATTCACTGGCATCTTAATTTGCCCCTGCTTATTAAGCTACACAAGAGGATTTAAAATGCTACAAAAATAATGAATATGCCATGGGTGCCGAAAGGCGATGAATCTTATAATACCAGCAAGAATATTCAAACCACATCAAAGGCATTCTCAAAGAAATCATACAACCGTAAAAAACAACAGTGGTAAAATATTCAGAGTTTTCCAGGGGTGTTATCGTATAGGCTGGTGATCTATTCAATGAATGTATTAAACAGTCAAAGACGTGATTTTATGGAACTTGTCTACCCTCTGGGGTTCAGTCAGACAGCAGCTAGGAGAAATAAGGTCTCCTGTAGTTTACGTAACCCTCGGTTCCTAATTGCCTTTGAAAAGCAGACGTGCTGCCACGCTGCTTTTCCTGGGCCTATGCTGGGAAAAGAAGATGTTATCGAAATCTTTATTAAAATTGTGTCAAACGATTAGCCTGGCATAGTAGAGCTACAGTAGCATATGAATCTTTTCTGAATTTTGAGTTGCGCCAACTTCATACGAGAGAACATGCACAAGGAGCGGTACTAGGATGCAATCTTCAGAAGGGCAACTGTTTGGACCAAGAGTGTGCCTCAGAGGTTTCTGGGTGGAACGTGGTCAAATCTAGGGGGGTAATGTCCCCCCTGGGCCCCTTTAAGACCTGGCCATGACACACACCAGTGTGATCTCATCCGTCTATGTACTTAAAGTTTACATGGACATTTTTGTACATTCGGATTGACTTTGAAACATACAATATCATAAAATTGACATATTGACTTATGAACAAATTTACAGAATTACAAATCTATCCAAATCATTTGATGACTTGTCAAAACTGTTAATACCAGAACTTTTTGCGAGTTAAATTCTGTGACACTCATAATGGGATCTCTAAAATTGTTCATATGTAAAAAGTTTACATTTTAGATATACTGTATATGTATCAATAGCAATACAGTTTATTAGGGCTGTCAATCAATTAAAATTGTTTATCAGATTAATTACATGACCGATTATTTAACCACATTAATTGCAATTTATCGTGAATATTATATTATATTATATTAGAAATAATAATTCAAATAATTATGAATATAATATGTAGGGCAAACAACAAATATATTTATGCATACTGTATATTCATATTGCATTATTGAGGCAGACAAGTAAAGTATCGATAAGACTATTAAAAAGTAAATATTGAAGTATTTACATATCATTGAACAATCCTACAGGACACGATAGATGCTTTTGGAGTGTTCCTAAACATTCATATTGTATATTGTATATAACGTCAAACATATGAAATCTAAACATCTGAATAAGTATACTAGAACCACACTTAACATGCAAATACCTATGAATACTAATGAGATCATGTCATGTCAAGTTAAACTATCAGTTCCATAAATTCTATGAATCTCAATGAATGAATGAATTTGTATGAATTTGTAAACATATTATGTCCCCCAAAAAAATTCTTACATAAAAGAGGTTTTGGATGCTGTCAATACATTCATAATGTATGTTTCAGTCTTTAATCAAATGTATGAAAATGTACATATGCTAGAACCACACTTCATACAAATACCTACGAATATTAATGAGATCACGTTGCACAGACACACAAATGTTAAACAAGCACAAGCTCATCATCTTTCCTCTAATTAATTTTGCAGACCAATTTGATCTATTATTGATAAGTTACCCCAATGTGGAAAAGCAACAGTTTCCAACCTCATCAGCAATGGTAGACGTGGCAACGGTACAGACTCAACGCTACAATCACATCTGCTTCTCACCACTCTTCACCTCTCACAGCTTGCTGGGAGGAGTACGATTGATGGCATATGCCCTACTGCTGGCAAGCTGTCAATACAATGTTTTTTAAATCTAGTCCTCCGTGCTGCCCTATCAGGAGCATTTGATGAACTCTAGATGATGTTTCTCAGCAGAGGAGAGGAGGATGTGAGATTCGGTACGGATTTGGAAGGGTGGATGGGAAACATCTGCTAGATTAGCAGAAGGGTTTGCTTACACTCTATTGAATAATTGGCGTGCACAAAAATGGAGGCATCAAACCTGTTCAGTTCACTTAATATGTGGAGTCGGTTCCCCTTCTGTCACTCACTCGACGTTGTGCGGGAGCCTCGGATCCCTCTAAATATATTTTCTAGTTTAAATACCTCTAAAGTGGCACCTGTTCACAAATTGGTCTTCTTCCCGTTCTGAAGACTCGCAGAGGTGTGCAGTCGGGTTAGTGCTCTCATTCCTACAGGGAAAGCTGGAGGGGCATCTGTCCCCCTCCACCTTGAAGGTATATGTTGCTGCAATAGCAGCCCACCATGACACGGTGGACGGTAAGTCCCTAGGAAAGCACGACATGATTATCAGGTTTCTAAGAGGCACCCGGAGGCTGAACCCTCCCAGGCCATGCCTGTTCCCCTCATGGGGGTCCATCAAGAGGGTTGGAGACCTGTTAGCATTCTCTGTCAGCGACACTTGCCTGGAGTTCAGTCCGGCAGATACTCATGTCATCATAAGACCACGACCGGGCTACATGCCCAAGGTTCCTACGTCCCCTTTCAGGGACCAGGTAGTGAAACTGCAAGCGCTGCCCCGGGTAGAGGCAGACCCAGCCTTATCGTTGCTGTGTGCGGTCAAAATAGGTACGCAAAGCACATACCGGACACAGCAACGATAAGGCTGGGTCTCAGAGCTTTAGACTCTCTGAGCAGCTCTTTGTTTGCTTTGGCGGACAGCGGAAAGGGAACGCTGTCTCCAAGCGGAGGCTTGCCCACTGGGTAGTCGCCCCCTTGTGGGTTCAAGCACACTACAAGAAGTGTGGCATCCTCATGGGCACTGGCCAATGGCACCTCTCTAGCAGACATCCATAGAGCAGCAGGCTGGGCGACACCCAATACCTTTGCGAGATTCTACAATCTCCGGGTTGAGTCGGTCTCGACCCGTGTTTTGTCAGGCCAAGCATGTAGAACTCGGTAACACAGGACGACTGACTGGGTGTACCGCTTGCAATAGCACCCTTCCCCTTCACTGAGGCGATCACGTACGCTGTTTCTCCCAGGAGAGTCCACTAAACTTGTGCTCCCTTGATGTCTTTTCCTCCCTAGCCCTCTTATCCATGAATTCAGTGGAGGAATTCCAGACCAGACTCACTACGGGTACTAATTACTCTGTACTGGAATATGTGCTCCACAGGGTTCGCCTTCAGGGATTAATCCCCCTGTGTGTATTTTCCGCGATATGGTCCCCCTACCGGCGGACCCGGGTCTCCCTTGGGCAGTCCCCTCTGCCCCCCAGTCGCTGTGTTTGTAGCACCTCTACCACCGCGCCACTTCCACATGTGGCCTGAAAACCCATGTGATGTATTTCGCCACACTTTACCTCACCCCAGCCTGGGGCAGGTGGTGGTCTCCACGGGCTCTTTTCCCCCTGAAAGAATAGGAGTGGGAAAAGAATGCATTCCCTGATGCGTCTTATAGCTACATGGCTCCAGCCTCATCTAACACTCTATGAAGAGAAACATAGACATTGTGTCCTCCTTGTCTAGGTTACTCGTGTAACCCCCGTTCCCTGTTGGAGGGAACGAGACTGGTGTCCTCCTTGCCAAAACACTGTACCAAGCCGCTGTAATGGCCGAACCTTGTTCTCGGCTCCTCAGTGCAGAACCTGACTGAACAGAGGCACATACCGCCTTTTATACCCGTATGTCTGGGTGCGGGACATGCAAATTCTGTTCACCAATTTGGCATTGGCCTTTTTAATATTCAGAGGTATCTGAGGCTCCCGAAAGAAGCCCCTTGTGTCGCTACAATCAACACAATGTCTCGTTCCCTCCATCAAGGAACAGGGGTTACACTAGTAACTTAGACGTTTTGTTGTGTAATATTTTGATGTGTCCCTTACACCTAATGTTACACCATGTTACACCAAGTGCCCAATGTCATTGCGATTGCAGTTTTTGACAGCTTTGTTGATTGTATTGGGATGAGTCTAGTTTTGTTTTTGTAAAGGTGTTTTAGACTGATACATATCTTTAAGTGCCATGTAATTGTCCTTTCTTTGACAAGTACAACAGATTAACATGTCCACATCTCCAAAAAAAAAAAAAAAAAAAAAAAAAGATTGTATTGCCAGGGTACAGTTAAAAAAGACAACATCATGCTATTACCATGGTTCCATGGCCAAAACATATTAGTGCCATGTTATTTTTCATAATTTTTTGTTATGAGGAAAACCAATGGCTAATTTAAAGCACAAATATGAAAATCTGAAAATACACATAAGCTCCATGACATCAAAACATACCATATTTACTCAAGCACACTCCTGGTCTTTTTGTGCAATTTATTTGCCAACGCGTGTTATGCAATATTAACTAATCAAAATGTAATAACTTGCATCACCCAGGGCTGGACTGGGAAGAGAAATCAGCCCGGGATTTTACATGGCAACTGGTCCAACTGTTGAGAGGGGGTAGTGTTTGCTGTCCTTTTCTGCATATCTTCTGTGGTCCGTACTCCATAACGTGGCGGCTCATTTTTGTTTAGCACGGCCCATTCGGCACTTTTCGTGGCCGATCCACCAGCCCACTCCGTTCTCCCGATGGACAGTCCGCCCCCTGATCGGCCCCAAAGTGCATCGGCCCACCGGGAAAATGCCGGTATGCCAGATTACCAGTCCAGCCCTGGCTGCACCTCTGAATTAACTTTTCATTTTTGGCTGACATCAGTAAGACCTCTGAAGATTCAACCAGCTGTGTTTAAGGAGGGAAGTAGTCTATATTTAATGATTCAATCAACTGTTAATAGATAAAATCAAGTCCTGCCCTACTTTTTTTCTCGTTAAATGCCCTGCCTCACTCTGAAATATGTGGACATATATGGGTAGCGAATGTTTAAGTCTTTTTTCTTTTAAATTACTGGAACATGCCAATGCAAGATGTTTTAAGTTACTTAAAATGTGTTATTCCCCTATTTAAGATCTTAGTTAAAAGATATTGATGTTACTTTCATCTTTGAGAGTTTATCTACATTAGTCTTAAGGAGCATATGCAATGAACTGTATTTCTTGTCCTTCACCAGTGGCTTTTCCACATGAACAGATTAATACCCAGTTTGAAACTAAAGTGATTATGTCCACCCCACTAAGCAAAGATAATAGCTCACATATCTTTCATTAATACTGCAATCAAGTGCTGCTCTTAATCACATCATCTTCATTTATTTGATTTTTTGTTCCAAGCCACGTTCAAACACTAATCAGGCTTTTGTTTCTATAAAACAAACATACTAAAAATCCAAAACCCAAAATTAAAGATTTGTCTTTGGTCACTATTATTGAGCAAAACAGATACTGTTGTGCTTAAGGCTGGGTGATATATTAATTATTCGTTGCTGCCATATAAAGTTGAATTGAATTAAATTGCATTGAAATTAATGTGCTAATAATATGGCCATTAAGCTTCCAAAAAAAGCATGTCATTTGACTAGTTTCATAATTGATAGATTTATTGCCATTTGTGGGTATGAAAGTGTTAAGACAGATATGTTTTAATTTTGTAATTGATATTAAAAAAAATGGTATTAAAGTTGGTATGTTTTATACATTTCCGTGAATCAATTCAAACTGTTCATTTGATTGAATAAATTAAAAACTCTTTAGTGCCATCACTGAATGAAAGTTCACGGAAGTCTATATGTGGCATTTTCATGTACACTATTTCATATTTTAATCACAAATATAAATGTACTGTTGGTAAATATTGCTGGTTATTACTGGATATTGCTAAATGTTTGTATTTAAATGAAAATGATTAATTATCATTCTTCCTTGTTTCTTTAGAGAAAAACAACAACAAAAATCATCCTTTCAGGGAAAATACAGTATTTTCCAGAATACAAGTCTAATTATTTTTCATCATCTGAAAGGTTCTTTAACTTATAGTCTAAAGTGATTATACAATTTACATAATGTATATATAATTGATGTTGGTCGGTCAAGCACAATGCACACCAAAATACATGTGCACAAACATCTGAAAAGAGCATTTTGCCTTTAAAAAGTACTTTATGCAACCAGTTTAAATACTCTGTCCTATTATAACATTATTGTTCTAACAAACTCTAGACCACTGTCAAACATCCTCACATGCCCAAAAAATGAAGTTTCATCACACTCGTAGTTTAAACATTCGGTCACTGAAGTGGCTTGCAAATATCAGAAATAGTCACAGAGTTATATATGCTATAAACAGACGTGACTTATTTGTCAGGGTTTTTTTATGTAGCATAAACAGACTATGAAAGTCTCTTACATATATTTACTTAAAGCAAATGCTCTGGATTTAAATTAGACCAAATACTGTGTGATACGATTAGTAGATCCTGAGGAAATCTTCAAAGAGTGCATCTTGACAGCAGCTGAGCGGTTGTCAGAAAGTCGGGCAGCTGCTCCCGGGTCCTAATGCCTGCCAAATCTAACCTCTACCAATGCAACTTACGCAGAGATGCAACTTTACTTCATTTTTCTCTCAACAATGCGATTTTGACAGCATTGACATATATTAAGATGCAAATGTATTTCTGCAAAATACAATCCTTAAATACAGAGGTATTAAATATCATCCAAAAAATATATATTTCTTGAGCTGTATCACTCAGTCCTAGCTGTATTCATGCCATTCATTTGGGTTAAAGCCAACCTCTCTCCTCTGAGGCGTACAACTCCAATCAGATCAGACAAGAGTGCGAACCAGGAGCATGCGGGCCAATTTAATCCGTGAGGCACACATACGCACATACACCAGTACCCGTACACACACATTCGTCCCGACAGAAACCTTGCACTGCTTGTCGCATTGAATTAAGCAAGAGTGGCCTGACACGAGTGTACAATGGACAGGAAACTCCACATCACAAGCTGGCTTGTTTCCCGACGTCCAACACCTTTTACTACACACTGACTCCCTCAAACACACACACGCACACTCCCTACAGGGCATGTCACTCATTCATTTTAGCAGCTCCATCAAGCTGAGCTAATGTAAGTTTTTCCACCTCACCTGCCACTTTTAACCTGGTCCACTCGGGCCACAGAATCCATTGTGCTATGCAAATCTCTCCCATTCATCACCTGTGCAACCATGCCTACTTGACTGACACTGATTTTCTAGTTTAATATACAGCAGAAGGGATGTAAATGTTGGAGAGTAACCAACCAAAAAATTGCAATGTTACTAACTTGGGATAGGGCATTCAAAAATGTAAATTACCTCATCATTTACTCACACTCATGCTTCCAAATTCGTGTACATTTCTTGGTTTGGAGTTGAATCCATGACCTTGGCGTTACTAGTGCCATGCTCTACAAATATACTGTATATATATATATATATATCCTGTTGATACGTACCCCCTTTTTGAGCATAAACCATGAAAATGACATATCTGAATTTAAATGGTTGAATTTACTGGACCCTTTGGAGACAGTTGTAGTATCTTTTGAAAGAAGACACTTTTAAGAGACTCAGAATTAATATATGTTGTTATTTTTTAAAGTTAGAGAAGCTGAAGTTTATAGTAATGGAAATATTTTGTGCTGAACATGTATTTATAATCTAAAAAAAACAATAATAAAAGTGTCAAGACAACCCAGAGTCTAAAGAAGTTATGTTTCAAATTCGAAGATGATCTAACAAAAAATGAGGTTCCTGCGAGCTTTTTTCTCTGTGAAGTCACTGGAAGTACACAGAGTAAAATTAAGGCTCCGCCTTTCAAGACGACACAAAATCTGACTGCACTGCTTGGCTACCATGAATAAAACTACACCCCATTTTTAAAATTAGACTTTGGAGACAGGCTGGTTTTGTTTATGAGACTCTAATATATATGATAATATACAGTTCTACAACATGAATGCTGCTCAGATTGGATAGTTTGTTGAAGAACGATGACGAAGGGTAATTCTTTCAGGCGAGATCTCATGTAAACAATGGAGAATATATCAATATTTCTCAGATTTATAAATTTTATGGACAAAAAGTGCTATTGGATGTTTTTCGATGAACGCTTGTCATGGACATTTGGCTTGTAAATTGGCTAACTATTTGTTAAAAACTACTTTAAAGGAATGAATCTCCCAAAACATACCTGTTCACGTGAGAACTTGTGTTGTTTAGACGTCATCATTTTCAGTGAAAAATGGCTTTACATATTGAGTTGTTTCTCACCAAAAACTATTGTATATCTTTACAACACATCGAATATGACACATGAATCACATGCACTACCTTTATGATACTTTTGAGTCCTCATTTATGCTATGCAAACATTTTGGGTGAAATATTCCTTTAAATTGCAAGTAGTTACAGTTGTATTCCTCAACACTACAAGCTACAAACTGAGACCCTGACTTAAAAAAAAATCTGCCAATCCACCCATGTGCAAGCGGATATTTACCACCCTACCCAACGCCAACTTCCTAATTGTTCAAACTCATTCATACGGCCCTATATATTAGATGTACACTGACACGCCTCAATAATTCCTTCATTTAGTACAGACTACACCCACACAAAGACAGCAGGACTTGTGTCCTCCAAGAACAGGCAACAACAGACATTCACACTTTTTCCTGTGTGAGTGGGAAGTGTTGTGTTGCTCGAGTAGGTTTTCGCGCCTTTAAAATGCTACATGGATTAAAGGGTTTAATACCCCATGGATCCACACATAGCTTGACTCACTAAAATCACATTTTACACCTTTAGTTTCCGCACTTCGGAGCTAAAATTCAGCATTAGAGAAACCGTTTTGACTGGACATTCACTGCCAAACCACTTTCCCCCACAGACAATGTGAAAATGCAACAAACTTTTGCCAAATATTAAATTCTCACCTTTTATAATACCCCACACTGACAAATAATGTGTTGATTGTTTTACAGTACTTTGTTTTTAATTAACAACTGGCAAGAATTAACCTGATGCCTTATGTGGATGTTCAAAAACCATGTTTGGAATCTTTAGTTGTTAAAGGGATAGTTCACCCAAAAATAAAAATGCTCTCATCATTTACTCACCCTCATGCCATCCCAGATGTGTAAGACTTTATTTCTTCAGCAGAACACAAAGAAAGATTTTTAGAAGAATATCTTAGTGCCGTAGGTCCATACAATGCAAGTGAATGGTGTTCAGACATTTGTAGCTCTACAAATCACATAAAGTAAACATAGAAGTAATCCAAATGACTCCAGTGGTTAAATCCATATGTTCAGAAGTGATATGATAGGTGTAGGTGAGAAACAGATCAAAATCTGAGTCCTTTTTAACTCTAAATCTCCACTTTCACTTTTACATATGAAAGTCACATATGGTTCCTGTTAAGTTTCACTTTCACATCTGTCAGTGAAAGTTACAGTGGAGATTTAGAGTAAAAAAGGACTTAAATTTTGTTCTGTTTCTCAACCACAGCTATTATATTGTTTCTGAAGATATGGATTTAAAGACTAGAGTCATATAAATTACTTTTATGTTTTTATACTTTTATGTGATTTTTGGAGCTACAAAGGACTGATCACCATTTCCCTGTATTGTATGGACCTACAAAGCTGAGATATTCTTCTAAAAATCTTTGTTTGTGTTCCGCTGAAGAAAGAAATGCATATACATTTGGGATGGTATGAGGGTAAATGAAAAGAGAATTTAAATTTAGGGGGTGATCTATCCTTTTAAAATTGACTGAAGATCATCTCTTCTTGATTTGCTTTGTTCTGACCCCTATGGTGCACAGCAATTCCCTGAATAAACAGCTGGAATGAAACTTAGGGATTGGTGCAGATATTATTGTCACAAGCCCAATGCTTAACTGCAAAAATTCATGTAAAGTCTCTTTCTTTCTGCAATACATGAGAAGAGCCAGTATTTGATTTTCAAGCTGCACAGTGACAGGTAATCAGTAAATTGGTCATTTAAGCTGCTTTCTCAGCAGAGCATGATTAAAGTTTAGCTATCTTTAAACCACAGAGGTATAAGGAATAAACTACTTTTTCATCGATATGGAGTAGAAAATGCTGATGTGTTGCTTTGAAAAATTCCCTGTTCAAATATTTCCTGGGAATTTGTATTTGTCAGAATACAGCTCACTATTTTGCTCTGTTAATTGAGAGCAATAATTTAGTGAGCCCCCCCCCTCCCCCTCCTTCTGCATGTCCTTGGAATGTAATTATTATTTGCCTACTAAGAGGCCAAGTGGTGGCTGGCAGCCGAAACAGCAAAATTCTCACGCAGAGAAGGTACTGGTAACTCAGAATACACCTCAGGAGACATTCTCTCTCTCTCTCTCGTTCGCTCTCTCTCTCTCTCTGATTAAAAATGACAAATGCTCCAGTGCTGCACTTAGGTATTAAAAAATTGCCAATAAAAATTATTAGCTGCCACACATGTTCTGCATTTTTTCTACCCTTAAAAAATGTTTTCTAGACAAATGAAAGCTCATTCGGGCATTAAAATAAGTCTGCGAGTGCAACTCTAAACAATTGTTTCTGGATGGCTCATAAATAAAATCGCCAGGGCAGACATTGAAAGGACATATGTACATACACAGAAACCAAATGTCCTCACTCATATATAAAATCGCTCATAAAATGGCTCATAAATAAAATTGCCAAGGCAGACATTGAAAGGACATTTGTACATACACGGAAACCAAATGTCCTCACAAACCTCAAGTTTGGTAGCCTTTTTACATTCATGGGAATTATAAATATTTATCAGCATCTTTTGCAAAGTACTACATTTAAAAACTAAAAGTATAGATGTGATGCCTGGCATGATCTCAGTAATGATTCCCATTAGATTCTCAATACTGTGATATTTTTTTTAATGCTGTAATTCAGTGTTCATATCCTGTATATTGCAGTATTGGGGGGGGGGGACATGATCTTGACAGGTTTCATGAGATTCAACCTTCATGAAATTGGCTGACATTTGAAGATGTGTCTTTGTGTGTCCATCATTTAAGTCCCATCAGTCAGCAACACAACCTATAACTGGTTTTTATAACAGAGAGACTCACATAAACACACCCACATTAACATAGCAGCTTTAATATGTCAGTACATCACCATTTATCTCTGTCAGTTCCTATCAGCTCAACTGCTATCACTTGCTCATATGCACACACACACACACACACACACACACAGCCCAGGTTCTCAGCCCAGAAGGTTGCGGTTATCCAGGGTATCATACTTCTCTCTTTCAGAACTCTAAACCAATGAAGCTAAAAACAAAAAAACAAAAAAAAAATTAAAAAATATTTGAATATGAGAAAAATTGATTTCAAATGGGAAAATTTGTTCAAATGAGTTCCAAGCAGCATGCTCTTTTATACCTCATGCCCTCTTGTATTCGTGGTCTGTATTCTGTATTTCTTGAGCTCTGCGTATCTTTTAGCCTCCACAAATGAAGTCCAATCTAGAATTTGGAAAGTCCAACAAAACCTTGAAACTCAGTGTATTCTGTACAAGCATATAATGGATCTCTGTGTCTGAAAACGTATAGTGAGTGCTTTCAGTATAGCGGTTTGTTGGGTGTAGCGTTAGATTGAGGTTTAGTGTTATGCGTGCCTCAAGATAAATTTTCACCCTGGAAGATTTTCATAACATGCGAGACCTGTTTGACATAAAACATCAGCTGTAAAAAAGGAAAGAAAGACTATTGAAGCGGCAGAGCTATCGAATCTCTAAAAGACAGAGGAGATATGAAACTATTGAGAGTATTTTAGGAGGAGCACTAAAAGCATTGTCAAAGTGCACTTCAAAGTGCCCTTATTTGCGGGGTTTCACCAAAGCACGCTCATTTGAAATACTTCCGGCACTCCGGCTGTCAAAAACCCAAGAGTGTAAAATACCACAGGAGAAGAAAAAAGAAAGTTCAAGTATTGAGTTGAGGAACCAATGTGAGTTCTTTACCTGCATGTCTGTTCCCACGGAAATCTCATTTTAACGCGTTTTAATGTTAGAGTACAACGTTACAGATTTCAGTACAATAATTTAACTGTTCAACTTTCATCTTCAGGTGCAAATATTTGGAATAGAAATTAGAAATAGTTCACCCAAAAATCTAAAATAATTTTTACTCACATTCATGGCAAAATTTGTCGCTATACACTGAAAATATTCCCCTCCGCTGAAGCTTTGAAATCTTATTCGCAATCACATTCTGATTAAAAAAACGCCATATTTACTTCAGGGTTGACATCACTGTGTTGTGATGTGAAATGTAATTTCAAAGTTATGAATTAATGTAATCTAATTACTTTTTTAAGAACAATCAGTAGTGTAGCATTATACATGTCAAATTCTTGTTACAGCTAGTGACTTGATTAATTTACTTGGGTTACACATGTTAAAAAAATGATTTATGTAGCATGCATTTAAAACATAAATTACATTCATATGCTCATATGTTTGTGTTTCTGTGACAGCTGAAGAGTGTTTGCGGAGCAGAAAGTCAATAGTGTTTCTGTGAAATGTATTTTAGAAAGTTACTTAAAAGTAATTAGTAATGTGATTATTTATTTCGATGAAGAAAGTAATATGATATTAATTACTTTTGGAGTAACTTAACCGACACCGTCGAACATCATTTATTTAAATTAGGGCTGTTGAGTTAATGTGTTAATTCAATATGATTAAATAACTTTAAAAAATGTACGCTATTAATCAGTAGGAGGCAGTAAGCGCATCTGCAGCTATACAGGCAATGTGCAGCTGTGCAGACAACAAACCGCTTTTACTGTGTGGTTGAGTCAGTGTGAATGGAATAGGGGACTGCAGATGGAAATTAGCCTGTGGCTAACTCTGGTGCAATGCATCAAATTGTAATATTTAAGTTTGAAATTGTGCATGGTCCCTAATAAATAAAGGAAAAAAAAAAAAATACTATCCATATTTCTATAACTATTTCTGCCATATTTATACAGCAAAATACAATAAAAAGTAAGAGTACAGTATGGTAGTATGTCATTCCGGACTCAGCCAGAGTCACTTACTGCGACACACTTACTGTCTTGCCGTCACTCTTACTGACAGCAGACAGCACAAGATGAGGATGCATTCTTGCATTCAAACAGACCTGAACGGTGTGCAACTCCGAATGTAGGGGTCTCGAGACATGTTTTACTACGTTTAAAATTAACGTTTAACTTGACAACGCTTCCTAAAAATGCTGTCTTTATTATGCGACACATCCAATGTGAGATGCTCTGAAAGATCTCATCTGACGCATTTGTACATAAATACATCCTTAGAAAATCCCTTACAATACAGCAAGTCTTCCTCAGACTGACTTATTAATTCAGTTCAAAATGGATTGCTTTTGACTGTAAGTCAATGCTAGACTTATGTTTAATGATATGGAAATAAACAATATATTGCCTTCTAAAGCTACTTCTTATATTGTCTAATCAATGCTGTTGCTGTCTGTCACAATAATGTAATGTATTTCAATTATCTGGAGTATAATATTTATTATAATTGAATTTAAATATAATTATTTAATTATTATATACACTGGCGGCCCAAAGTTTGGAATAATGTACATATTTAGCTGTTTCTGAAGGAAATTGGTACTTTAATACACCAAAGTGTCCTTCAACTGATCACAAAGTATTGTCAGCAAAAACAGCCCACATCACTATTTGAAAAAAGTCATTTTTGATCAAATCTAGACAGCAGCATCACTCCAACACCTTATCATTGAGTAATCATGTTAAATTGCTAATTTGGTACTAGAAAATCACGTGCCATTATATTAAACAGTTGAAAGCAATTTGGTTTGTTAAATGAAGCTTAACATTGTCTTTGTGTTTGTTTTTGAGTTGCCACAGTATGCAAAATACTGGCATGTTTTAAGGTCAATATTAGGTCAAAAATGGCAAAAATGAAACAGCTTTCTCTAGAAACTCATCAGTCAATCATTGTTTTAAGGAATGAAGGTTATACAATGCTTGATTTCATGCAGGTGTACACTAAAGTCTACAAAGACAAAGGACAACTGGCTCTAACAAGGAAATAAAGAGATGTGGAAGACCAGATGTACAACTAAACAAGAGGATAAGTACATCAGAGACTCTAGTTTGAGAATTAGACACCTCACATGTCCTCAGCTGACAGCTTCATTGAATTCTAACCGATAAACACCAGTTTCATGTACAACAATAAAGAGAAGACTCAGGGGTGCAGGCCTTATGGGAAGAATTGCAAAGAAAAAGCCACATTTGAAACAGAAAAACAGAAAGAAAAGGTTCGAGTGGGCAAAGAAACACAGACATTGGACAACAGATAATTGGAAAATAGTGTTATGGATCTTAACCCCATTGAGCTTTTGTGGGATCAGCTAGACCGTAAGGTGTGTGAAAAATGCCCGACAAGACAGCCACATCTATGGCAAGTGTTACAGGAAGTGTGGGGTGAAATGTCACCTGAGTATCTGGACAAACTGGCAGCTAGAATGACAAGGATCTGCAAAGCTGTCATTGCTGAACATGGAGAAGTTTTTGATGAGAACTCTGAAGTATTTCAAAAATGTCAAATTGTAATAGTAATTTTTCACGTTATTAATGTCCTGACTATAAATTGCGATCAGTTGAATTCCACTTTGGTGAATAAAAGTAAAAATTTCTTTCCAAGAAATTTTGCTTCATAAGAAGCAAAATCTATACATTATTCCAAACTTTTGGCCGCCAGTGTATTTCATTTTAATTCATAATCTATTGCATTTTAATTCATTGACAGCCCTAATTCAAATATGTAAAATAAAGTATGAAAATTTGGAGCTTGAAAAAATTGTCATTGTTTTTAAATGCTGCATAAAAATTCCTCAAAATGTCCCCTTTTGTGCTCCACGGGGAAAAAAAATTGTACCCATTCACTGTGTAATAATAGACAAACAGAATAAAATATTTTTTGTGCATGTGTGATTGCAGTACACTTATTTGAGTAACTACTCACAAAAAATTTTTAAAAGGTATTCTCATTTACATCTTTTCGCTGTCGGTCAGCCTCAAGTGATGTGTTAGAAAGTGGCTAATGAATATCTTCCAGAGTGAAACAAAGGTAGTAAATTACCATAGAAAAACATATTTCAATTGGCAATCTAATTTAGCACCCAGTGACCTCTGGTGGGAGTGGGGTGTGTATTAGTATTCTACAAGGCTATTTGTTGAGCATGTGTGTGCGTGTGTGTGTGTGTGTGTGTGTGTGTGTTTACCATTATCTGGGTGTGATTGTCAGTATTCTAGTCCAGCTTTGCTTGCACAATTCTCCGCTGCATCAGGTCCCTGGCACAGTGATTAAATTGTGCATCTGTGTGTGAGTGTCTGCGTGTGTGTGTGTGTGTGTGTGTGTGTGTGTGTGTGTGTGTGTGTGTGTGTGTGTGTGTGTGTGTGTGTCTGAGTGGTGAACGCGCTATGGCTTTTATGCAGACGATAATGCAATAATTAAACCCCCACATTAACTGTACTATATGAACACCACACAATAATAATGAGAAATAGTTAGCGTTAATAAGTCTGTGAGTGTGTGTTTGTGTGGATGAGTTTAGGAGAGACACTGGCGTCTTTCAGAGCTGATCTTTGCTTGTGGATTGCAATATTTTTAAAGCTTAACTCCCACACTTTTTTATCTTTCTCGCTCTCTTTCTATCCATCTCTCTCAGGTGCTCATTACAGGTCCATCTACTGCTCCATGTGCTCCGCTGAGATGCCCACTCAACCCTTCTTTCTGCCTTACCCCCCTCTCCCCTCTGTCTCACTCCCAACCCAACCTATTTCTCTCCTTGCACCCTTAGCCTTGCCTGTAGAGAGAGCCATAAAATGGAAGTGAATGGGGCTGCCTAGCTCCAAAAATGGCAAAAATGTACCATAAAAGTGGTCCGTATGACTTGTGCACTGTTCCAAGTATTTTAAAGTCATACATTGGTTTTATGTGAGAAACAGACCAGAACATAAGTCGTTATTCACTAAAAATCTTCTTTTCTCTTTCTCTCCGCTGTAGCTCTCAAATATAGTGCCATTTGATCTCAATGATGTTCAAACGATGACAAAAGCTGTTACATAGTCCATAAGAATTTTTTTGTACATTTTAAAATTATTTAAATTCAATTTCTGTATGTTCCACTTTTATAATATTTTAATGTTGCTTTTGTATTTTGGAGCTTGACAGACTCTGTTTCTATTTGCTTAAATTATCTACAAAAGTCTTCAAATCCACTCCCAAAATTTGTGCTCAACGGAAGAAAAAAGCCATATAAGTTTGGAACAGCATGTGGGTGAGTAAATAATGACAGAGTTGTCATTTTTGGGTAAACTATTCCTTGAAGACATGACTGAACAGTGCAATGGATTTGGTCGCATTTGTGATTACAAATTATAATCTGCAATCTGTGTACTGATTACCATTGTTCCATGTCTGTCAAACATGTTGAGAGGTCCAAACATCCTCTGCATCCTGAAACGGAACTTTTGACCAGATGTTAGGAGTGAATGCACTTGGCTGCGCAGGAAAGATAAAGGATGATCCCTTGCTCCCTATTTAGTGAATGACTTAACCTCCAGTTGTATGCTCTGGTCTCAGAGCAGTTCGAAATGCACCTGATTTTCAGCTTAATTCCATAATAAGCATCTTAAAGAAATATTTTTATCTCAGTGTGAAAATGCACAGTAAATATGGGATTTTGTAAATATGGGAAAAACTAGCGCTATTGTCCACTATAGTAGTCATTGTGTTCAACATTGTGCCATTTCACGATAAATCGCTCATATTTAAAAAATGGCATATTGGATGAAACTAGAGATTTATCTTTTGACTCAAACAGGTTTCAATTTAAAAACGTCATTAGGGTTCTTAACAGATGTAGTTTGTTGGCATTTCTCCCAAAGTCAAACTCCGCTGTGATCGACACCATATTTGACTCTGTATGTTGTAAGTTTAACCCTTTACTGACAGCCCAGACTGTTCTGAACTGAGATCAGTTGGTTTAAATTAAATAAAATGATGCTTAGTTTATAGTGAAGACTAAACGCAATGTACACACGAATGGACACAGGGTCGCACAAGGTTAAGGCAAGTCAGATCACTTGGCAGCCATATTCATTACATTTCCAAGCAGCTTTTTTCCAGTCAAGCAAGTTCAGCTCCTGTCTACTTTAAAGGGGAAAGACCGAAATCTCCAAAAAAAAAATGGTCAAGATTACAATCAAACATCATATTTTAAATCACCAATAAAATCTAAAAATAATGGTAAAACAAATTGTGCTTCTTCTGCTCAGCTAAAAAATACACTATTTTAAGGTTGTTTCAGCTAATGCGCATTCTCAAGTACACTTACAGCCAGATCTCTATCAAAAAGGTGATTGGCTCTTTTAGCTGTAACACTGGACTTCAATGGACTTCCTACAGTCGCAATATTTAACATTACAAATTTCCCCATTCGAATGTACAGTACAGTATATGAATGGTCATTATGTATCTGATAGCAATCAATGCAAAACTCACAAGAATTTCATAGAACGAGATTTACCATCTAGACATGACCAGAATGAAGTATGTGATGTTTTAATAAGTTCAGCACAAAGTTGGAGGAGCATGACATTCAGAGACAGATGGATGAGCATAGAGTGGAGGAAGAGGACAGCCGGATGATAGAAAAGTGCTGGATGGAGTGATTAGTGAACAAGTGCAGTAAGGCATGCTGTCATCCTCTCCATATCCCATCAGACCTTTATCCTCATCAGCATGGAAGCTCTGATAATATTGAATTCATTTGGCCCTCTCTCTCTCTCTCTCTCTCTCCCTCTCTCTCTCTCTCTATCAATCTCTCTCTATCTCTGAGGTGTGAAAGCAATGATCCGTGTAATTATTAAATATTATGGGAGGATTTCCAGTCAAGCAAAGCATCTAATCTTACAGTACTGTCCCATACACACACATTCACAAACACACATTTTGAATGTCTCTCTCTGGAATAATCTGGCACTGGATATGGCTAAATAGACTCTTCTCCTGTCCTTCATGTACTGTCATGTACGGTCTTTCTTTATGTCTGTAGCCGAACTTCAAATTGAGTCGGTCATGCAAATAATTAGTTATCGCTTCATTGTGTCCACTGCCATGGACCTGTGACATGTTCTGGTGCAGTTTCTGTGCTGGGACTAGACAACAAACACACACACACACACACACACACACGCTGCGCCACGTTCCTATAACATGTCATGAATATTTTGCTTTCTTTTTTATTTAGATTTCTGACCATTTAGGCAAGCCCTTCTTATATGACATTTTAAATATTGATCTATTGAAATATTGTTTCTCACCCAAAGCGATCGTGTCACTTTTGAAGACATTATTTTAACCACAGGAGTTGTATGTATGGAGTTATATTCCATGGAATGGATTTAACTAAAATTTTGCAACATTTATACATGTATTACAATACATGTTAATGTTATCAAATTAGATACGCCTTGTGGTCAGTGTTAGTTATGCTAGATTCGGATTTGAATCCAACTGGGACATCCCTCCCATCCCTGTTCCTGTCCGTTTGATTTCCTGCCGACTTTCATCTCGATAAAATATGGCAAAAATTTGTTGTTGTTTTGTTTTAAATTAAATTAAAATGTAAATATATATTTATTTTACTAATTATTTATTACAATTTCAGTAAATTTTGGAAATGACAGAAGGGGTAACTAACACTTCTTGACCAAATGGTCACAGATATTGATAGGGAATTAAAAGCAATTAAAAGATTCCGGTTCAGATTCTGAAACTTCCGAACAATTCCGGTTCTTAACGGTTCCATTAACTATTCTTATAGTACTCATTTCGATGGTTTTACGTAGGTGTTTTAGTTTCGAATTAATAACGTTCTGATGTACTGACCAAAAAGTGAACGTTCAACTAAAATTTAAAATTGATGACTGATGTTGACCTTTACAGCGAAAAACAGAACAGGCAGATAAAAGTAATTTGTTTAGTAGGAAGAGCTTTATGTTTTGCGCCGTAGATTCAAAAATATTGGCTCATAAGAATCATTCAATCTGTACAATGGCTACATTGGACGTGCTGCATGTTTTGCAGTGTAGATTCATAAGAACCATCTTATAAGAGTCATTTGTCAGGAATAAGGCTACACTGATCACACTGTGTTTCACACTGTGGATTGAAAAGAACTGACTCATTAGAGTCATTAGTTGAGGAATTGGGCTACTCTGATCACACTGAATGTTTCGTGCTGTAGATTTAAAAGAACCGAATAATAAGAGTCATTCATTCGGGAATCTGACTACACTGGTCATGTTGTGTGTTTCGTACGGATTCAAATAAACCAGCTCATTCGATTAATTCATTGGGAATCATACTACTCTGCTCAAACTATATGTTTCACGCTAATGGTGTGTTGGTTAGTTGGTTAGTGATTCTTGAATAGTAGTGCCGTAGACACTGTTAGGTTATTTGAGCACTGTTTCACGTCAGCAATAGAATAACAAAAATCATTCATATAATTTGTGACTGGGTATTTTTTAAAACGTAACCCTTCTAGGTTCCCAATCCTAGTTATCGTTGACATAAATCCTAATTTAATGGCCAGACCAGTATATCGCCATATCGCTATGCATGATCCAGCTCTGTCAGCAAAATATCATAATAATATGAATTTATAAAATGGGGGGCAATTCAAATAAGTAGTTCAGTTCAAAAGTGTAGATTCACTACTCTTCCTATTACGTACTCTTGTTCAATAGTCTTCAACATTCTCAACACATAAAGCACCTGTTCATATAGCAGCAATTGTGCTTATGCGGGATTTCTCCAACACACAGATTTCTGATCTCAGCCAAATGTGGAACACTGATCCAGAAACAGTCATGCTGCTCTCAGTGGAACTGACTCTGCTCTTTTAGCGTTTCACTTTTTTGTATTTTTGGAGCTAGCAGAACGCCCCTGATCACCATTCACTTTAGTGTACTTGGAGAAAGAGCAGCTTAAACATTCTGCTAAACGTCTACATTTCCCTTTAAATGTTGCTTTTCACCTTGATCACTCCGTTATTTACTTTTATTTCACTCAAATTTTGTATGTGAAAGTGCATGAGACAAAAACAGGGAAACAGAGAGATGGAAACATACTACTTTGGCAGTCACATTGACAGGCCGAGAAAATCGGTTGCTATCTGTGGGGCGAAGTGCATGTCAAGTGCACACACACGAATACACACGCACACACACCTGGGGTCATCCTGCCAAGCGTAGCGCATAAAGGAGGTCATCCCTCGCTCGGAGAGAGAAAAAGGGCGTTGTGGCATTGCTATGGGCTGCAGACTGCCTCGAAACACCTAGCAGTGGGTTTATGGGTTTGGACAGGTGCAACACACACGCACACATAGCTGATCCATTCTAAGCATTATGGTCTGCAAACAAAAAGTAACATTTATATATTACATAAAATAATTGAGGTCACAAGCAAACGAGTGTCAGACTATGAACTGCATCAGCCCGTGAGGTGCATTGACTATGAAGTGTACTCTACGTAGCACTTAATTTGAATTGTTGTGAGACGCTTGTCTGTACGCAGTTCTTGGATTTTGCTTTTAGTTGTTAGTGGCCTTGAGTTACTACGAGAGCACTCTTGATTCGTCGCCTAACAAGCAATTAATTACACAGCAATTACACACCAAATTAATTCGCAGTTTAGATTTGTACCCCTGTTAACTGACTCGTCATCATGTGATTAGTACTTCCTTTAAGTATGATGCCCACTTAGGAGCATACTCATATATACTGAGAACATATAAGTGAGCACAAATACAATCATGCTTACAAACACATATCCTGTGTAACTTGCCCATTTCTATATGCTGATAATGGCAAAAATACTCAGGGATTATAGGCTGATACAGAACTGATACATAACTCCAAAGGCCTCATCAGTCATCGCAAACACACCAATTGGGGAAGGGGGAAAAGAGAGAAATGGGACTTTTCTACAATGTCTCTCTATGACAACAAGGACTATAATACTTGGTTATGTATTTTTTTCCCATGCATTTTCTTTCATAGGGATTTCATTAAGTGTTTCATAAGAGTTCTAAGCCATGAACTGAACCAACCAGCTCCAAGGGGAATCACAACGTTACAAACTATGAAGAAAAAAGTATTTGAAAACCAAATACTAAAGACAAAGGTAAAAGACTGTGTACTTAACAACATCAGTGAGGGAATGAACTACAATTCCATGAAGCATTACAAATAACAACCGAATTTAAAACGATGGCGATGTTAAGCACTATTGTTTTTAAATGGTTGATTATATGTATGGAAAGAATATATTGCAACTTTATTGCAATATACACAACGTAGTTTGAGACTGAAGGGATAATGTCTCGATTAACGGTGCGTCATAACAGTAGGAGGTCGCTGCTGAGCTTTTTTGCCGATCTTTGTTTGGTGCGACTCTCTGATTGGTCAGACTGATCTCAAAGAGAAATTGGTAACAGTAGGTTATCTTTTCTTTAGCTAAAATCGGTCTGTGTTTTTTTTTAAATTTGAAAAGTGTTTTTGGGCATATGGGCATATGTGAGCTCCATTTTCAGGTGTAATGTCCACGGAGGGGTGCCAAAAGTGAATTGTGAAGCGAGTTGATATCAACTGTACAGGATGTAATACTCTGAAGAGAGATGCAAATTTTATAAACTGTAGCCCCCAAACCTAAAGCTAACCATCAGTGTAGTAAAATATAGATCTCAGAATCACGCTCGTCACTGATTATGTAAGCGTGAATATTTCCTGGTTTCAACATGGGTTCCGAACACTGGTCTCACCACAGGGGTAGGTAAACACGCTGGAGCCGATGCAAATTGTCAGATAGGAGATGGCGCTTGTCAGTGAGTCGGCATAATGTGTTCTGCTTTTACAGTAAACACATTTTCTTTTCAATGAAGTTGAAATAACAGGGACTGATGGCTTTAACAGAAGCATATACCATCAGTCAACAACCTCACAGTAGGTCTGTCTTTAAAGGTTGTTAAGTTATCGTTAAAAATCGATTCCTATCACTATGTATATGATGAAAATTAACTGTTGCACTCTATGGTAGTTGCTTGACTTGCGGATGACCCTCTTGGAAGACTGAGATTGAAATGCTGTTAATTTATAAATGACTCCAGATGGGATTTTTCACCAAAAACGAAAGAAAAAAAAAACTTTTGCAGTCTTTGTATTGCAGGATTTAATTATAATTGAAGCAAGAATAAAATGAGTATGAAATATCACTATTGAAAGCACACACTGTTAACAATCAAATTTATGGTACTTCTTTGGGAAAAGAAAAATTGTATTATGTATTTGTATTTTTCAGATGTTGTGCTTATTTTGTTCACAGAGCATGTGACTCTTGTGTATATTTATGTGGTAATTTGTAACTTTGTTATTTAGTATTTTCCAAATGTTGCGTATGACCATGGGACACTATTTTGATTTAATCCTTTATTTGTATGCTTTTCTATTTGATATTCTGTATTTTTGCTTTTTTATGGGGTATTTGATTTAGGTGGCTGGTATTTGGTTCATTCAGGTATTTATATACTGATGTTTGTTTATGTAATGCTTTATTGTTATTTAATTATTCACTTTGTATTTTGGAGTGGTTTGTCTTGCGATCATGTGATTTTGGTTATCATGTGGCCTCTTGTTAAAGATGGCTCTGTAAGGCTGGCACCAGGATGTCCACACCCAAAAGGCTTTGTGAGAGCCAATGTCATAAAAAGCTCTCACACAGAAGAGCACCTCCACCTGAGACACACACCCTACTGAGCAAGGACCATAAAACACAAATCTCAGTCTACTCCCTCTCTCACCTCAGGTCAATTTAGGGTCACCAAAAACCAAGAAGTTATGACTTATCCTGTTCTGTAATGTAAAAGGTTTTCTTATCATACATGTTTGGTATCATTCAAGAGGTCTCAGTCCAACTTGTGAAACGGTGTCATTCCCTTTCAGCAAAGTCAAATCACACGTAAGATTTAAGAACTTTGTAAAATACTGTATTCTATCAGGGGCATTATTCCTCCATTCCACCATTATTCCTTATGTTTTGATAAATGTTTAAATTTGACTTATTATTGTCGAATTGGATTTAATTAATGTATTATTTTACCTGGTAAATAAACTATTACATTTGAGTTTAATCTGATTTACTCTGATATAATTGTCTTAGGTAGTAGATTAGGTTAAGTCAATGTTTCCACAAATCTATGACCAGGTAATTAGCAGACTAAAGCTCAGATGTGAGTAGACCACAGGGCACACCGACTGAGACTTTAGAGCTTCGACTAACAAATTGGCATTAGTTCAAGTGTACTTAGTGTGAACAGGCTCAATATGGAAATTCAGTTTAGGACAACATGAAGTTGTCGACCAAGCCTAAAGCCTTGCAATATATACAATTGCCTTCTCCCTAAGAAGTCTAAACCTATGGTTATTGTAATATTGTACATAGGAAACTATGGCATGATTATATAAAGCTAATTTAGCTTAGGTTTTGTTGGTTTATTTATAGTTTAGAGCCATTGGATACCGTCCTTGGTCCTTACAGCTCCTGTATTAGTCATTGTTATTAGGCATTGAGGAAACTCACTCGTGACAGAAACTATAGAAAAGTAGACGTTTTCTAGTATAGCTGTGGTTTTATCTTGCACTGTTCTTGTTTTGTTTCATTATTGTATTGCATTATGTAAGCTTTTTTTTTTATTTTTTGCCTATTTGGATTTCTGTGGCCTACACACCTAACCAAAAACAAATTGGACTTCTCTTAAGGCGCGGTGAGTTTTTGGTCATTTTTTTAACTTCTTTGGAATACAATGGTTGCATTTTTGCGTGTGTGTGTGTGCGTGTGTGTGTGTGTGTGAGAGAGAGAGAGAGAGAGAGAGAGAATTCCACCATTTCATTCCAGTAAGCGGTCCAATTTTCCAATCAACTAGCGGTTTGCTGAAGCACGGGGAGCTGAGAAGGCCTGTCGAAGGTTGTGTGTTCCACTACATCTTCAGATATCCCAACCATACAGTTTAATGCACAACAAGTCAACCTTTAAATGGGACAGATATTTCCCTGTCAGCTCCTATATCTCAGGAGCACCTCACATATCCACAGCCATTTGGATAATACATCTCAGAAAGGCAGGCTACTAAATCCCCCATAATGGCTTTCTCAGGAGACTCCTAACATGGAATAACCTCATATTGGTATTCGTTATTGTGCAATTATACCAAATACAGAATATTTAACTTGGTAAGTAGGACTATGTGAAAACATATACGGGTCGTTTAAAAGACTAAAAATGTCTTTATGGTTTCAGTATTTAGGATGTGCCTTTTTTGCTTTAATGACAGCATGCACTCAAACTGGCACGGACAAAACTTGATGATCCATTTAATCCAGAATGATTTGAGAATGTTCCAAAAGGCATCTTGTGTGCTTAAATGGAAGATAAGAAATCTAATCTTTCATACAAAGGAGTTAACATGATCAATGTAACTGTTAGGAGTTAGAATTGTTAGGCAGTGCGCAGAAACCTTTCTCTTTTCTTTAAAAAAAAAAAGAAGAAAAAGAATGACTGATAAACAAAGTAAGCGGTGTGTGTTCCCATGTTTACGCTCTATGGCTGAAACGGACACACACCAGTTTTTGTTTTGTGTGTTTGGGGGAAGAGCATGCTGCTCTTGCGTTGCGGCAGGGCGGGTGCAGGCATTGTGATCTGTTTACTGTCAAAATGCTTCACACTCGTCTCACTTACTTCCAAGAGCCAGCGCCAACACTTTCATCGTGGGGCTCTCGCATAGATCTGGCTGAGGAGCGAGAGACGGGTCCGTCCCTATCGCTCGCTCTCTCCCCAGATCCAGCTGATCCTTCTCGTAAGCCTGAAGCGAGCCTCGGCGCCTCTTTGGTTCACGAGGGGGGCGCTGAACCTCTGTAGATTCCACACACAATAATTAAGCGGCTGAGGATTTACTTGAGGTGATTACACGAGCTGTGGCCAGACTACAGCTAGAATGGCCACGCGAACAAGAGACCCTCCTCCAAACGCTCCAAACTAGAAGACAGATTTCTGTCAGGTGGCTAAAACACTATAAAGAACACTATATCAGTCCTTTCCTTCCTTTGATGACCTCCATGACGAGCTTTCTCATTCATGGAGGAATCTTTTTACATCCTGTGTCTTCGTGCCCTCGACGTCGACATATTCGACTATCGTAGGTGCTGAGACACGGGGCTATTCGTTGATGCTGCCGGTAGAAGAGACACTTGCGGGTTAACTCTCGCCTGGCTCGACATCATCATTAAAGAGACCCACTCTACCCACAAAGCCGTGCAAGACCACCTCCACGCTTGTGGGGATATAGTTTGGATGTTCCTGCCACTCCGGGCTCTTATGTCCTTGACTCAACATCACAAGCTCATGTCTGAGACCTCTCGCGCTCTCGTGAGCACACTACACAACCGTAAGGGGTCCGGACATCCACAGTGCGGCGGCGTGGGTATTCTCGTTCACAAAACGCTAACTCAGCGCAGCATCATATGTGTAGCTTTTTGACAGGGAACATCTCTGGTTACTTGACTGTAACACCTGTTCCCTGATAAAAGCAGAACAAGATGCTATGCTTCATTGCCACACTGGGATGCCCCAGGACTGATCTTCAGACAAAATACCTGATGATGCACCTGTGACACATCTATTTATAGCCCTGCTACAGTTGCATCCAATGATGTCACCAGCAGAGGCTATAAATTCCGGTCAATTTTCATTGACGTGTTGCACACATATTCACAGCTGGTCACACTAAAAGTTGTTCCCAAAGCGCTAACTCAGCGCAGCATCTCATTCCGCTTTTATCAGGGAACAGGGGTTACAGTCAAGTAACCCGAGATGTTTTTTTTAGGTTTAAATAAGATTTTGAATCCCAGATTTTCAATGTTAACTTAAGACTGTATGTTTGTGTTTGCATGTATGTGTGCTTGCATGGCAGATGGGCGGCATACAGATCCACACTGGGAGTAAAATGTGGTTCCATGAGCATGTCAAAGGCAAAAAAAAAGCATGTCCACTGGCCCAAAAGACACAGATGTTAAAATCAGAAATGACAAGAGTCTATGGTTCTGCCTTAAGTTTAAATGGATTTATGAGGGAAAACGTTCTAATCTAAAGCAGATAACTTATTTAGGGAGAATTCAATAATTCATATTATACACACAAATGCACAGCATTGGTATTGTATGATCAGTTTAATCAACAGGGCATTTTCTATAATCTGCTGGTACCGTATTACAACATGTTTTTTTCAGGTTACCACAAAAAAAAAAAAAAATGGGTCTGAATAGGGAAATATATAAGGTTTGCAGTGACAGGAAATTCTACTAGAAAATACATGCATTGACATACTGTACATAAACACACCTTGGCCACATACATGTACACACTACTAAGTTTTGGAAGTGAAAAAAAGAATTGACCGTAAATGCCAGAGTGAATGCCCTTAATTATTGTTGCAAGTTGGAATGGCCCATAGAATACAGGAGTCACTCCAAAAATAGTGATGCATGATATAACAAGCATGATACCTATAGCAATGTTCTGGTTTCTCACAACTTTTAACAAGAAACATGTGTGCCAACAGTTTAATCCCTAACTCGACTGTAATGTATGCATTTAACTGGTGTCATAATTTAAGAATAAGTCTAGATGCGTACCTCCGTCTTTGTGATTTGCTGTCTCTGCACCTGAAAAAGAGAAACACGTGTCAGAATTAGCTGATTGCATGGTAACTAACGTGATTATCCACATGTGTATTTGCTATCTAGGTATGCACAATTATTTTGTTGCATTTTATTATTTGCATTTAGTGTCACCAGTTGAGAATCAATGGTTTACAGTTGATTTCCCAGTAAACTCTGCATCTGTCCTTCACGTTAGCTCACAGACATTTAGCTTTGCACTAAGTATGTACAGTAAACCTTGCATATTGCCCTTCAATCTGTTCGAATAGCATGATAATCAACAGCAAATAGACATGGAACTAAATGGAAAAGAATTACACAAATTTGTGAAAATAAATCATATTAGTTCTGAATGTTTGCGAGTGCTTCGAGTAAATAATGGTCTTTACTGCCCTCAGATCAAGGTCAATATATGCATAATATATTGCTTTTGTTGGTTTGAAAACACTTCTTGCACATCATCGAGGCTGAATAAAACCATCTGAATAAGCATGGTTTGGGGAAAAAAGACAGTTTAGAATCTAATGGCTTCACAAGAATTGGAATATAGTGCATGAGCATTATGAACTACTTTAATGGAATTTAAAATCTCCTTTTTGGAGCTTGACAGTCCATGGTCATTGTCTTTGTATTGTTTTATGGAAAACAGCAGATTCTGCCTTTACTCGCCCTCATCTCCTTCCAAACGCAACTGAATTTCTTTCTTCTGTGGAACACAGAGGAATTGTTCCATACCTTGAATGAAAGTGAATGGGGACTGAGGCTGTTTGGAACGAAATGAGGGTGATTAAATGATGACCAAATTCCTATTTGTTACGTAAATGATTTTGATGCTATATGTACAGGAGTAAACAGTCTTTCACTAATGTTTTATTGAAATGAAGTAGATTATCTTGTGTCTGGACTTCTGTATCGATTATAGTAAGTGGCAGAAAATGATTGGTGCATCTTGGAGAGTTTTGACACTGAAAAGAGCCAGACATAAGGTGTATATGGACATGGCCGCATACACAAAAAAATGTTTCACACACATACACTTGTACTTTTGGGCCATTATGGTCCACATGGTGCAACGCAGCGGGTTCAAATGTGTATGTGTGTTCTAGTGTCTACCCTAATGCCTGGTAAACTCAGCATCCCCTGTCTCAGGATGAAATTGCTGTCTTTGTCCTTGTGAGTAAAAGCTCACTATGAGTCTCCTCATTTATTACCTGCCCACAGGTGCAAATGGAGCAAATCGCTGCCGTCCATCAGACAGTGGGAGGTATTGGAGAGTCCTGCTTTGTGCCTGACCATTCTTTACACACATACATGGTGTGGGGATGACATGTCATAAAAAGCTCTTGTATGTTAATGTGTAGTTCTGTATTACTAGAGGAGGTAATGACTGGAAAAAAAAAACAGTTGGATGCTGATTTCAGGGGGTCGAGGCCTTGTACCCCCAGAACATACTGCTTAATGAGGCATCCCAACTCAGATCAACACACACACATGCAAAAACACACTCCACTATCAGCGTAGACAAAGTCTGGCAGAGCACAGCTGCTCAAATGAACCTATGAATTAATTGTGTGACCTGAAATATACATTTTGTTCGGTCTTTAAAACTTTCCTTTTACGTCCTGTGAAATTTCATAAGCCATATGAGATGGCCCTCCTATCATGCAATACAAAGGACCAGTAAAAATCACAGTTATCTGATCCTACAGTTGTGTTTTTACTTTGAGGTATCTCATGAATACACTTGGAGGAATTTAACGTTACTGTTTTGTTAAGGCATTCTGAACCTGAATCTTTATTTATCACCAAGGCTGCTTGAATTTTGACCATTTACATGCTCCTTCCTCCCTTCCCTTTTTCCTTTCTTTCTTTCATTCTTTTCATTTCCTTCCAAGCTCCCTCCCTTTTTTTCGATTACCTTACTTACTTCCTTCCATTTCCCTTCCTTCCTTCGATATATTTTCTTCTTTCCTTGTTTTCTTTCATTTCCTTTTCTTCCATTTCCCTTCATTCCTTGTTTTCTTTCATTTCCCTTCCTTCCATTTTCATTCATTCATTCCTTCTTTTCTTTAATTTCCCTCCCTTCCTTCCTTCCTTCCTTCCATTCATCCTTCAATTTCCCTTTTCCCAACCTTCCTTCCTTTCTTTCATTCTTTCTTTCTTTCTTTTCATTTCCCTTCTTCCATCTGTTTCATTTCCTTCCAAGCTTTCTCCCTTACTTTTGATTATCTTACTTACTTACTTCCATCCTTCCATTTCCTTTCCTTTCTGCCTTACTTCCTTCAATTTCTTGTCCTTCCTTCCATCCTTCTGTTTTCCTTCCATCTATATTCCTTCATTCCTTGTTTTATTTCATTTACTTTTTTCCATTTTCCTTCATTCCTTCTTTTCTTTCCTTCTTCCCTTCCTTCTTTATTTCCTTCCTTAATTCCTTTGATCCACTTCCTTACTTCTTTTCATTCTTCAATTTTCTTTCCCTCCCTTCCTTCCTTATTTTCGAATATCTTACTTTCTTCCTTACATCCTTCCATTTCCTTTCTGCCTTACATCCTTACATTCATTCAGTCCTTACTTCCAACCTTTAATTTTCCTTCCATTTCCCTTCCTTCTATTTTCCTGCATTCCTTCTTTTCTTTCATTTCCTTTTCTTCCATTTTCCTTCATTTCTTTTTTCTTTCATTTCCTTTTCTTTCATTTCCTTTTCTTCCATTTTCCTTCATTACTTCTTTTCTTTAATTTCTCTTTCTTTCCTTCCTTCCTTCCTTTATTCTTTATTTCCTTTCCAAACTTTCCTTCATTTCTTTCTTTCTTTCGTTCTTTTCATTTCCTTTCCTTCCATCCTTCTGTTTTCCTTCTTTTATCTCTTCCCTGTATTGTAATTTTATTTAGATTTTTTTTTACATTATTAACGTCTTGACATGCCACATTTGTATATACAAGTAAAATGGCATTCTATAGTCACAACTCATGAGAAGTTTTTAGTGAATAATGACTACAATTTCAGTCTAGTCCTCATAAAAAGCTATTGTGTGACTTCAGAAGACTTAGAATATGGTTCATGAGTCATATGAAACATTTTAATGGTAATTATATGGTGTTTGTTTGTTTGTTTGTTTTTTCTTTTTGGAGTTTGAAAGCTCCTAATGACTGTATATTTCTGTTTAATGGAAAAAATCACCTCAGATTATATTTACTAACTTAATTTTCATTTTTGGGTGAACTGTTCCTTTAACGGTAACCCTCCTTTGGATAAACACTCATTCAAGTTGTTAACAGGCAATAAAAGAACAGTTAAATGCATTGATTTCACAATTAAATAGCATTCTGTGTAGCTCATTAACTATATAAAAAACTAACACCATTAACATCAGCATGCTAACAATTAGAATGCTAATTCTGAATATGCTAACTTCAGACTAAAAAGGGCTGATGAAAATACCCAAAACCAGTGCCTGCCTCTGAAAGGTAGGCCTACTTCTTTTAAGTGTGCTACAGATTGTATCATTTTTGACCACCAGTGTCACTCCTCTCTATTTGCATTCATCTCCAGCTAATTTAAATGCTAATGTATCCTAGCCTTTTCTACGCATGATAAAGCTAACAATCGGCTCCAGCACTGGGGGCCTTTTTGTAGCTGAGCAATGAAGCAATTAGTTTGACTAGTATAACTATACACAGCGAGAGGAATAGAATATTAGAAAAGTGATCCGACAGCCCTTAGAGAATGCAGGGAAAAGAAAGAGAAGAGTACTGGGAGTGCGGCAGTGTACAGTCAGAGAATAATTTTGTAGTTTTGCGGACTCCTGATGGTCTGCCTGAGATATAAAAGAGGTCAAATGTCAAGTCTCAAAAGGACTCCAGGATGAAAGAAAATGACAGGCTATGTCTGGAATGGAATACTAGCTTGCTACTTACTGCGCAATATAAATTCTATTCAGCCTAGACTGTTTTTTTTATGTGTAGTAGTTGACAGCATACGTTATGCAATTATAAACATTTAGAATGTTTGATTTAGAATGTTTAATTCAATTTTATGGGACAATTAGAGCTGGGTATCAATACAGACTTTCAGATTTGATTTGATTCTGACTCACAAGCTCTCGATTCGATTCTAATACAATTTGATTCAATTTTGATTCATTTGGCCATATTACAGTTATTGGGCTCTATTTTCGCAAGAGTGTCAAAATGAAATTTTGGGTGCAAATGTTTTTCTATCACCTTTTTCCACATCATTTCTGGTGTCTGGATGAGACCTTTTAGCACACTTCATGCTGCTGAAAAAGTTATATTTAGGTGTTGATTTGATTGAACAGGGCTTGCAGTAATCAGGCCTGGGTGTGTCTTGTCAAGCTGAACCCCATTATGAATGCAGTTCCATAGATTTGGGGATTTAGTAACTAAGGGGGCAAATACTTTTCACACAGACCCAATTTGTTTTGGATATGTTTTTGCTTCAATAAATAACATTTTCTTTTAAAAACGTTATTTTGTGTTTACTCAGATTGCCTTTGTTTTATGTGAGATTTTGTTTGAATTTTTGAAACAATTTAATTTGAGATACACAAAAACAGGAAAAATCAGGATGGGGCAAATAATCACAGCACTGTTAGTTTGTGTGTGTGTGTGTGTGTGTGTGTGTGTGTGTGTGTGTGTGTGTGTGTGTGTGTGTGTGTGTGTAAATAAATCAAGAATAACATGACCTTCAGGTCTAAAAAATCTAAAGTCTAAAATAAACAAAACTCTGAATAAATAGAGTTAATCTCCCCTCTTAAAGTCGAGCAAACACTGTCTGCATCCATGCGGGCGTTTCAAAGCATTTTGGTATTTCAAAGAGATAAGACACTGATGTATATCATATGGTCATTCCCTGCTCAACCAGCTAAGTGTAATAGTGTAGTTCACCCAAAAAGGAAAAATTTGGTCATCATTTATTTGCTCACCTTCGTGTTGTTCCAAACCCATATGACACTCTCTCTCTCTGGTGACTCTTCAGAAGACTTGGAAAATAGTGAATAAGTTGGATTGACTTGTGTTATTATACTTTTATGGTGCTATTCATCATATTTGGAGCTCAATAGTTCCAATAGTTTTGTTGTATGGAAAAAAGTGGCCTTTCTGCCTAACATCTCTTTCTGTGCTCAACGAAGAAAGAAAATCAAATGGGTTTGGAATGACATGAGGGTGACCAAATGATGACAGAATTTTCATTTTGGGTGAACTATTCATTTTAAATATATTTAACTGGACTGGACTATATAAAGTCCACTTCAAAATGATTCATAATACAGGTAATACACACAGAGGGACTTCTAGATGAAAGGAAGTGTCATTTGTCACTGGCCTTTGTTCATCTTTCAAAGCCTGTTGGACATCAAGCCAATAAGTAAGGTTTATTAATAAAAAAAAAATGTTAAAATGCTCACACTTAGAGGCCCACAGATACGATTCAGAGAGAGAGAGAGAGAGAGAGAGAGAGAGAGAGAGAGAGAGAGAGAGAAGAGAGAGCGAGAGAGAGAGAGAAAGACTTAATGAGAACAAATAGGGTCAGAATGCAAATACCTGTTTCCTCAGTTGCACTCTGCCACCAGCGCATCTCTCTGCATATTACAGCTTCAGGGCACCCTGACGGAACCTTTATATATATGTGTGTGTGTGTGGGTTTGGGTGGTTTACGAGGACATTTTTTAGGTTACAAACTGGTAATTACAAGGGAATTAGGTTTAGGGGATAGAATATATAGTTCATACAGTATAAAAATCATTATGTATATGGAGAGCTCTCATAAGGATAGCCGCACCAACCTGTGTGTGTGTGTGTGTGTGTGTGTGTGTGTGTGTGCCAACAAATAAATGAAAGGCAGAGTTCACCAAAAATGTTAAATCTGTAATTATGTATTAACCCTCATGTTGTTATAACCCCTGGTTCTTTCTTCCGTGGACCACAAAAGATGTTAGGCAGAATGTTAGCCTCAGTCACCACTCACTTTAATAATATGAAAAAAAAGATGCAATTAAAGTAAATGGTGAATGAGGCTAACATTTTGCCTAACATATAATTTTGTGTCAACGGAGGAGAGAAAGTCATAAGGGTTAGGAACATCATGAGGGTGAGTAAATGATGACAGAATAAAACATTTTGGGTGAACTATCCCTTTAAGAAGTCTAATATTTTAGGATATTTTATGCAGCCAGTTATAATCAGTCAGACTAATTCACACCCTAACCCTAAAAAAAACTTTTTTACAATAATGAAAATATTGTATTTGCTTTATATACAGGTGTTCTAAACACACATTTTCCAAAACACTTGCAGCCACAATAATGTTGCCAGGGCGTTGCTATATGGTTGCGTAGATGTTCTGAGATGTTTTTAATCCATTGATATGCGGTTAGTAGGATGTTCTGGAAGTTTACTTATTGGCCAAAGTAAAAAAGATTCCACCCCAAGTCTATGATTTTCTTTTCCCAAGAAATGGCTAGAATTCCCTAGAATTTTTACCGGTTTTATTATCTGCCAGGCATATGTCTGATTGCTTAGAAAAGTAGTGGCCTACCTATCCTGAACAAACAGCCATATTTGAGGATTCATTCATGTCCGTTTAATAAAGTATAGTTTTAGGGAATATGGGTTTGTTCGATTCCTAACAGTAAGCATGAGCAATAAAAACAGTGCTGCTTACCTTAGCAGTGCACAAATTACACACACACAAAGGACAAAACGACCTTGCAGAAAGGAGCACAGCAATACCAGTTCCACATGCAGTTCGAGCAAGTTCGAGACAGGCACCCTCAGGGTCAACTGTCCAGAGCATTCATCGCAATTCCACACACACACATCATCGCCCTTGAAAACACACGCTGACGTACACACATGACCAGTGCAATGAAACATAAAGCTGAAAAACAATAGCCAGGTGATCTATTTCTACAGAATCCTGGTCATCTGTGGTTCATGGGTTGGCATCAAGAACATCAATACCCTGTGGCAAACAGGGTGATGCCAGAGTCACTGAGGCAGAACGAAGAGAGTGTGTGTTTGTTTTTCAGAGCATAACGGAGAGCAAGGGGTGCCAGGCAGAGCTGCGTAGGTTATGATCAGTGTCAGCGTGTGTATGTGCTGTGTGTTTGTGTGTCTTCACACTCGGGGGGCCAGGGTTGATCGGGTAAAATGCTTCCAGGGCCAGCGGGAAATGTTAGCATTCCATTAGGAGCCGAGTCGCGGGAACATTTGCCCTGATCTATCATTATCCTGACAGGCTAGACTAATCAAGTGCTGCACATACAAATGAAGATCTCCCCCTGTGGCCCTGTGAAGTCTCTGGGTGTTTGAGTGCATATGGAGACATGAGATTTGCCCATGATGGTCTTGACTAATATTACTGGTTAATTGCATTTCAGCTAATGTTGCATGTAGTAAGAACGGAGTTGCAAACAATGAAGTCAAAGTACTGTTAGTTAAACATTTTAAACTTCATTAAAGATAACTGCAAACATATTTAATGTTTCCCAAACACTGCCCATCTTCCATTGTTAGGACAAACATGTGATCACACCCGAAACTTGCGGCACTAATTGAGACCACTCAAACAAAAGAACAATTGTTTACACAAACACATCCTGTAAATGTATATGTAGCTTCATGTGCACAGGTCGTGGGTTTAGCGGTTATATTCAGTGGTGGGTAGAGTAGCCAAAAACTTTTCTCAAGTAAAACTGCAGTTACTTTAAAAAAAAAATTATCAAGTAGAAGTAAAAGTAATCATGTTAAAAATTACTTGAGTAAGAGTAAGAAAGTATCCTATAAAAAGAATACTCAAGTAGTGAGTAACTAGTTACTTTCACATATAATGTAATGGATGTTTACTCTCCTATTTTCTAGTACATGATACACATTTAACATGCATTACAGAATGAATAATAATAATAATAATACTATTAATATTATTGTAAATAATGGAAACTGTCATCAGTCACCACCATCCAAAAAATGTACCCCAGAACATGAGGCCAAATTGGGGTTGTTCCAAACCCATATGGTTTGTTTCTTCCATGCATCAAATTAAAGGGTTAATTTACCAAAACATTTAAATGCTCTCATTTTCTCACCCTCATGCCATCCCAGATGTGTATAACTTTCTTTCTTCTGTAGAACACAAATTATGATTTTTAAAAGAATATCTCAGCTCTGTTGATCCATAGAATGCAAGTGAATGGTGACCAGAACTTTGAAACTCCAAAAAGTACATAGTGGCAGCATAAAAGTCATAAAAAAGTCATTGATTTTCAGGAGCAATATAATAGGTGTTGGTGGAAACAGATAAATATCTATAACTTTATAATATATTAAGTCCTTTTATTACTATTCATTTTCCTCCCTGCCTAGTAGGTGGCGATATGCACAAATAATTGAATCACCAAAAACACAAGAAGAAGAATGTGAAAGTGGAGATTTATTAGTAAAAAGATTTAAATATTGATCTGTTTCTCACCTACACTTATCAAATCCCTTCTGAAGACAGATGAAAACTGTATTTGAATTCCTTTTATGCTGCCATTATGTGCTTTCTGAGCTTCAAAGTTTTGGTCACCATTCACTTGCATTCTAGTATAAACTAACAGAGCTGAGATATTCTTCTAAAAATCATTGTGTTCAGCAGAAGAAGAAAAAAACACATCTGGGATGGCATGAGGGTGAATAAATGATGCAAGAATTTTCAATTTTGGAAAAATAATTCCTATAAGGAGATGTTAGACAGAAAAACTAACCTTAATCATTTACTTTCACTGCATGTTTTTTTCCCTCCCTTCATATTTTGAAAGGGAGTTGTGACAGACTGTCAGTCCCAAACATTCTGTCTAACATCTTTTGGGTTCTATAGAATACAGAAAGTTTCATGGGGTTGGAAAAACATGAGGGCGGGAAAATTATCATTTCTATTATGATTTAAGGCTGAACTATCACTTTTAGGATGCTTCCCAGATTTGGACAAATCTGTCATTTACAAGAAATGTTTGGAAACCTTTTTCTAGTAATTATTACCATGAAAATCTTGAAAATATTTTAAAAATAAACTGATATTTCAAAAAATATCAGACAGTCCCAAATTCTATATAATGTTTAATTATACACCGAAGCAAGATCATGCTTTATTCATGCATTCTGTCGTTATTTTACAGCTTTTTATGTCCTGTGTGAATTTAGATCAGTGACGGGCCAACATTGTCAGTGTTCTGTACACTAAGGGTAAATTGCACCTTTTCTCTGTGTTTGGAAGCATGTTTTCCATAAGACAAAGCCACCCGCATCTGACGAACAGTGAGCACACGCCAACTTTGCACGTACAGAAATGCTCACAATCGCGATAGGCAGGGCAAAACATTTGCACATAACGTGAATATTTATAAGTATTTATACAGTACGCACTGATGTGTTGCAATGCTGATTTCATTTTTATTTTAAAATGTCATAGTTTTCATCAGAAATTTACTTTTTTACTCATTTTTTTTCCAAAAAGTAACTCAAGTAAATGTAATGGAGTAAATGTAGCACATTACTACCCACCTCTGGTTATACTGGTATTGTGAGAACGTGTGACTCATTGGCGTACAATGTGTAGTTAGCGTACAGTATCCACTTTTCCTTGTCACACTCTATTGACAGACGGAGGCTGAAATCAGGCGACACTCAAGAGTAAACTCAATTAAGTCTCCCCGCCTTTTTGACATGCATCGAAAATAAAGAAAATATTTACATAGTGTCTGCCATGGACCAATTACACACTGGTGTGGGCGAAGGGAGATAGAGACATTAGCAAGTGATTTGAATGAAGCTTTAAAGATGAAGTACTCTCTGTGCCACCAAATAAAATTAAAAAAAAATTAATTCTGTTATTTAAAACAGCCTTACTAAAACATCCCCTGGCTGCTGTTGATCAAATAAACTATTGTCCCGCCTGCAGACTCACTCCATTGGTCGAGCCAATGTTGTTGTGCCAGGCTGGGGTGCGTTTCCCATACAACGACGTAACTCAATGCTTAACCACCATAGTATGATGCATTGTTGGAGAAAATAATAAGCTAGTCACGACTGTTTCCCAATCAACAATATATTGTAGATCTGTTGTTAATGATGTTATGCAGGGGGTGGAGTAATAACTTCAACATATATTCAATTATAAAAGCTCATTTAGACATACAAAAGAATGCCATTTAATGCGTGAAAGCTGCTAAAGACACGAAAGTGGTGTGCACTGTGTAATGCCAAATATACATACGCTGCAATAGTGGAGTTTCCCTCTACATCTGTCACTGTTCTGGCATTTGTGCCGACTCTTACTGTTGTTTGTTTTTCTCTCTCCCTCGGGTCTCAAAGGTGGAGCCGGCACACGTGATCAGCGTTTCCATAGGAGATGTTGATCACGGCAATGTTTTCTCAACCGTTTCACCTGCTTCACTCTGATTGCACTCCCTACTTTTATTTGTGTTTCCCCTCTTTCTTCACCAGTTTATTATTTGCTGTGGAATGTTAACTGTGATCTCTTGTTTAGTTGGAGCTTGCTCATGTCTCTATTGGTTGCCTGTCTGTAGAGGTGTGGTTACCTTCCCGTTTGCTGCCGCATTCGCCAGTCCTGATGCCCATTTCTGGATTACTTCTGACTTCCACAATGCACACACCCATCCTAAGAACACACTCTTCCCTTAACCCATTGAGCGGCTTGCATTGACTCTGAGCTCTACAGAGGAATTTTTGTAGCGCCACTTTATTTCCTACTAATAAAACTGTCTGTGATCAGGGGTGTAGGAATGACTGAAAAAAAGTGGTAGGACATATATTATTAAACTTATCTCATGAATATTAGTTACATGACATGATGTTCGGAAATGTAAAAAACATGGACAGGGGATGTATTAAAGCTACAAAAAAAAATACAATCATTTAGCAAGAAAAGACGCTGACTACCACAACTGGAGTCGAAAGTTCGAATCCAGGGTGTGCTGAGTGACTCCAGTCAGGCTTCCTAAGCAACCAATTTGCTTGGTTGCTATGGTGGGTAGAGTCACGTTGGTTAACCTCCTCGTGTTCGCTATAATTTGGTTCTCGCTCTCTGTGAGTTGTGTGTGGATGCCACGGAGTATAGCGTGAAGCCTCCACACGCACTAGGTCTCCGCGGTAACGCGCTCAACAAGCCACGTGATAAGATGCGCAGATTGACAGACTTAGACACGGAGGCAACTGAAATTCATCCTCCACCACCTGGATTGAGGCGAGTCACTTCGCCACTATGAGGACTTAGAGCGCATTGGGAAATGGGCATTCCAAATTGGGGAGAAAATGGGAGAGAGAAAAAAGACAGACAATCTGTAGCAATTACCTGCTCATTAAGCAAGATAATTGTTGTCAGAGATATGCCTGCAGCGAGAAACATATGCACACACAAACAAATTCACAGTCTTTATTTGTCTAAGATGTTACTTCTAAAATTATTTAGAAGAAATAAAAAAAAAGCCACAAATGAATAATTGTTGACAAATAAGAAGAGTATAAATCTAATAATGTGACTGCATAGCTCATATAATTTGGTTCGTTGCTACAAACAACTTAAGTGAGCGCGTGTCCCACTGTAAATGAGCTTAAGACATTATGATTGTCACTGAAAAATGACTTAAATTTCAGGAAGTTTCTCATCAACACTTAAGAAAACTTTGAATATGACTAAATAAATCACATGGACTAGTTTAATTATACTCTGGGGTATATTTTAAGCTTTAAGTGAGACGCAATTCACCACCAATGGACCAAAATATTCATTTAAAACTCCATTTGAGTTCCATTTAATAATTAAATTCATACAGGTATGGAACTACATGAGGGTGAGTAAATAATTACAGAATTGTAATTTTGGGGTGAAGTATTCCTTTAAGTAAAATTATAAATTTTTTCATTAGTAAATCTCACTGTTTTTCAGTAACAACTGAGATTAAAGAGATCCAATTTGTGCTTTTTCTTTCCCATCAGCTCTGCTATCTCTGCCTCTCTCTCTCCTTTATAACAGTCCACCATGGCATTAACTAGCAAGAATCAATTGAAGATATATTAACTGTAATGGGTTATAGCTTTATGACAGTCATCCAACAATATTGCAACGTACAGTATAGCTGACACTTTAAGCACAGAATTAATAATAAACCTCTGAGGCTGCAATACTGTCTCAACTCATAAAGAGAGGACATCCACACATACAGCAACACACACACTTACATACACACTGTGTCTGCAGAAATGTTGTCCTTGACAGGCCCAATGATACAATTTTACTATTGTAGTAATGAACATAGCAAGGGAACGCACATATACACAAGAACAACAGACTTTAATAATGACACAGCCTCATTTACAAGCAAAAACAGGGGACATACGATACGTTCTCACATTAAAGTTTTATGGTTTCGGCCTAACCAAATGCCTTTGGGGATTCAGCCACTGTCACCAGCTCTTATAACAACAATAACATGGGAAACAACTAGATTTGTACACATTCTGAAGAAAATGTGAGTGGTGCTTGCCCAAAGTGTTGTGGGTGGTTGAAAGGGCATTGCTATGCAGTGGCTCAATTGTTTTGAGCACATTTTTGTATGTTGCTATGAGGTTGCTAGGGTGTTATGGGTGGTTTAGCCCACACTTAAGTCCCTAAAGTATGATATTTCAGTTTCCAGATATGACTAAGTACCATCCAAAAATGTAAATCTTTTGCCAGGCGAAAATCATCAGATCATTTCAACAAGCGGTCAACAAGCCAGTTATATCCGTAACACATATGTGGGACACAAACAAACTGAACAAACACTCTTGAGTTTATTATTACTCTCAGAGTAGAACCATACTCTGGTTACCTTAAATTGTGTGAGCCATTAAAACGGATGTGTTATTAAAATTAGCTTGCAATTACCATGTCGACTTCAACTAGCCTGCTCAACAAGATTCTCTTTAAACTGCTTCTCCGCCATAACAGCAGTTGATTTGAAAGAGAAAACCCACTACAGCGCCTCTAGTGGCAACACTGAGAATGCAACATATATATGCGTTACATTACAAATTACAATCAGACACATTTCAGAATGCAACTAAATTGTATAACAGCTAGAAAAGTTTTATTCATATTCTGACGTAAAGTTTTAGGCCGAATACACATGCTGTCGGAATGATTACTTTGTTTTTGGCTCCTCTCTATTTATGATCTCCTGCACTCTTCATTTTTGAGATCATCC
The DNA here is from genome assembly GCA_032164185.1 of Moxostoma hubbsi. Lineage (NCBI taxonomy): Eukaryota > Metazoa > Chordata > Actinopteri > Cypriniformes > Catostomidae > Moxostoma > Moxostoma hubbsi. The sequence goes on along the minus strand of JAVLUX010000017.1, from coordinate 40,813,851 downwards.
CACTGGTTTTGCTCAAATCTCTAACCTAAAGTATCAGCAATAGTAATAGTGATGCTTGCCTTTGCAAACACCGATTCAATAATACAGGAAAGAATTAAGCTATGAAAGGTTCTAAGAGATTAATGTATTCCTATTTACCCACCACCTCCCCCAATTGGCCTTCTCTTTCACTTTATCTCCTCAGCTCTTCCATATAACATATTTGCAGTCTCAATGAAGAAGAGTTAGCCATTATAGCTGCTGGAAGCCTGACGTGATAAGTTTCATCAAATAAACCGCAGGTATAAAAAAACAATAATGATGATAAATCAACTAATGGCTGGTGGGTATTGACCAGAAGCAGGTGCGCACAAGGCCTATGAAAAGGAGGAGAGATAGATGATACGGTAGATAGAGAGAGAATGTAGGTCTGATGGGGGCAAATTACGGCTAATGGTGTTTTAGTTTTCCTTCCCACCTGATTCTATTTGTTCATGATACTATTTTGCCGGACAGTATAACTCACCCTCTGTGTCTAATAGACTGCGGGGAGAGCCGAGAGAAAAGAATGGAGGGTTAGAAAGGCTGGAGGGTATATCTGAAGAAATGTACATAACCCAACTGATCATTTTCAAGGCAGCTTTCCATCGTTGAGTAAAAATCTATATTTTTTAGGGTTCTGCAGTTCCACCTGTCAAATTTATAGGGATAATTAACCCAAAAACATACATTCGGTTGTCATTTACACACCCTCATGTCGCTCCAAACTTTTTTCTTCCATGAAACACAAGAGGAAAAAGTTTGAATAATGTTGATGCTGCTCTTTTTTTTAAAAAAAACAATGAAAGTATGTGATTTATGAGGCTGTCAGTCAATAGAATTCTGCCTTCCATCTCAGAGATAAGCATTTGTTGTTGTTGTTGTTTTTTTGTGTTTTTTTCGACAACATGAGGGCGAGTAAATGATGACAGAATTATGTTTGGGTGTGCGTCACCAAACAGAATTGTAAAACTAACATCTGGTTTCAAACTGGTTTCATACAGGTTGTAGTCTTCTGCAAAAATAAAAGCTAAAAGGTTTTAAAGTTTAATAAAACTATATTATTAATAATAGTAATAACAACAATATTAATATACTACAAATGAAAACAATATTTAAACTGACTTAGCAATGTTACTTTCTTACATCTAAACTAAAGTGAACACAAAGTGATCCACTCAAAAGTCCATTATACATTCCTGGTCAACATACAATGTGAAAAACAAAAAAATGGCTTATCTGACGGTCAGTGTTGTTTATATTCACAAATTCACATTCAAATTATTTCTGGTACTTTTATATTAATTTAATAATGCATTTGGTGATTTGGCAAGCATTCACTGAAGTCCTATGAATAAGTATAAAAAACAATGAGTAAAATATCAAAAAATATCACCGTTTTGATCACAACATACTACAAATAAAGAATCGGCATTATATCGGATCTTGACCTAGATATCGATAAAATATTGTATCGCCAGTTACATTGCGATCCCCACCCCTACTTAAAAATATTTTTAATAACTTATTACACTATATAATATATAATATAATAAACAGACTTGCTTTAATACATCAATGAATGCTTTAAAATGCTAAAAATCTAAACGCATAAAGTAAACTGACATCATGTTATTATTTACATTCTAAAAATCCTTTCAACAACTGTTTTTATTGAAGAACACACAGTTCTTGAAATTATTAAGGTTAAGAACTAGTCACATTTATGATTGTTTTTGTTCATGTTTTGATTCTTGACTTTTATTTGGCCATGTCTTTTATTTTGAAGGTTAGTTTACTTCCTTATTCCTGTGTCATGCCATGTGATTTCCTTATCTTGTCATGTGACCCACATGTGCCATGTGTTATGCTTTTTGATTGATTCTTGTTAATAGTCTTGTTATCTGTTTAATAGTTCTGTTTTGTTTTTGGTTGTTTTGTTCATTAGCTTTGTCATTCATTGATTGTATTGTAATCTTTTTAACCCTGTCTGTGTATTTAAGCCCTCATTTTTGGCATTGTACTTTGCCGAGTATTGTTTATCGTAATGTTGAAGTCACGTCTTAGTCATGTTATCTCTGTCAAATCTTTCGTTTAAGTTTATTTTGTATCTTCTGTTTTGCAGTTTATTAAATTGCACTTGAGTTCACTTGAATCATCTGCGTCCTCGTATTCATCTCGTCCTGTCCTCATTCCACCTAAACGTAACATCAACAAGTCAGACAATTTGAGGTATCATTCATGCCCGTAGTATAAACAAAGCAGGATGACATTAAACATTTAGGGTTAGGGGTTTGTTAGAATCCCAAACCCTCAGGATGAGCAATAGTCACTTTAGCGAGTCCCGCTAATGAATAGAGCCTAGATAGACGGAGACATCTGAGCTTTGTGTCTCATTTACCCCCACACCAACTCTGAAACCTTGAACTATGGATCGGTACCAATTCTTCTATTCATATAGCACAATGTTGTAGGCCTTTTTTCAGGCTGGATGCATTAAGAATTTCTGAAAAGAAACTTCTAAGTTCAATGCATATTCATTCAATACATTCTTATAGCTTATGTTTTGCAACTCAGTAAAGAGATAGCACCATTGTCAAACAGGCCATACAAACCCCAAATAGAGTCCAGGAGTGACTTAGTGCTAAGATCTTATTTCAAAACTTGCACTGAGCATCTCTTCAGATCATTGTCACTGTGTCCTTGAGTAAGTTAATTCATTTCCAGGGGCATTTCTTGATGCTTGTGTGTGTAAGTTAGAACTATACTATACGTATATAGGCTACCACAAAGTTGATATCACACAATTCCCTAGAATGTCATTGTTGCTGTAGCATTAAGCTTTTTCTTCACTGGAATTAATGCGCTTTGCCAAACCTGTTAATTAGAAGGAGAAGTTCTCATACTTTTGGGCATGTAGTTAAGCAAAACCTTTAAATTACAAAAACTCATCAGAAAACAAGAGAAAAAAAGGACACAGTGTTTCCATTCAAATGAACAGGCACCAATGTACCAATTCCAATTCTCACAATTCCAGACGCAACCTAATGCTCTGCCATTTGTATGCAAAGTAATGAGGGGTGCTTAGCTGGATTTAGGTCAAAAAGTCATCATTTTAATACTTCCCATTAACAGTGATCAAGGCAAACAGGCTACACATAAGAGTTCCTGTTGGGTTTTGGCACCTCGCTGTCATGTCGAAGGCGTAACTCATCCATCATTTTTACTATGGCTTTGGTTTTCACATAATTAATGGCCGTCAGCAGGACGTAAATGTGTGAAGATGAAAGAATGGGAAAACATTCAAATTAAAACTGTCACTTTGAACAATGGCAAGCTGGAAAAGACAATTGCGTTTGCGTTCAGTGCAGATGAAGTAGCCACTAGAGAATGGGAAAAGCAGAACATTTGTCTTAAACCACAGACAAAGCCTTCATATGAATATCTGAGTACACCTTGAAAACAATAAGATGGATTTGAACGTTACGCATTTTGCTGACATTTCTAATATTCATTTTAATATGATTATGTGGAGGTTCATAACTCAAAGAGAATTCTGGGAGTTAGTGTTTGACACCGGATGAGCTATGCACGTCTGATGTTGTTTCAATGGTGATATGAACTTTACGCTGACAGTGGTTTGATGATCGCTTGTGAGGATTTAGATCATAGTTTTCACATTTTCTTTTCCAGTTTTTTCCTTTTTTGTCTGGTCTCTAGTGTTTTCAGTGGCATGTTTTTGTTTTTTGTTTTTTCAACGTGAAACAACATTTGCCGCATTTTACGTTTATAAGGTGATTTTTGAGTGAAATATTTTTCTTTGGAAAAACATCATCACAAAATCATGCACAAAATGACACAGAACATTAAAGTGATAGTTCACCCAAAAATTAAAATGCACTCATCATTTACTCACCCTCATGCCATCCCAAGTGTGTAAGACTTTCTTTCTTCGGCAGAAGATTTTTTTATATAATATTTCAGCTGTAGGTCCAAAAAAAGTTTGGTGACATTCATGGAATCGTATGGATTATTTTTATGATGGCTATATGAGCTTTTTGAAGCTCCAAAAAGCACATATAGCCATCATAAAAATAATCCATACGATTCCAGCGGCCTAATTAATGTCTTCTGAAGCAAAACGCTAGGTGTGTGTAAGAAATAGATCAATATTTAAAACTTTTTTACTAAAAATGTCACTTCCGGCCAGCTTGAGGTTTGTATGTTGATGAGGGTGGAGTTCAAACTGCCTCTAGCTGGACGTAAGGGTATTAGCCTTCTCTGCATAGATATTCATAAGTAGATCCCTTATTAGCAGCTGTTTCTATGAACCGCAATACTGTTTCCACACAAAAGCAGTTTATGCAGCAGTCTGAGCAAGTACCTCCATCTGAGGCATCTCCTCCAATCACTCACTTGCATTCAAACCAATTTAAACAGCTTTCCCTGCTCACCACAGTTGACGTATCCAACCCAGACAAATGAGGCATTTATGTGGAGTGGAGGTGGCGTAGTAAGCTAAAGCACATAACTAGTAATCAGAAGGTTGCTGGTTCAATCCCCACAGTCTGGGTTTGTCCCTGTAATAAGTGCATTGTAAGTCGCTTTGGATAAAAGCGTCTGCCAAATGCATAAATGTAAATGTAAATTTATGTATGACTATATATGCTCCTCTGTGTGAACAACACTGCGCTTCTGCTTTTTTTATTTTATTTCATGTGTCACTTTTCATGTGAACTTCATACAAATCTGGGATGGCATGAGGATCAATAAATTAAATTATGTCAGTAAATTATGAGACAGTTTTCATTTGGGTTGAACTAATCCTTTAATTAAAAAGTACATTTCGTTTTGATTTCACGTTGACTTTTTGAAACCATGTTTTCTATTATATTACTAAATGTAATCACAAGTTCAATTGCAGTGTATGCTGAAAAAAAGATCCACACATACATATACCAGATTGCTCAAGATATATTTCAAAGAGTGCTAACGTGAGTGCATCTCACTCTTTCTCATATAAAGCCTTTTAACATGGCCTCCCCTTCTCCTGTAACACCCCTCTAGTGGATGACCTTTTCACAAGTGCCAAAATAATGCACCAAAGCATGAATTCACTCTAGCAAATCGCCATTACCAACCCTAATTAAAAGCTCTTTTAATCTTCCACTGGGAACAAAGCTTCTCTCCTGTTTTGTCAGAAGGATCTGTTGGATGTCCACCAGAGCCCTTAAAGGTTAATGGTGTCTCCAGAGAAGAAAACTCAAAGAGAATGAATGCATGTGGGGTCTTGTTACTCTTTCCTTCCTCTCCTTGACTTCTGACAGAACTCTGACTAAAAGCCGCCCAGTTCATTACATTCAGCCCATCGTATTATCCAAATATCGCTGCTCTTGCTATCTCCATTTTTTCATGACTTCTTACCTTCTCTCTTCTGTTTATTTAAGGGTTGAGGGCTGTCAGTTGATTTAAAATTAATAAATAAAATGAATTACATGGTCACAATACAAATAATCTCATATGTAAACACTTGTTCCACCGAATGGGGATAAATCAAAGCCATTATTTGGTAATTGAGCAAAACATAAAACTTACAGAAAGTGGCTTTAAATGTCAATATATCACTGTGGGTCATTGATTGAATGCTGAAAAGTTGTGGAGAGGAGGGCTTCAAAAGTAAGAAGGATTGATGACATCAGCCGAGACGGAAAGTCGTTTCAATGGTCATTACATTTTGCATTATATTTTAAAAATTAGCAAAGTAAATAGTCCATTTCAAATGTAATGTTTACATTAAAGTGAAAAGTCAGCTTCATCAGTTCTTGTCAAATGTAAATCTACAGTACAAGGTGGATCAAATGACAGGTGGGTGAAAAGGCTGAGAAACACCAGCTGTTTTTAGTCCTCAAGAAGCAGCGTGACTAAAACAATGATACAGTAAAACTGCACAGTACCTTTAGTGCAAAGCCAGATCAACCAATTAATGGTACTTCATATCGCTACATTAGCCCACACACATTGCCTCTGTGGATCAAGTGTGTGGTGCAGGGCAAAATGTGGCACATTGCGGTATTTATCAAACAGCAAATGACAGTGTTCGGAAAAGCAATGATTTACCCAACATGACTCTTGTAGGCCTGAATTTCCAATGTTTATTTATTCATAAACTTATTTATTATTTTCACATGTAAGATTGACAGGATTTATTTGTGTGTGCACGTTGAAGGTGTGTAAATGTGTGTGATACTTTCTCCTATCAAAGTTAAGCAAAGACAGCTATTAGGAAGTCATTTGCAGATTGATTCCCCAAAAAAGTGTGAAAACTGTAGTGCTATCAAAATATTGCTCTGTTCATTTGAGCATCCAATGGCGTTAGTTTGGGTCGAGACAATCTCTTTTTCAGGCCACTTGAAGACAGGCAGAGTGTTCAGGAAAACCTATTTGAAATTATTATTATTTTTGCCATTTATGTTTGTCGACGCTTGTTGCGTCTCTAAATTCATCCCCTTTAAAGCACCGCTTTTGTCCCTCTACATTCTATAGGGGGACTATTGAGAGCATCCTGAGCAGCTGCATCACTGCCTGGTTTAGGACTTGCACCGTTTCGGACCGCAAAGCCCTGCAGAGGATAGTGAGGACAGCTGAGAAGATTATCGGGGTCTCTCTTCCCTCCATCAAAGACATTTACAAAAAACACTGCATCCGCAAAGCAACCAGCATTGTGGACGACCGCACACACCCCTTACACAAACTCTTCACCCTCCTGCCGTCTGGCAAGAGGTACCGAAGCATTCGGACACTCACGGCCAGACTGTGTAACAGCTTCTTCCCCCAAGCCATCAGACTCCTCATTACTCAGAGACTGGACTGACACACATACACACACATGTCCTGAGTTGCACTTTAATTATTGTCACTTTATACCTGGCTGCTAACTCAATAACTGCTATGTCCATAGAACACTATCTCATAGTATGTTATGTTTACATTTGGCATTTTTAGTAACTCATCTTTTTGCACTACTGTGTACTGGTCGGCGCTGCACTGTCTCTCACTGTGCCTATTGTCCTGTTCATTGTTAGTAATTTATTGTACTGTCCCGTACTTTTTGCACACTTTTGCACTTGCACTTTATATAGGTATGTTATTTAGTCTGTGTAGTCCCATGTGGTTCTGTGTTTGTCCTATGTTGTTTTATGTAGCACCATGGTCCTGAAGGAACGTTGTCTCGTTTCGCTGTGTACTGTACTAACTGTCTATGGTTGAAACGACAATAAAAACCACTTGACTTGACTTTTGTAAGAAATTCACCTCCTTCAACAATTATTTAATTTACTGTTGAACTTCAAATCTCATGCTGAGAGCAATGTACATTTTATTAGGCTTAATCTGTAGGTCTATTTCTTTTAATGTGATAGCTTCACTATACTTAACTTGCTTGGACTATTTATTTGTTGCATATCTGTTCCATATTAAAGGGATGCACTTAGTATCTATATATCCCTGACAAAACATGTCTAATCGGTGTGTGGTGGGCATGACATGCAGGCCTAGTTCAAAATATATGGATGGATGGATGGATGGATGGATGGATGGTTAAATAAACAAATGGACTTATAGAGTCTACAGTTGCACACTCATTTCTGATGCTAGAAGGCAATCGAAGGCAATCTCAATGTTTGATTAACCTTTAGCACACTAAACCCAAAGCAGACCCAGAGTTCTTCAACAGTATGTTAATGTTAAAACCTTGTTTGCAATGATACATGAAATAACAGCTGGGTTTTGGGTAATTACCACAAAAAGAAATGAACAGCCGGATCGTAATGGCATCTTCAACACCTTTATGCTGCTATTTAAATTAAGATTTGCTTACAACCTAATGCGATCTGCCTTCATAATAATGGATTTAATTATCAATGACTCAAATCTAAACTCACATTCAAGATTAGATGGAATTTATTGATGGATTCATTGATGGCAATTACCATGTGTGTGTGCTGGCTTATGTGTGTATGTTTCTATTTGTGAGAAAATTGTAGAGTAAACAGATGGACAGGATATTTCTCAATTCCAGCCATATGATGTTTGCTCGCTCTCTCCCGATCTGCACTCTCTGAATCATTTTGCCAACAGCTTCCCCTTTTTTCCCCCAATCCACATCTTCACTTCTCTCTCTCTCTCTCTCCCAGGATAACCACACCAGCAAACATTAGCCTAATACTCTTTATCTCAACCCACACCTCTGCGCCTGGTTAACTTCCATTCTGTTTACGAACAACAACAAACCGTGCGACAAACATTTGTCTCCATTGATTTATTAATCATAATTAAAAAATTGACAGTTATGGTTCTAAAATCTGATTGGATGAGTTGCTTTGGAAGCCATTGTAAAATGCAGATAAATGCACAACTTTGACCAAATCAATTGAAATCCATCTTAATGCACCAAATGTACACTGGCAGCCTAAAGTTTGGAATAATGAACAGATTTTGCTGTTTCAAAAGGTAATTGGTACTTTAATTCACTAAAGTGGCATTCAACTGATTACAAAGTATAGTCAGGACATTACTGATGTAAAAAACAGCACCATCAATATTTAAAAAAAAAAGTAATTTTTGATCAAATCTAGACAGGCCCCATTTCCAGCAGCCATCACTCTAGCACCTTATCCTTGAGTGATCATGCTAAATTGCTAATTTGGTACTAGAAAATCACTTTATTTCCTAGTACCAAATAATGCCATTATAGCAAACACAGTTGAAAGCTGTTTGGTTTGTTAAATGATGCTTAACATTGTCTTTGTGTTTGTTTTGAGTTGCCACAGTATGCAATAGACTGGCATGTCTTAAGGTCAATATTAGGTCAAAAATGCAAAAAAGAAACCTCTTTCTCTAGAAACTCATCAGTCGATCGTTTTAAGGAATGAAGGCTGTACAATTCCAAAAACTGAAGATTTCATACAAAAGGTGTACACTACAGTCTTCAAAAACAAAGGACAACTGGCTCTATCAAGGACAGAAAGAGATTTGGAAGGCCAGATGTACAACTAAACAAGAGGATAAGTACATCAGAGTCTCTAGGTTGAGAAATAGATGCCTCACATGTCATCCGCTGATAGCTTCATTGAATTCTACCCGCTAAACACCAGTTTCATGTACAACAGTAAAGAGAAGACTCAGGGATGCAGGCCTTATGGGAAGAATTCCAAAGAAAAAGCCACTTTTGGTACAGAAAAACAAAAAGAAAAGTTTAGAGAGGGCAAAGAAATGGACATTGGACAACAGATTATTGGAAAATAATGTTATGGATCTTAAACACATTGAGATTTTGTGGGATCAGCTGGACTGTAAGGTGTGTGAGAAATGCCCGACAAGACATCTATGGCAAGTGCTACTGGAAGCGTGGGTTGAAATGTTAATATCTGGACAAACTGACAGCTAGAATGCCAAGGATCTGCAAAGCTGGCATTGCTGCACGTGGAAGATTGTTTGATGAGAACTCTTTGAAGTAGTTCAAGAAGTTCTGAAAACTTTTCAAATAATGTCGTGACTATACATTGTGATCAGCTGAATGCCACTTTTGTGAATAAAATTAACAATTTCCTTCCATAAGAGCAAAATGTGTACATTATTCCAAACTTTTGGCCACCAGTGAACATACTGTATCTACAATATTACCTACATTAATGTTAAACAACTATATTACCTGCTGGAAGAATTTGTAAAAAAGGATGGTAAGTACCAACTCTAAATACTGATTGGATGAGCCACTTTTTAAGTTTTTGTAAAAATCACACCTGTGACCACTCATTCTATATTAATGTGCCAAAGTAGCAATTAATGTTGCTAAATTGTTTGGCAATTGTAAACAACCTATTATGCTAATTATTTGCCACATGCCAAAGGAATTGTTTATTCAGATTATTATGATAAAAAAATAACTACTGTATTTATTGAAATATTGTTAGTGTAATTATTATTGTTTTTATATAAAAGTCCAGTGATTTTACCATGGTTATGGGCCATTTGCATTTTTTTCTTCATTGTTGGTCTTCATAAATATGCGTCAGACAAAGGACATCTTTGGCTCTCTGTGTTATTCCTGTGTGTTTTTTAAAATGCTGTGTCAGGTAAAAAACTAAAAGTACAGTAAAGTACGTAAAAGGCTTCTTGCGAACCCTGCATTCTATTAATATCCAATTCGCTCCCTCTACCTAAGAATGTTTCCTGTGTGAACAGCCCCTTTACTCTGCTTCACATCATGCCTAACAACACCCTTTGACTGTGGTACGTTCAATGCAATGCACGGCCTATGGTGGCCTATTGCTTTACTCTAACACCTCTCTCTGTTTCTTATTTTCTTTCCATCTCTCTCTCCATACACCCTTTTCTGGTTGTAAGCACCACTTAGCATGCTTTCTTTGAGACTCTAACAGCTGTGAATAGAAATCTATCACGTAAGTTCAGGACAGAGAGGTATAAGGTGTCACATTCAAATGAGCCCCTCGCTGTTTTAGTCCAAAGCATTTTATTGTTCTATTGATTTGGAGAACGTCATGGTGACAGGGCTGCATGGAGAGTGACCGTGATTTGACGTGATATGAACAGGCATAATGACATTGTAATTGGGCATCACAAACTACGGTGACAAAATAGTTCAATCTCCACCCACTCGGAGGTGAATAAAAGTACCACAGGCCAAATAGTTAGCTCTGCATTGGGAAATGTTTTAAACATGCCTTTGTTAATCTAAAGGTGAGCAGTAATAAGTATTCCTGTAACTGGCAGAGCATGGCACAAGCAACAGTAAGGTCCTCTTGAGTTTGATACCTAGGTAACGAACATATACATTTACATTTGGCAGACGCTTTTATCCAAAGCGACTTACAGAGCCCTTATTACAAGGACAATCCCCCCAGAGCAACCTGGAGTTAAGTGCCTTGCTCAAGGACACAATCGTGGTGGCTGTGGGCCACGCCCAGTTAGTCCCGCCCAAACTCACACCATTGGTTGAGTCCATTTTACTGTGTCGTGCACCAAATTGTTACATTGTTATACTTTTAGGGTAAAACAACCTACAAATGCCTTACAGTCGTCTCTGAATATTAAGTTGGGATAAGTGAAAAATTACACATAAGATTTACATTTCTAAACTCACGTTTTGAGTTTCTCATTACAGTCTCCTTTCTCTCTGTATCTCTTTGACTTTGTCTCTCTTTCCCCTCGCAGGAGCAGTCTCTTTTTCAACCTCTATCTCTCTCCTCTTAAACCCTCATGAATCTTTCAGGCAGAGTGATGAGGGCTGTAAATCCAGCCTTGCACACAAGGTGGAAAAAATATATATAATTACTTTTTATCACACATTAAATCCCCCGACACCACGGACATCAGAGAGGGTCCTTCTGCCCGTCCAGAATAAGCATGACCCTGCTTGAAAGTGCTGACTGAAGGGGAAAGGATGTTTGTGCCCTGAAGAAATGGATGAAAGAAGAACGGAGGATCTCTTTCATTTTCTCTAGCTCGCAGTTCATGCTTTATTAATTTAACGTCAATGGCACTTTATGAAACCTATTTGAGTTGAGACGTATATCTAACCTCAACAGGAAGAAGGATTTAGGGCCACCGAGTTTGTTCTGTAACAGGTATACATACTGTACTCTAAGCAAAATAATGGACAGTTCACCCAAAACTAAAAATCCATCATTCATGTCAATCAATTACTCACCCTTATGTCACTTGAAACATGTATAATTACTTTTTCTTTCTGGCTTGGAACACAGAAAAGGAGATGTTAAGCAAAATATCCAGGCTACACTTTTCCAAACAACAAAAGTGGATGGTGACCAGTAGCTGTCAAGCTCCCAAAAACGCAAATTAGGGCCATAAAAGCAGTCCATATAACTTGTCTGATAATGCAAGACGTTTAAAGCCATACAATAGTTTTAATAATTTCGGTCTGTTCCTCACACAAAGCTATTGAATGGCTTTGGAAGACATGAAAATATGGCACACGGGTCATATGGACTACTTTCATGGTACTTTTTTGATCCTTTTTTGAGCTATGGTCACCATCCACTTTTTTCATATGGAAAAAGCAGCATGGGGTTTCTGCTACATGTCTCCTTTTGTGTTCAACAGTGGAAAAAACACAAACATGCTATGCGTGACATGATGGTCGAGGATGTGAGTAGATTTCCATTTCTGGATGAACTATCCCTTTAAATACTGACTCATTCGAAATCTCTGGATCCGAATAACTCCTCAGGTATTAAAAATGGCTTCTCTAAAGGATTCACTCTCAATACAGTATAAGGAGGAGACATCTCATTTATAGTGGACTTGGCCTGCTCTCCACTATTGAGCTGTCATTTAGTCAGCCAAATAGAATAAGTGGGGAGGATTAGACCAGCAAAGTCATGCAGATAACACCTCTGACAGTCTGCTTTTCTCCCATTCGCTCGCCCGAATACTAAACAGGCTGCTGACTGACAGCTTGTCAGAGGGCAAGAGTGGAGCGCTGAAACCTGGCAACCCAAGAGCAGGCCGATAACAAGCAGGTCAAAGAAAACAATTACGGCCCCGGCGCTTTCTAATGGACACACAGGAAATAATCATGTTCTTCTGTGTGTGTGTTTGCGTGTGCGCAAAATCCATTATGTCCCAACGGCCCTTGCAAAAAGTCATTTGTTGGTCCTCTCAGGTGTCTCGTTTCGGCGACCACTTCAAGTGTTGGGTTTTCTCGCCCTCTCTCTTTTCCGTCTATCTCTCGGTTTCATTTCTCCCTGATTTTTCCCATTGTTATTCCTCCCCCTCATTCTTGGTTCTCCATCTCACTCTAAAGCAGCAATCACAACAGAACGGGGAGTCGTCGCAGTCAGACTACTCGTTTTGTTTCCATACAACTTGAGAGAGAATGAGGCTTTTAGAGTTGCCTGCTCCTTTACCCCTGGCAGCCACAGAGAGAATTCACTCTCACTGTGTGTCACTTAACCTGAATGAAGTCTTATATGTTTATGGATGTTTTCAAGTTAAAGCCACTGTGGAACTTAAATGTAATAAATCCCTCCTTGTGGTTTAAAGCGTGCAGACAAAAAATTCTGATGAAATTCATGTTTGATGGAGCCAGTTTTTATATGTATCTTGGTGTTTCCATAATGCATTTTTCAATGCAATATCCCAAATTTCACATAAAATATATGGATGAAACCCAGCTTTGATCACACTGAACTAACATATGAAAAGAGAAAGTGTAATGCTTTGCAAAATTACTTATTTTGTGTTTCTATAAAAAAAAATAACAGCATTCAGGTGAGTACCAGTAAATAATGACAGCATTTGTGGGTGTACTATTCCTTAAAGTGGTCCAAAAAGTAAATAGAATTTAAAAAAAGCCCAGCTCTTTTTGCGTTTTATGCAAACGTGCAAATAATGTGAACATGGCACACTTTGCGTTCACAATGCAAATTACAGTACAAGCAAATCACACCCACAGACCTAAAACTAAACATACTCCAACCAAGTGACCAGGTGGAGTTTGGTTTGGGTCTGAGTTTGTTTGGGGCATTCACGTTTCAGACAAAATTCTTACGGACCTCTCTGAGATCTCTGAGTCAAACAAAGTGTAAAGTCTATTTCTTTCCATTTCAGTTTCTTTCACCAATTGTTTCTATGTTACTCGGGGGTTTTTATTACTTTTTTCCTCTTGTTTGACTCAGAGAGAGATGGGGGTTACAGCACAGGGCCAGCCATTAGACATGGGTGAAGTGTCTCATTCAAGGGCTCAGCCAAAGTGGTCAGAAAAGGAACAAGCTTTCTGTTCATTATATGGAGCTTTATGGGGCCCACTGGACTATGTGTACAAGGCTCATCCTTGCAGTTTCTATAATATCTGTAAAGAAGAGTGTTGGCAAATTTAGTTCCAGGTTTGGGAAGTAGACAATGTTGATGCATGCAGTGCTGTGTTTTTCATTTAGCTACATTTTGATTTAAAAGTCAGAAATAAATTCAATTATTTTGCAAAAACATGTTTAAATTCAACATGAAATCAGAATTGTCTGAAAATGTACTTTCTTTATATACTTTAGTCTCATTGTGCATGATTCATCAGTGCAAAGAACAAAAGTTTGTCTTCATAATGTTTCTTTTTTTTTTTTATCTCCCCATTTGGAAAGCCCAATTCCCACTACTTAGTAGGTCCTCCTGGTGGCGCGGTTGCTCACCACAATCCGGATGGCGGAAGACAAGACTCAGTTGCCTACGCTTCTGAAACCATCAATCCAAACATCTTATCACGTTGCTCGTCGTTCGTGACACCGCAGAGACTCCCAGCATGTGGAGACTCATGCTACTCTCTGCGATCCATGCACAACTTATCACGTGCCCCATTGAGAGCGAGAACCTCTAATGGCGACCACGAGGAGGTTACTCCATGTGATTCCACCCTCCCTAGCAACCAGGCCAATTTGGTTGCCTAGGAGACCAGGCTGGAGTCACTCAGCACGCCCTGGATTCGAACTCGCGACTCCAGGGGTGGTAGTCAGCATAAATACTCGCTGAGCCACCCAGGCCCCGCTTCATAATGTTTGTTAAATAAAAAATTATTATGATAAATAAATACTTCTATTAATGTCAGTCATTAAATGTAATACCTTTCTATACCTCTAAAACAACTTTCCTTGTTGGCTGACATCACCAAGCCCTCTTTTATTTTAACTGACTTTAAAAACATCTAAATTGTAGTTTACATAAGGTCCAATGCATATTGAAATAGAACATGGTTGCACATGTAATGGTATCCATATAATCTATTCTGACCTGCTGATGGAAAATGCATGGAACTAAATCAATACAATGAGTGAATAATAAGACCAGCTACATAAACACTTAACTTATAGAAACACGGTCTGTCCTTCAATGCGAGATAGCGACAAAATACGAGATTAGAAGCAACAGTATAACAAAAAGGAATATATCTATTCATATTTCTGCATAATAGTAGCTAAAACGGCACATAAATGTTGTCTCGTGCTCAGGGACATGAGTATTCATCTAAAAGCCTCAGAAACACACACACATTCTGAGTGAGCAGTCGAACTGGATTATCCGGTAGTCTGGCAGCTTCTGGATTAGCCATTAGTCTGGCAGTGCACACATGATAAGAGACTTCACTGAGTTGCAAATGAGTAGCTGTCAGAGAGCAAGAGACTGAGAGAGAGAGAGAGAGAGAGAGAGAGAGAGAGAGAGAGAGAGAGAGAGGAGACAGATCCACAGCTCCCTCGGGGTATATGATCTCTCATTAGTTGAAATGAATCATTCTTATTAATAATAGGTGTCTCCTCGCAACCTCAACGAAATTAAAACTTCTGACAGGCAAATAAAAATGATGCCTCTGAATTAGATAAACTAAACTGGCCCTGCAATAAATTATCCTTATGTCACATATACTGTACGCCCATGTCTTGATACAACTGACTGAGTATCTCAATCAAAGGGATACATTTACTAATGCCATTCTAAATGTTCTAATACCTCAAATAAAATCTAAAGACTATATTAACAGGCATAAAATGGGTAGACCTACTGAAATAGGGATGACATTGCACTGACAGCGCACTAAAACTATTTTATAAATGTTGTAAACATCAATAACATATAAAAGCAGTCCATCCATACAAACGTGGGATAAATGTGATTGAATCGATGAGGTCTGCATGCCTTGAGGGTCATAACAAAACAAAAGAAGAGTACAGGGATGGTCTCAGATGCTATTTCCATTGTATTTTAATATATACTGTACTCTGGTACTGAAAGATTACATGTGTTTTGTAGAGTACCATGCTACTATGTCCAAAAAAAAAAACTTTTTTGGTTAGTGTCTTTATATGTTGAGAGTTGAGCCCTGCTTTCATTATCTCAGACTGGTGAATAAAGATAGGCCTACAGTATACTTGTCAAGCTGTTCACTGAAGCACAGAGAAAGTCTTGTAGTCCCTGCCAAAATTTCAAGCGAAGACAGAATGGAACACAAATTATCCCCGCAACAAAAACCAGACTCCAGACGTGCCTCTTAAAGCATTGAAATTTTAAAATACTGGACGGGGGGGGCGCTTTATAAAATGAACATGTTACGGTATGCTGGATGTGAAACCTACTGTATAGCCTAAAACAATCAGATATTTGATCAACAGGTAACGGTGTATTTAAAGCACCAGAGAGCATTCAAACGTGAACAGATTTACAAGCCTACAGAGACATCCAAAGATCCCTGAGATATTCATGGTTATATTATTAGTTAAACTTAAAATTAAAACTAGCGAAGATGAATATTTATTATTCTGTTTCTCTGTCTGTTGTGATTGTCTGTTGATTGTCCTTTTTGTTCAAGTGTCAGTTTTGCTGTTGCTGTTGTCTGTAGTTCTGACAGTCATTGTAGTTAATGGAAACTAATACTAAAATTATTTTTGTTAAATAAAATAAAAATAAAATCTGAAATAATTTTAACCAAAAAGTGTTTCCAAAATAAAATAATTTTTCATAACTCCAAAACTAACTGAAAAAAAAATAAATAAAACATATCTCGAATTACGTTATTTTTTGTTATAATAGGTTGAATATGGGGAAAGTGGGACACCTTTGGAAATTTTACTTTTCTTGACACTGAATTATTATCCAAATGCCACATAACCTAACATTTGACCTTTGATGAAAGCTTAGGATGTCTTCTACCTACGTCAAAAGCAAAAATGATGAAATATTCTATACTAGGAAATCCTTGAAGTCCAAAGGACCTTTGAAGACCCTCTTTTGACCAAATCCCAGATTTGTTCTTTATATTTTTATTATTTATTTATTTTGGTAAAGTGGGACAGAGGGAAAAATTAATCTCTAGAAAATATCTTCAAAGTGTATGGAATTGTTTTTTTTATATTTTCTTATCAAAAATCTTCACATCTATTTTCACATCAAAGCATGAATATCAAATCAAATCAAAAATCAAATCAAATCAAATCACTTTATTGTCACACTACTGTGTACACGAGTGCAACAGCAGGTGAAATTCTTGTGTGCAGTTCCGAGCAACATTGCAGTAATGACAGTGACGAGACATAAACCACTTTACAATAAACAACATATTTACACAACACAATTTACATAACAAATGTACACAATACACACAATGTAGAATACACATACACTAGATAAGGCTATAAATATATATATATACACTAACTGAATATAACTTTTACCTTAACAATTTACCTCAAATTTCTGTCATTTCCCACCAGTGGTCATTAAATGAGTTCTGCCACACATCCCAAAAGGTAACACCATCAATTTAAACCCTCAAAAAGATAAAGAGATAGTTTACCCAAAAATGAAAATTCTCTTAACATTTACTCACCGTCATGCCATCCCAGATGTGTTTGACTTTCTTTCTTCTGCAGAACACAAATTAAGATTTTTAGTAGAATTTCTCTACTCTGTAGGTCCACACAATACAAGTCAACAGGGCCCAAAACTTTGAAGCTCCAAGAAGCACATAATGGCAGCATAAAAGTAATCCATAAGTGGTTTAATCCATGTCTTCTGAAGTGATCTAATCTATTTTGGGTGTGAACAAACCAAAATATAACTCCTTTTTCACTGCACATCTTGCTATTGCAGTCAACATGAACGATCGTGATTTCAAGTTTGATTACACTTACTAGTACAGTGCGCAGAATGCTAGATGGCACTGGTAAATATAATCAAACTTGATATCATGATTGCCAAGGATACTGCTGATGTCAAGATTTACAGTAAAGCAGGAATTAAATATCAAACTGTTTCTCACCCACACCTATCATATCGCTTCTAAAGTCATGGATTTAACCACTGGAGTCATATGCATCACTTTTATGCCAGCTTTATATGCTTTTTGGAGCTTCAAAGTTTTGGCCTCTATTGACTTCAGACTGCAGAGCTGAGATATTCTTCTAAAAATCTTCATTTGTGTTCTGCGGAAGAAAGAAAGTCACACACATCTGTAAAGGCATGAGGTTAAGTAAATGATAAGAGACTTTTCATTTTGGGGTGAACTATCACTTTAATTGTTTACAATTCACATTAAACATGAAAATACCCCTAGATAGAGGCAACACAAGACGGCCCTGAGAAATGTAATGATGTTAGACTTTTTAAATGACACCAGTAAACACTCAGCTTTGGCAGCCGCAAAAAAATCCTAAAACTAACCCTAACCCTAACTAAAGTGAAAACAAAAACTAAAAAAACTAACAAACTGTGAAAACAAAAGAACTAAACTAAACTACGTTGTAATTAGAAATTTAATCTAAAATAGAAATTAAAAACTACATTAAAAATCCAAAACAGACCTTAAGCAGAAAAATTAAAATTTGGAGCTCTGGAAACTGTTGTTGGAAACAGATAGATAACAAACCTAATTAATAAACTAATTTTTTAGCTTAACTTTTATGCTAAATAAATTGAAAACACGCTTTGCATTGATTAATACGGTTTTGGTTGCTTTTTGCTTTTGTTTTATTAATGCAATTTCATAAAGTGGAGATACTGTGAAATACAGGACACACTCTAGTGGAAATTCTTGTCTTTTTCTGGTTAATTTAAACATTAAACCAGTTATTTAGAAAATAATGTACTTTTCTAAGCTTCCTGATCAAATTAAAATAGACAACTCTTTACTTTACTTGAATAACTTAATTTCTTCCAAGCACATCTGAACACTTGTTTAGTTCTTTTTTTTAAAAAAAAACATCCCCTATCATTTACCTTCATCTCTACACCATAATTCTCATCATTAGTTTCTTCTGTTGGAGTCATTTCTTTGATCTAGCTACCATATTCAGAACTAAAACAATTTATTCAAAACAAATTATGAGTTTCAAAACAAAAGAAACTGACAAACGTTTCTTGATCTTGGACCATTTTACGTGGATCTCCAGAATCACCCAATGATGCCGCAGTTCAAGATTTAGATGTGTCTGGAGCGCCACCCGACGGTGAAGAAATGCATTGCACTCTGCTGGGACAGCGCGGACGCAGATTCGCTCACTCAAGACTGTTTTAAAATTCGATCCCTGTGCTCACCAAAGCTCCAGAATGATCAATGATAAACGTAACAAATTAGAAATGAAAAATATACTCCCTGGCACAGATTGACAACATTCTGAGACTATGTTTTTATTACAAGCCTAGAAAATAACTGCTTTTTGACTGACAAAACTTTTCTCTATTTAGTCCAAGGTGTC
Organism: Moxostoma hubbsi; assembly: GCA_032164185.1. Classification (NCBI taxonomy): domain Eukaryota; kingdom Metazoa; phylum Chordata; class Actinopteri; order Cypriniformes; family Catostomidae; genus Moxostoma; species Moxostoma hubbsi. The sequence continues at coordinate 40,794,562 of JAVLUX010000017.1, read as the reverse complement.
ATATACACAGCTTGAGCCTCACATAACCTTAAAATATGCAATATTTGTCTATATTTACACACACACACACATATATATAAAATTTTAATTTTATATATATATATATATATATATATATATATATATATATATATATAAATAATAAAAAATTATATATATATTATTTGTCTATTTATTATAGAAAAATAGGCTATATTTGTTTATTTATATTATATTTTTTAACGACATTAACAGTCGTCTATCCAAACAAACCCGAGTCAAAATTGTTCCCTCATTCATTTCTTTATCAATAACACCTGTACAAATCCGTTATAAAATGTATGTTTTACCACAAAAAAAGTCTTTATTCGCAACATAAACGACAAATAAAGCTTGGAAGCGACATCAAACGCTCAATTCGTCACGATAACATTAGCGAAGTTTCGCCTTTCTTCGAGGTGCCGTTAAAAACGACAAAATTATTAAACTTTCATCCGTCTTCGGTTACGGCATTCAAACCACGCGCAACCTCCACAAAGTGCCCAAAAGATCCTGAAGAGAACGCAAACTTACCTGGAAAGAACTCTCCAGATGTCAATTGAAGGTGTAAAACAAGCAGCAGAACGGTGAAATAGTTCCTTTTGTCCATTCTTTCGGTCACGTCCGTGCGCGGTGTCCCGGCATTGGTGATGTAGCGCGCGACTCAAGCCGGCAGTCGACAGCTGTCTGATTGTTGGGCTTCTGTACTGCGACGATAGGGTGTGCGGGGAGGAGAGTGGGTGCGAATGATCGAGGAGGGGGTTCCAGTATCCCCCAGGTCCTTAGACCTGCTGTCTGCCAAACCAGTGCCAGCCAGCTCCAATGCAAAAAAACGGAACCGGTGTCTTCGCGCCGGTGATGGTTAACATTCTACGGTGCGCGCGGAAGAATGAGTTTAGAGTGAGTGGTGAAGGAACTGTAGTACACCTCGCGCTAATGTGCGCGCGTTGACGAGGTGTGCGCACTTTTACACCGTGGCTAAAAGTAATTCTATACCCAAGGAGAGCTCTAAGCAATTAATAAGGGAGGTTCCAGGACTCTCTAGTTTCTTTGTTTTCCAGGGTGTTATTTACAGTGGCCAAAAAAAAAAAATAATTGGACATTGAAGATGTTAAAAATATATGAAGTGCATTGCATTATAGACAACATTAAATACCACACCAAGCGCCATTTATTTTAACCCTTGGGTCTTTGGTGTTTGATGACCCAGGACCTCATTTCACCCTCTTTACAGTATCCTTTTTTGGAATTAATCACCCACATCTTTAGTATTCTTTAAAAATGCCAAAAGCTATGCTTTTTCTAACAGCTTGAATACCAAAGTGCAAAGGGTCGTTACTGAGACATGTAATGATGTCACAATATATATTTGCGCTTCCAAAAATGATATTTTTATGATTATTTAATAACTACAAAAGTTGCTCTCAAAAGATATATTTTTATGTGTTTATTACAAGACACATAATTTTTTTATATAATTTTTGTATTGTTTTCCTGTAAAAATATCAAAAAATCATTAAAACAAGATCAGTTAGACTTGTATTGTTTTAGAAACAACACTGCATAAGATATTTCGGTTTTTCAGAGAATGTATTTTTAACATGTGTATTTTTAGTCAAAACAAGTAAAAAAATCTACCAGTGATGAAGAAGTAATCCGAAGTATTTAGAATATGTAACTGACGGAATACGTTACAAATTAGATTTTATAGCATGTATTCTGTAATCTGTAGTGGGATACATTTCAAAAGTAACCCTACCAACCCTGTGTACATGAACTGGTGTTTAGCGGGTAGAATTCAATGAAGCTGTCAGCGGAGGACATGTGAGGCGTCTGTTTCTCAAACTAGAGACTCTGATGTACTTATCCTCTTGTTTAGTTGTACATCTGGCCTTCCACATCTCTTTCTGTCCTTGTTAGAGCCAGTTGTTCTTTGTCTTTGAAGACTGTAGTGTACACCTTTGTATGAAATCTTCAGTCTATTGCCAATTTCATTCCTCAAAACAATGATTGACTGACTTTATATTGACCTTAAGACATGCCGTATTGCATGCAATACGTTTCACTAAAAGAAGTTTCCTTTAAATCATAGTTCAAAATTAAGATACAAAAAGTATTTATGGTGCCTTGGAACTTAACGTTCATAATGTGCTGAACGACACCTTTGGTTACTCTGCTAGAACACCTGTGTGAACTTGTGGGGAACTGACTCCATCCACTAAAAATCACCTTGGGTACCAGTTGCTTAAAAATAGCAGAATTTAAATGTACCCTAAATGTATTATGCATAAAAAGAGTAGACCTGCCAAGTAAGAGATGACACTGCTGCACAGATTTTAAATGAGTAAATATTTAAAAAGAACCCATTAATATGTGATTGAAGCATTTAGGCATGTAGTATGCCTTGAGGGTTCCCATTACAAAAATCATATGGTCCAGTGGTGGTATCACCATGACACTTTGATAAATACCATGGTCCCAAATGATTACCATGTGAATGTACTATAGTATCTACATCATACTCCAAGAAGTACTTCAAAGAATACCATGGTACTTTTATGTAGCATGCCCACAAGATAAAGCTATAACCCTGGTACATGTATGTTTCTCATGCAACATACAGGAAAAAAGCAAGATTGAACACCCCCTGAGTTTTGTAAAAGTGGAAAATATTGTTTCGGAAATATCCAACATACCCTTTGACAAAGCACACAATCTGCATTGCATATTTGTGAGATATGTCAATGCAGTGAATATTTGCTTTTGTCTGCATTGTGTGTGCATTTATAAGAGAGAGAGAGAGCAAAAGCTGTTTGAAAAAGCTAATGGTCAACACGATTTGTACCATAGGAACTCACTGAGAGGGCAGATTTCAGTTATAGTGTTTTATGGTTAGACCTAATTTATGAATTCATTATTTAGTGATGTGGAAATCAATGCCTCATTAACACAGAAAGGTGCCCTTTCATTCTTCATACCAACCCACACTAGTCCATGAGCCTTCACTCCCTTATCTCTTCTGCTCATCCCATCCAGTTACATAAAGGCGTAAAACATGCATGCATTTAACAGAATGACTAGTAACAAAGCAGATTAGGTAGCTCCGATATCAATTTTTTTTCCTCACTATTACTATTATTATTGCTCATAATTAGGTTTAGAGATTTGAACACATCCCTTATCCAAAGTGTTAAAATAACACGTAACAAGCACGTAACTTGTCCTGCACTATTTGTGCTACAAACATGAGTCATACCTCAAATTGTGCAGCTCGTTGAGGAGAGGTAAGGTGTTATTTTTCTCAACAATCAGACATATGATTTTTGCCTTGTTGATGATAAAACTGAGGAGGTAGGACCCAAAACATATCTAGAGACTTAGAGGTGGGCTCTTTTAACTGTGCTTAGTAACCACCCAGAACTACGTCCAGGGGCCGGTTGCACCAGCTATACGTAAGTTACAACTTAGCCTAGTTGTGCCATAAATGGACACTAAGTCTCAATTTACGCACTAATAAATATTTGAACATTGCACCATTAAACTTGGTGCCGGAGACACCAGTTCGAGTCCCGTTCGGAGTGGGGCGAGCAGGGCAGGTTAAAATGGTGCCGTGACCCGGATGGGAGTGAGGTTTAGGGGGGGTGAGTGTAACGGGACCCAGCTGGTAGATAGCTGAGCAGTGTGTAAAACCTCACTCTCCTGACCTCAAGTGGTGCACTAGCGACTGACGCTAGAGGCTGTAGCCTTTAGCCTCCTTGTTAGCGCACCCACCTCCCACGCCGGAGACGCCGGTTCGAGTACCGTTCGGAGTGGGGCGAGCAGGACAGGTTACAATGGTGCCGTGACCCGGATGGGAGTGAGGTTTGGGGGGGTGAGTGTAATGGGAGCCAGCTGGTAGATAACTGAGCAGTGTGTAAAACCTCACTCTCCTGACCTCAAGAGGAGCACTAGCGACTGACGCTAGAAGCTGTAGCATTTAGCCTCCTTGTTAGTGCATCCGCCTCCCACGCCGGAGACGCCAGTTCGAGTCCCATTCGGAGTGGGGCGAGCAGGGCAGTTTACAATGGTGCCATGACCCGGATGGGAGTGAGGTTTAGGGGGGGGTGAGTGTATCGGGAGCCAGCTAGAAGATAGCTGTGCAGTGTGTAAAACTTCCCTCTCCTGACTTCAAGTGGTGTACTATCGACTGACGCTAGAGGCTGTAGCCTTTAGCCTCCTTGTTAGTGCACCCGGAGACGCCAGTTCGAGTCTCGTTCGGAGTGGGGCGAGCAAGGCCGTTAACACACAGCTGGTGCAACCCTACCCAGGAAACCTTAGTAAATGCATAGCAAAGACCTAGCAACCATAACACTCATGCATCACGGTGGTGAGTCTTGCACAAGCAAGCACCAAAAAAATCTAGTTTATTACTGATCTTTTAAATAAAAATATTGCAATATTACAAATATTCATAAACAGTTGAGTAACAGACGAGTGCAAGACCTATGGTTATTCAAACAACACACTAACTCTAGCATACTGTAGCTGAACTATAATGATTGCTAATGACATAAGCTGTGGGAGTGCAAGTTGTTTGCGTGGGTAATAAGAGAGAGAGAGAGAGAGAGCACGCATTTCAAATGTACTTTCCTTACAACTTTAGATCAATGTGCACCCCCCATGGCTCAACAGTCAACCACTCCCAATCTCATAACTCAGCAGGACACCATGAACTTATTTCCATGCAAACTAGAATTGCTTCAAATCAGTATTACAATGGAGGACACGAGGAGAAAGTGCGTTTTCTCTTTGAATAAGCAAACAGCATGGTATGCCATTTCATCTGTTGTTTTGTTCTACTAAGAAAACCTTTCAAGAGTAAAATAAAGAGTAACGATTTCAAATTATGCCACATACAATGAAGAAGTGTAAAACTCGAATACTGTGTCGCACCCTCACATGTGCATCCCATAAAAATGAAAGCATCATATATTTCTATGCTCGCCACCCAATTTATGACGTTTGGCCATCGCCACTGAGGCAGCATAGGGAGGCAGCGTTATTGTGTCGTATTTGGAAGAGTGAATAAAACAGAACTTTGCAACCTGTTTTTTAGAAACACATTACAGTACATACATTGGTAACACTTTATAAGGTTCCATTTAACTTTAGTTAACAACATTAGTTAACATGAACTCACAATGAATTCTACTTAAAACCAAAAGTTATGATTGTTAACATTAGATTTGTTAAAGGAATAATTCACCCAAAAATAAAAATTCTCTCATCATTTACTCACCCTCATTGCAGCCCAGATATGACTTTCTTTCTTCTGCTGAACTCCAGTGAAGATTTTTAGAATGATTTCTCAGCTCTTTTCGTCCATACAATGCAAGTGAATGTGTACCAACATTTTGAAGCTCCAAAACCACATCAAGGCCGCATAAAAGTAATCCATAAGACTCTGGATTTAAGTTGTTAAATCCATATCTTCAGAGGTAATATGGAGGTGTGGGTGAGAACATTTTTAAGTATAAATCTACACATTCAAAAGTTCAAAATTTCCTTGCTTCCACTGAAGCACATAAAATGCTCTTTGGAACGTTCTCAAATTATGCTGGATAACATGAATTATAAGGTTTTGCACAAACATGTGGATTTCAGGCCAGCTCGAGTGCATGCTGTCATTTGAGCAAAAGAGGGACATAATAAAGAAATTCTTGTAAACTTGTCAGTGCAACTTTCTAACCAATTTATTATGCAAATAATTTAGCTTGTAATATGTTTTTATTATTTCTGTTGTTTTTATTATTATAAAAAATTATGCAAAATAGAAGCATTTTCACATGGTTTCAGACATTTGGATGCACCTATTATTATATTTAGAGACAGAACCGGAAGGCAGACTCACAAGGCCACAGAGTTAATAAACACAGGAGGGTGGCTTGGACTGAAAAGCTGCACACTGTAAGTGCAAATCATTCTGTTGCATAGAGAGGTAGGCACACACACACACACACACACCTGCCAATAGTTACAGCCACCAGGAGGCCTTGCTACAGCCTGATTGTGTGTGCAAAATGTACTGTGTGCCTGGTTTCAACATTTACCACGCTCATCCCAATCATTGGAAAGGTCGTAAAGAACTTTTGTCAGCCTGAATGTCCACCATCAAATGCATGTGATGTCCATGCACCTCTTTTTTTTCTTCATGAAGGGAGCATCTCTCAGTTAGTCAAAATATTTAATTGGCCAACTCAAAGCCTACTGGCTTGAGATTGATGATTTAAAAGCCCCCCCCCCCAAAAAAAAATGTTCATTAATGATATTTTTGTTGGGCTGTATTGGAGGGTGTGGAAAATGTAGACATTTAGACATGTAGTAGGAATTAGACACTGTACAGTATTTTTATGTTAGAAGAGTGTAAAAAGTGTTTTATAATCAGCAGATAGCGATGGACTGGCTATTGAAGATTCAATAAGTCTCATACAAACTTTTTTTTTTTTTTGAGGTGTAAATTCATGCATTATTTACAGGATGCATTATAGATCTCAAACTATTGATTAAACTACTGGTCTGGATTCAACACCATCCAAATGCAAATGTGAAAGTTATGGCTATTAATAATGGCTGTATGCTTCTTGTGATTAATGTGATTTTTACTGCTAAGTTTAAAAGCATCTTTGGCGTCAAACCCATCACAATGCGAACTGATGCGCCGTATTTGAATGTATACGTGAACGGCAAAGAGATTTGAGAACTACAGCAAAGGGGAAGAATAAGCAAATAGTTTACTTAAAGGAATAGTTTAGTTTTGAATACCCAAAAATTAAAATTCTCTCATCATTTACTCTCCATCATGCCATCCCAGATGTGTATGACCTTCTTCTGCCATACACAAACAAAGATTTTTCTCTAAGAATATTTCAGCTCTGTAAGGCCTCACAAAGTGAATGGGTATCAAACTTTTGAAGCTCCATATTTAAGTACTTTTTTGAAAGAATAAATCTCCAGTTTCACTTTCACATTCTTGTGTTTTTGGCAATTTGCATTATTTGTGCATATTGCATTCGTCACATACTAAGCATGGGAAAGAATTTATAATAAAAAGGACATAAATATTGATCTGTTTCTTACCCACAGAACAATCGCTTATTATATTGCTTCTAAATATGTTTATTTAACCACTGGAGTCTTTTGGGGTACTTTTATGCTGCTTTTTGGGGCCTTTTAAAATTGTTCATCATTCACTTGTATAGTGAGGATGTACAGAGCTGAGATATTCTTCTAAAAATCTGAGTTTGAGTTCTGCTGAAGAAAGAAAGCGACACACATCTGGGATGGGATGAGGGTGAGAAAATGATGGGAGAATTGTCATTTTTGAGGAGAACTATTCCTTTATTTTTGTATCTGTCTTTTTACACAGATTGATTATTTTGGCAATTCTGTTTGGTGACACTAGCTTTAAGTCCGCAAGGCAAGAAAAAATGCGATTGAGGTAAATATGCTTAGCTATATTAACTTCTTATAAAAAGTGGTCCAGTTGCACAACTTGAAATGTATACATTTAATGACATGTTTACCTCTTGAAGTTCTTGAAGTTGAAAAGCTTTTATGCTAGAGTCCTTCTGATTATATTTTGACAGTATTTAAATTTCGTTTTTTATATATATAGTTCTACAAAGCGAAGCCTGCTGTTTACTGTGCATCTCTTCAAGTGATATTAATTTTCACTCCCATTGCAAAGAGGACTCACAACCTTCAAAACTCCTCTAGAGCTTCATTTTAATTCTCCCCACACATTATGTCCTAACACTTTCTCTCCTGCATAAAATACACACTAGACAGCACAACAGGAAATTGTGGTCAGACCGTCAGCTACATCAGATACATCAGGACCCAGGAAGTTATTATTGACCAGACTCTGACTGAATGTCAATTTAATGGGATGCTATGGCTTTGAGACGAACAAATAATTAATTGGCACCTTCAATCATTCTCGTCTTATCATAAAACCAAGACAACTAACATTGTATTAATTGTTCTTTTGGTGCTTTTTTGACAGTTTTGTAGCTTGTCACTGTAATGAAAAGATTAGAAGAACATTCTTGAAAACATTTCCTTTTGTGTTCCATAAAAGAAAGGGAGGCATACTGGTTTAGAACAACAGAAAAGTGATTTCCAAATCAATTAACTACCTCAGCTGGCGTTAAGCTCCACATACAGTTTCCCAAACAGTTGTAATTGCGAGAGAAGTTTAATCAAACCCAGTTTTGTGTAATGAAGCTCCGTGTCACTGGTCACTGCATTAATCGATTACACAGTGGTGAAACTCTGGAAAATTCATCTTGTTTGCCAAGCGTTGTAGGGTTCTAAGGATGTGAGGAGGTCCGTTCTAGGGCGGCTCCCTGCTGACTCTGCTCCTGAACTTCACGTGGATGTGGTGCTCCCTTCCATGTCTTCTCTTTCAATTAAAACAGCTCAAACATCGTCTCTCCGTGGAGCTGTTTAATGAGATGACTAATGTGTGTAATATCAACTTCACCTCAACTTAAGAGAACCGCCTCAGTGGCCTTTTAATACCAACATATGTGAGCTTGAGAGACTTGGGACCCCCTGCTGTTTGCGAGAAGTGTGGGCTTCTGGGAAACAGACCTCTGATGGAAATGAAGCGACTCTCGTCTGATGTGATAAACTTGAATGACGTCAAGAACATAACTCGTTGCATTGAGGATGACCCAATGGCCTCGTCGTTAGTTCAAAGTAGGGATGTCAAAAGTACCTATACTTTGGTAAAGTCGTTTGTTAAATTAAAATATATGTACTGCATGTACTGTATAAAGTCTTCAAATACAGCAGTAAATACAGCACAGTGTGAATGGAATTTACATATTACTTCTTTTTACAATTACTAGCTATTTCCATCCTGTCCCAAGTTTTTAAGAACCAGGGTTGTATGTCAATAGCCTTTAATACACTTTCCTCGTCACGTTCCATGGTACACAAACGTTTTTCTCCTATTAAAATCATCGTTAGGTTTAGGGAATGGGTCAGGGTTTAGACTTTATGGTTAAGTTTAGGTTTGTTTTATTAGCTATGGAATCGAAATTGGTATTAAAACTACTTAAATTTAACTACTAAACTACAAAAATGTTGGTATTGTGACAACCCAAATTCAAAGTATTTAGGGTTAGGTGAGTGGTAGAGAAGGGAAATGTAGTATGAAACTTGAGAACCGATAGAAGGCTATTTCTCATCTCATAAACTGCATAGATCAATTTTGATGCACTACCTTGGACATAATCTAATGATTGTGTAATCAATAGTCATAATCTCATGTGCTGAGCGCATTAAGAGGCTATCATTTGGAAAGCACCAAAGGACATTGACAAATACTGTGCTGAAAACTGTCTAAAAACCAGTGGCGGGCCATGAATTAAAAGTCTAGGCCTTCAGTGTGATTTATTCCATTAAGAAAACACAGTTTCACAATGAATAAGACACCCTATGCCTTTGGGCATCATACATTATGTCGCAGCTAACTAGTAATACCAATTGATATTTTAAAAACACGTCCACGCACGAAAGCCAGAACTTAAAATGACACTTAATGCTCAAGCAAGCTTAATTTTAACTGCAGCATGACTGTTTGTGATATGAACATCTCCCAAACAGACATTCAAAATCATAATTGTTCATATGAATCTACATATAGGTAGATAGATATAGGTCTATAATACCTGGAAAAATATATCTAATAATGTTTGCGATTTAAATGTTGCGTGCAATAAATTTCGTTTTGTCAGGGTACACGGTTATGCTGCATTCCATTCAAGTTGAATGTGGATATTCCTACTTGATATCTCAGATCATAAATGCATGCAACGCTCCCGTTATCTGAGCAGGGGTTTGACACTTATCAGAGATGTCTCCTAGCAACCCAACTGATAAACAATGCTACAGCGCTAGCATTTGTGCTTCAAGTGTACGATTATCAAAAGAGATTATAATGTTTTATACACCTTATAAGAAAACATGGAATTAATTTCCACTGTTATGCTGATGACACTCAATTATATATCTCATCACGATCAGATGAAAACACTAACTTATCTAACTTGACAGAGTGTCTTAAAGATATAAAATGCTGGATGACGCGTAATTTCCTGTTATTAAATTCCGATAAAACGGAGGTATTACTTATTGGTCCAAAAAACTACCCACAAAATCCCTTACAATACAACTTTAATTTAGAAGGATGTCCTGTTACATTATCCACTACAGTAAAAGACCTGGGTGTTATACTAGACCGCAGCTTGACTTTCGAAAATCATATTTCATCTGTTACGAGAACAGCCTTTTTCCACCTTAGAAACATTGCTAAGCTACGTAACATGCTATCTGTTTCTGATGCAGAAAAGTTAGTTCATGCATTCATGACCTCGAGACTAGATTACTGTAATGCTTTATTAGCTGGTTGCCCTGCATCCTCAACAAACAAGCTACAGTTAGTCCAAAATGCAGCCGCTAGAGTTCTTACTAGGTCAAGAAAATATGATCATATAAAACCGATTTTATCATCTCTACACTGGCTACCTATTAAGTTCCGTATCAATTACAAAGTATTACTACTGACCTATAAAGCCCTAAATGGTTTATCTCCGGTGTATTTAACGGATCTTCTATCGCCATACAATCCATCGCGCTCTTTAAGATCACTAAATTCGAGGCTTCTGGTCATACCTAGGATATCTAAGTCCACTAATGGAGGGAGGGTGTTCTCACATTTAGCTCCTAAACTCTGGAATAGCCTTCCTGATATTGTTCGAGGCTCAGACTCGCTGTCCCAGTTTAAAACTAGATTAAAGACGCATCTCTTTAACCAAGCATTCACATAATGCTTACTTTTTTACTACTGCTGAATCAGTTATAATGCATTAATATTATGAACATCAGCTATGCTAATTATTTCCCATCTGCTTTTCTGCTGTTATCTCGGGACGCCAGTCCCGAGGTAAATAGCGTTCGTCAGCTCCAGTTTGTATCCAGCCTCTCACGGAGACTTCAGATGCCCCATCACCATGGACTACGATCTTGAAATGGGATACATAGACTAACTATTGCCAACAAAAGCCTTCATCAGCCAAACAAGGACAATTGCATCTATGTGAACTTCTGGAATTTAATCAAGGATGGACTTCAAAGACACTGGTCACTAATCTTGCAGTTCAAACACAATCACTGTCTAAATACTGACACTTAGCACTTAATAAGTTTAATAATTTTTTAAATCATGTTTTTTAACTATAAATAATTCTTATTTACATTATTCATGATGTTAGCCAGAGGGGAACTGGCCCCCCACAGTGAGTCTGGTTTCTCCCAAGGTTATTTTTCTCCATTAACCATCATCTTTTGGAGTTTTGTGTTCCTTGCCACAGTCGCCTTCGGCTTGCTCACTGGGGTTAATACAATTATTATTTAATTATTTTTAAACACGATAAAGAATCATATCTTATCTAATTCCACAACAAGGCTCCAAACAAAAAATCAATTAAGGAGCCATTGGCCCCTATAGGGGGAAAAACAGGCGCCAAATATTTTCATTTTTAACTCCTTCCATTCCTTTTCGTCCCGCAGCTCGCATGCAAGAAAAACTGCACGTGCTAACAGTGTAGCCTGTGGAGCATTCTTCGCAATTATGTGATCACGTGCATTTTTTATGCTTGTTACTGTCACCGTGTTTTCTCACAGTCTCTTTTTTTTAAATGGTTAGTTCCTGCAATGAACTCCGTTTTCCCCGCTATTTCTTTTGATATAAACTTTTGTAATGTATCTCGGGAAATGTAATGCAAATTTTAAAATCAAAGGGAGTAAATTTTTACTGTCGCCAATGGCGACCTTGACAGAAATTAGACTCGCAAATAAATTTATTGATGATTGATGATGATTTATCGACTTTATAGACATTACATTTTTATCGTCTGTTAATGCTGAACTTCTGTAAAGCTGCTTTGAAACGATGTGTGTTGTGAAAGGCGCTATACAAATAAAATTGACTTGACTTGACTTGACACTTGTTTCAGCAGGTGTTTGTTAAACCAGCTTTAATATCATGTAATGTGGAAACAAACTCATTTATCGATATTACTTAATAAAGTGAATGTTTATCATATATTTTGTGATCAATATGTTTGTGTGACGTCATGCCCTGAATCTCGGCGAAATCGGAGTTGAGAGTTTCTGCACGAGTCTACAAGTTGTAATTCTGACTTCATGATACATTTCATTGCACTTTTCCTAGTAGGAAGTTGTGAAATCCGAATTTCCGAGTTGAATGGAACGCAGCACTACTTTTCAAAACTTGATCTGACACGGAATACTCCAGCAGCCTAATTTACACTTAAAACTCCTGATGTTGCTACAACAATGCAAAAAGCACTTACCAATTAACTTGATTAATAAATGAAGCAATCACATGGTCATGCAGAACATCTCGTGTTCTTAAATCCATTTCTCAATGGCGATAGCGGCAGTAATGACAGCTGAATTCTCAATAAGATCTCGTGCTTTTCGCTCCTGAATTACGTACATCACTTAAAGCGTGATTGCGTCATTCAAGGTCAGCTTGAAGGCCTTGACCGGGACGTATCCTAAAGACCACACCCACCAAGATCAAATAAATGAATCTGATTGGCTGATAAATATGACAATCTGACATTACTTGCCCATTTATTTGCACTGTTGAGGGATTCTTTGGAAATTCTGAAGGCCTGAGGGGGTGGAGCTTCGGGCATGTGATTTGTGAAACAGTTGTCACACTTCGCTTGTAAGCATCAAGGAATAAATTCTGACTGGATAAACTTTTTGTTTTTCTCTATTTCTTTGTAGATTAATTAAGAGTGGAAAGTGATTAAAAATACATAGGCAAAAAGGTGATTGAGAATGAAAGGATGAAAAATATTTATTTATTTAGCATGTTAGTCCAACAGAGAAGGCTTTGCTGGCCCTGAGAATTCACCACTGGTAAAAACACAATAAATCATCTTTGTAAGTGCAGTCCATGGCAGTAAAAATATTTTTTATTCAATCACAGTAGCAGAATATGGCAAATTATAGATAATTTGATGATCACTTCCCATAAGGCCAAGATTAGATTTCAATTTTACTCAGAAAATTGATTTAAAATCAAATAAATGGAGAAGCAGTGGATGTATGAAGTCAGTTCCTCTCAAGTTCACACAGGTCCCCTAGCAGAGTAACCACAGGTGTAGTTCAGCACATTCAACATTGAACATGTTCCACTTATGTTTGACAACCAAAGAGTGTACAAATACTTGTTGTGTTCATTTTATACAGTACATCTGTTGTTTTAATGACATTTACAATTTTTTTATATTTGGAATTAGATCAATTGCATTGTGGCTTTTTCAGCTGTCATTTCAGGTTAAGATGTTTTTTACCATTTTTAAAGGCAACATAACATCAACAACTTTTTTGCAGGCCAGTCTGGATTTCGGCATGTAAGCAGTTATTGCCATGGGAATTATGCATTAAACTATATTAATAATGAATGTGTTTTAATAAACATTTAAAGAAAATATTCATCAGTACACTTGAAGCTTGATTGAAAAACATAGCTGTGTCTACGATGTTTGCTTTTGTGCTCTCAATCTCAAGTTCACAAACGTATTTTGTCATTTCAAGTAAATATTTGCCAGACAATGTCAATGCTCTGAACAATACCAAAAGGATTGCCTGTCAACTATGAAATGGAAGAATACCAATTTCTGGAATTTGATACAAGTATAATAGGCACTTCTTTTCACTCTCGGAAAATAGAAAGAAAAAAAATAATAATAAGCTTGGCACTGGGCTTCTGCATGTCAAAATCCATTCAAAAGAACCGCGAGTTAATTTGCATTCTGAATGTAGTGTTAAATTGTTCATGTGTCATTGTTACAAAGACAGTTTTCTTTCATCTTAGTAAAATTGCTTAAGTCAATCCTTCCCTTGACTACATGATGTTCAAAGGTTCATACTAAATAGTTCAACGACAAATAGAAAAGATCTATCATATTTAAACACTCTCATAGAGGACACTTTTATTTTTTTTTAGTGAAACAAAAAGAAAGATTTGGAAGAATCTTTATGCAGCTTTTTTCCACACAGCAACCATGTCCATCAAACTCCAAACAAGACAACATTAGTTAACTTGAGCTAACAATGAACAACACCTTTACAGCATTTATTCATCTTAGTGGTGGTGGTGTAGTGGGCTAAATCACATGACTGTTAATCAGAAGGTTGCTGGTTCTATCCCCATGGCCACCACCATTGTGTCCTTGAGTAAGGCACTTAACTCCAGGTTGCTCCAGGGGGATTGTCCCTGTAATAAGTGCACTGTAAGTCGCTTTGGATAAAAGCGTCTGCCAAATGCATAAAAAATGAAAAAAAAATAAATAAATTGTAAGTTAATGTTGCATATACTAATACATTTTAATTAAAAGTTGCATTTGATAACATTTGTAAATGCACTGTGAACTAACATGAAAAAAATAATGAACTACATGTACTAACATTTACAAATATTAATTAAATGCTGCAAATATTGTTAATTGTTAGTTCATGATTTCTAATGCATTAACTAATGTTAACGCATGGAACCTTACTGTAAAGTGTAATCTAAAATTGTTGTACATGAAACTTGAATGGAAAAAGAGCAACACGAACATTCATCAAATATTCTCCTTTTGTGTGTCTCAGAAAGAAGAATGGGATTATTATAAATTATTATTATTTCATGCCTTTATGTTTTCTTATTTTTAATTTTCACCTTTTAGATGATTGATTAAATTGGAACTATAACATTAAGTGTTTTTTTATTTTGTATTTTTATTTTTTTTACATTTGAAGTATTTTATGTTTGTGCTTTACTGTCGCTGTTGTTATTGTTATTGTCAAAGCCCTCACAGAACGTGTTTATATATTAAAGGAAACATAAAAAGCAGAAACAGAAGGTACATTTTGTCCACATTGTACCATTAAACATCTAATGCAGGCCCCGAATTCATAATGGAATGTCTTAACACATGTTTTTCATCCATCTGTCTTATAGTGCCATAGCTGAGCCATAACCTACACACAAAGAAAGCACTGCATTAGTCTGCATTTCATCCCAAACAATTCTGCAAAACTTTGGGGGGACTTGGAGAGAGAAGCGCACAAGTGTAATATAAGAGGAGATGAAAAATAAATAGCATTTTTATGTGATTTTCTACCCCTCCACATCAGCTTTATAAAAGCGGTGCAATGGGATGCTATGAGAGGTTTCTCTAGTAAAAGGTATTGGGAGTGCAGAGTAATCACTTTCTCTTTCTGTGGCTGCTCAACATTGATCTGTGCAAGTGAAATCATCTCTTGGCTGTTATTAAATCATCATAGCACAGTGGTACACCACACACACACACACACACACACACACACACACATTGGTGAGGCTATCCTTATGAGGACTCTCCATAGACAGAATGATTGTTATACTGTACTAACTATAGATTTTATCCCCTAACCCTAAACCTAACCCTCACAAAAAACTTTCTGCATTTTCACATTTTCAAAAAAACTGTGTTTTTTTTAAGTGATTTGAGTTATGGGGCCACTAGAACACACACACGCATATACACACACACACATAATTTGAAATCAGAATATACATATATCTGAAACCTGAAGTCTGCAGTTTTAATTTATTTAATTTAGCAAATAAATAATGCTTTAAACTGTTTTTGGAGCTATAGACAAGTTTTACATTTTACAACGTGTCATTCTAAAAGGCTGTTCACACTCATAGAAGGTCGCAGGGTCTCGGTTACAGGACAGTTTCGGCTTTTCAACTATTTAATTTACTCACTCTCATTTTATTCCAAACCCATAAGCCATTGTTTCTTTTGTGAAATAAAAAAGTGAGATGTTAGGCAGAAAGTTTTAAATATGTACCTTTGCATGGTGAAATTCTCATCTCAGGCCACATCCACACTAAAACTTACTGAAACACTGTCGTTGCCACGGGTGGGCTTGGGTGGGCCGATGCCACCCATTGGATTTCAGGCCAACCCAATAATTTACTTATTCCCTTTTTTTCACCAAGAATCAAAAGCTTGATGGCGTTGAACCACGAACCACTAATGTCATAGTCTGACTACTTCATAATCTGTTTGACATCCTCTCCAAAGCCCTCTGCTGGATTCTACAAAACAATTATGCAATCTCCTACATCATTCATCTCCTTGACAACTTCCTCATAATTTCCCCTGCAGCAAAACATTTAACAACCATCCAAAAAGCCTTCTCTGAACTGAGAGTTCCCTCTCTCCTGAGAAAACATCAGGCCTATCTACATCCCTGAAATTCCTCAGAATCTTCCCAGATTCTGTCAAATTCCAAACATCCCTTCCAAAAGAAAAAGTAGACCGAATAATCGCCATTGCATCTAATCTGCTAGAAGTAACCCATTGCAGCAAGCATGATTTGCTTTCTCTCCTAGGCCACTTAAATTACACTATGTGTATAAATCCCCAAGGCCGGCTTTTTATTTCCCACCTGCTCACACTCGCTATCTCAGCTCCAGGTCTAGACACCAACATTTTCTAGATTTTTCTCTCCTCTCCATATCCTCTTTCATCCCACACCTCGCTAATACCAAATCAATTCAGCCTGGAACAAAGTCTACCTCAGTTGTGTACAAATCTTCTTGAAACTCATCCATGAACAACAATCCCCTGGCATTAAAAAACCTCAGATATCTGTTCTTATCAAGGGTTTACAAAAAATGAATCCCACCCATCCCAACACAGACAGCCACTAACCATTGACATCCTAAGCAAATTCCTTGCTACGCTTCGCTCCAGTTAATTCAAATTCCGAAATTCTAATGCAGCACCTACAAGCTTCCCACCTTCCACACTGCCACAGCAGTACCTCAATCACAGCTTTCATTGCGAACACATTGCTTTCCAAACGTAGCCCCCACCGGAGCTCCTTTCAAAATAATACTGCCACAGCAGAACCCCACTCATAGCTCCACATGGTGGGCATAGTTGGGAGACGTCGGTCCAGCCTAAGCAGCAGCAGCACCTGCTCACAACTCCAGGTCGATTAACACAGTGGTGACATTTGTTGGCCTTTTGAATTTTGCAGTTGACACTGCCACTGCAGTACTCGCTCCTGTCTACAAATACAAAAACGCAGCAACATTGTGCGTCCCAGAATTAAACTCCACACAGCTTCCCCGCAAATGCCAGTTCCCGCAATAGCTACCTCCAATGCACAACAGTGCCCCACTCACAGCTGCCACGGAAACCAAGCAACCACATCCCTTGCCACATTTCTTCATCCCTTTCAATTTACTCCTTTTGGGGGGGTTCTTCCATACTTCCAATATTCATCAACATATTTTCAACCTCTAAGCATCCAGTCCCTTGAACTTGCTGTCCTAAACTCCTTTTACATTTTTGGGGGGGGTACTTCAGAGCTCAAGTTGAAGCTGCTTACTCGAGCTCCTCCACCGTGGACAGTAAGCCAAGTAAGTTTAACCTTAATAGCTTAAAGATTATATGGGCAAACAAACTCATGAAACAACTGTGGATCATAAAACTCTAAACTGCATCCACTTTATTGTTAATCAAATGTTAATCAAATATCACGTGCATGAATTAATGAAGAATTTTATACAGTATAACTTCTATTTTTTGCATCAAAAGCAGCCGTCATGGCATAAACAAGCTACTCTGAAATCAATTATTTTTGATGATAAAATATGCTCCAAACCTTCTAAACTTCTGCCTCTTTTTTCCCCCGTACAATTGAAATAAAATGATGTTATGTGTAAATATCATATTTGTAAATTTATTGCAATGAATTTTTTTAAACGCTCACAGGTGTAGCTCTGAATATATTTTTCTCTAGCTCAGAACCTGATTACTTTATGCTTTTTCTCTCTTACCTCGCTATTGCAGCATTGGAAGAATTGGGGCGGCTAAGTCTCAGGTGGTAGAGTGGGTTGGCTGCTAATCGCAGGGTTGGGGTTTGATTCCTGGCCCACACAACTCCACATGCCGAAGTGTCCTTGGGCAAGACACTGAACCCCAAGTTGCTCCCAATGGCAGGCTAGTGCCTTGCATGGCAGCTCTGCCACCATTGGTGTATGAGTGTGTGTGTGAATGGGTGATTGGGACACAGTGTAAAGTGCTCTGGTAACCTCTAAGGTTAAAAAAAAAAAAGCTCTATGTAAGTGCAGAAAATTTACCATTGGAAAAAGGCCTTCAATTAAAAATAAAAGTTTAGGACAAAGTTATCCAGATTTAGCCAACTCAAAAACAGATGCTAATTATGTAAAAATGGTGTAGAAACCAACAGGAACACAAGGAGCATTAACAGTCAGAACTGTTGAAAAGTAGGCTGAAATGGCTTTAAGAATTACCAGCTGGTCCAGAAGACTGGTCACAGATTGTTTAGAGGCTAGTTGATCTAAGCTGCTAAATGCTATCTTGATCCCGTGTTTACCTATATGAGGATGTTGTACATCTCAACTGCAACCCATTAGCTTCTATAGAATTAACAGATATGTTTGCATGTGTGTGTATACATATGTCTCAATGTTGTAGCTTCGAACACAAGGCAGTCCTATGCCACTTTTAGCCGATAAATACAAAGAGCTTCCAAAGGCAGCACGCTCAGCTATTCCAATGCTAATACTAATCTCCTCAGTGAGAAATGCCCGCTCACACCTCTCCCTATGACTTCGTTGGGACAAGACATGTCTCAGAGACGTCAAACAGTGTGACTGAAAGAAAGACTGAGGGAAGGCTTGAGAAAAGATGTGAAATCCCTCCTCAGGGAAAAATAAAACTCAAAGCCAGTTTGACTGTTAGGCTGAAAAGAACAGCTTGGCTCAGGGTGGCTTTGTCGTGGAACTTTTTGAGAGATGGATTTTGAGATGAAAGGTGAATATAAGATGGCACATTTTTTATCTGAGGAAACATGTTTATTCACAGAAGCAGTCATAACCAGGATTTACAAGATGTCTCCCCTTTAATGTGTACTATTGTCAATAATAACCTGGGAAGCTCCAATTTCCAAGATAGGCAGTCATTATATGATTTGACATGCATCAGAAATTTGGAAACAAAATATGGCAGTAGCCAAACCAAAACAAATATTTGTAATTAAAAGCTCTAGTAATTGTTGTAACAGTAGATAATCACTTCTGCACAAACTATATGTGGGTCATTGACAAATAAGGTTGTCCGAGGTGACAAAAATTATAAATCATTTTTCTCATCTAGTTACAAATGTGTTCGGATCTTAGAAATGTAATCATAATGTCCAATTTTTTTTGTTTATAGCAATAAACGATTTCCCTGTTTAAAAGACCAGCATTGCTGGTCCCCCAGCAAGGGATGCTGGCGTAGACTAATCTCACAGTGAGATTGGAAAGAGTAGATCGACTTTTCTTTAGCTAAAATCGGTCTATACTTACCAAAATTCATAACACTGCCCCCCATGGCCCAAAATGGTAAGTGTTGTTGGATGTATGGGCACGTGTGAGCTCCATTTTCTGGGTGTACTGGCTGCATAGGGTCGCCAAAAGCAAGATATGAAGCGAGTTGTTTTCAGCTAACAGGCATTAATACATTGAAGAGAAATGCCTGTTTTATCAAATCTACCACCCAACCCAAAACTATGCCTAACCCTAACCATTAATGGAGCAAAACATTTAATGTTAGAGGTGAAAATGCAATGTCTGAATCATGCTCGTCACTGATTATGCAATGGCATTTACTCCCTGGTCTCGACACAGAATCCGAACCCTCATCACCCCCGCTGCTAAAGCGACATGCTTCCGGACGCGACGTGTTTCCGGGAGCAACACAGGGGTAAGTAATTGAACTTGAACCGATGCAAAAATATCTCATCGATGATGGCAGTCCATGAGTCGGCATAATGTCACCGATCCTAGTGTACCGGAATTATCGGAAACATGCCGACCTTCTGTGTGATCATGTTGGCTGGTGACCCTACCGGGCTTAAAAACTAGCTTAACCAGCTTCATAAGAAAGACCATGCTGGTCAACCAGCTTCACCAGCATAGCTTTGTATCAAGTGTGTATCATGTAAGTAAGTGTTGCATTTGTAATGTATTTTTGAATAATTTAGTAGATCTGGAAAAAAAAATAGCATAACGTCACTAGCCCATTTATTTATTTATTTATTTATTTATGTGTGGTATCTAACAAATAATGAATTAACTTGCATCATAAAACTGCAAAGTGTAAGAAATTCGTTTTACCTCAGTTAACTATAAGCTCTTGTACACGACACCTATACATTTTTTAAATACAACACTAAAATGTATATCTTTGCAAATGCATCCATCTTTCATGTGGATATGCCCTTTCCAACATTACAGCTTGGCAATCCAGGGTATCAGTGAGCTACCAAAAACTACCAAAAATTTGCTTATTCAAAAAATCTGAGAATGCCAAAAAAAAAAAAAAAAAAACATTTGTGGATATTGGATAAACTGGTAAGATCGCTGATGAAGGTGTTTACATGCAACACAAAATTGGGGTAATGGATAAAAATCAACCTGTGTCAATCTTTTTTCCTAAAACTGTTTATGACTTATGCATTTGAATAATTAAAATGTTGTTGGCTTATGAAGCGATGAGAATTCATTGAGAATTCTGAGTTTCCCACTGTAAATACAATTTTGTTATGTATACTTTCCTCACAATTATGATTTCAACTCCACTTGAAAGTAAGGTTGCGTAAGCCTCAAAGAGGGCATTAAAATGGCAGCCATGGTTCACTATTTCATTATGTCATGGGTCAGGCAAGGATAGTCCTGTAGAAAAGGGCTTTAGAACTGACAGAACCCTGCCCTCGAAAATCCCCCTTGAGTCCTTAACCTCTCTGTGAAAAGTCTCTTCATCGTTAATTAAGAGCCAATGACACACACATGGTCTGCCACCTCCATGGCTAAGTAGATAATGGATTAACCGTTTATCCCATCTGAGCTGCTTCAGCTAAACACGAATGTGGGTTAATTCACCATCATACTAACAAAACTTTAAGCAGCACATTATGACTGGCTGAGGAGATTTCAACCTGCTCTCATGAAAATTACGTGACTGTGGCAACATTTTTGCAAAATAATATCAAGTGGTCCCTTAAACGTATCACAGCAGTTCAGAGGAGCAATGTCCACCTTGTGGCGCTAACACATGAGGTTTTTAAAGTTAATGCCATAGGCATTAACATTTAGAAAATATGTATATTTAACACAATTCCCTTAATTAAGCATGTCAAATTTGTACATGTTTTGTACGTTATATTTATCATATACATATTGAATAAATGGCTGAATTACTGAGATGGGTGTGCTAGATATGACATAACTTACAAACTATCCCCTCATCATGTCGCTGGAGCAGGACACAGTACCAACACTTTATAAGAGCTGCCAGTGTGCAAGAGAAGCAAATCTAGAATTGTGGATGACTGACAAGTGCGTGTCTGATAAAACAGCAAAGTATCCATTTTACTAGCTATCATTTAGCTACGTCACCTAGGAGTGTGTTGGGCTGGCGACTATACTTAAAAATATACTTACCTGTATGTTGCAATCTATTTATCAACAGATGAGTAAATGCATTTTTTAACCACATAAGATAGGGTTATTTCATTGCATGCTGTTTATCTGACCTTTATAACACGGCTATTTTGGTGTTTCTACACTTGAGGGCGCACAAAATATTTTTTTTGCCAGTGGGAAATACATGTTCTTGGTTTGGAGGTGTATACTGGCAGAGACTCTGGAATGACCTCTGTGGCCATGGGCATGGGTGGAGACTCGGGAACAACCTCTGTGGTCGTGGGCATGGGCAGAGACTCAGGAACGACCTCCATGGTCATGAACATGGGCAGAGATATGGAAATGACCTCTATGGTTGTGTACAAGGGAAGATACTTGAGAAAGGCCTCTGTAGTCGTGGGCATGGGCAGAGACTTGGGAACAACCTCTGTAGTCGTGGGCATGGGCAGAAACTCAGGAACGACCTCCATGATCATGTACACGGGAAGAGACTTGAGAATGACCTCCGTGGTCGTGGGCATGGGCAGAGACTCAGGAATGACCTCAGTGGTCGTAAATGTGGGCAGAGACTTGGAAACGACCTCCGGGACAGGCGAGGCTGGCAACGCTGGCTCTGGGATGGACGAGGCTGGCAACGCAGGCTCTGGGACGGATGAGGCTGGCAACGCAGGCTCTGGGATGGATGAGGCTTCCACCTCGTCTGCCGTGGCAGGTGTGGGTGTTGGCTCATTGGCCGTGGCAGGGGTTGGCTCATTGGCCGTGGCAGGCATGGGCGCTGGCCATGGCAGGCCTGGGCGCTGGCTCTTTGGCCATGGCAGGAGTGGGTGCTGGCTCGTTGGTCATGCCAGGCGTGGGTGTTGGCCGTGGCTGTCGTGGGCGCTGTCTATTCTTGGGTAGGGTCTTAATGGCCCCAACACCAGTAGCAGATCATTCAACTTGGAGACATGAGCCGTGGAAGGCTTCGAGACAGGGGCTGCAGGAGGCTGGAGCAAGGAATCGTGGAAGGCTTGGCAGTGACATGGTGTGGAGCAGACTCAGGAGTGGCTGTGACATGCCAAGGAGTAGACTCAGGCACGGGAGGCTTGGAAGCCGGGTTCAGCGTAGGGAGAGGAGGATCCTCTGAACCGAGAGTGTCTTGTGTTAATCTCACGTATTCCTCCCAAGCTGTGAGTTAAGAGTCCGATCCAATACAAGGATTTCAGGTGGGAATCAGGAAATCCTGTGTATCTGGCAATGGTGCTAAAAAGATGTACCTGTAAGTATTCCTTAATGGGCAAGTCCACCTGGCTCAATTGGATAAAGTAAGCTGCTAGATCCATCTTGGTCCGTTGTTCTTTAACGTTGAAGGAAGTCATGAGAGCAGGATCTAGATGCAGCTTAATTTAATGAAAAAATGGACCAAGTACAAAAACAGGGTAAACACTGGAACACGGAAAGACTAGAAACTAAAACAAAATTACATAACACAGGAGCAAAATAAAAAACAACTGCCAAATCAGGGCATTATATACACAGGGGTTAATGAGTGAATGAAACACAGGTGATAACAATAGGGAATAGCTGGCAGTGATGAAGGCAGGGAATTATGGGAAGTGTAGTCCGGGGGAAACAGATGATAGGGGCAATACACAAATCAAAACAGTGACTCATGACAGTTATTTTATACTGGGATGAAATTAAAAGATTAAAAAAAAATCTTTGTGTACCCCCATCGTCACCTCATGGGGTATGCGTACCCCAGTTTGGGAAATAATGCCATAGTCATTGCTAGATCTGTCTGTACTGTCTGTATTCTTCAAGTGGATTTGGTTATTTTTATCACTTTATAAATAGTTATTGTAGAAAGTGACTGTTAGGGGCTTTAGATGGGCAAGGAGTCGTCGAGAACCGGCTTAACAATATAAATAATATTTAATTAAATAAAAAGACACACACAAACACATACAGGGCAGCTGCCCGTAATTCTCTCTCTCTCTCTCTAACTGTTGTCACCAGTCGCCTATATCCCTTGCGTACCCCATCAGGCTGATTGGGGACCGGCATGCGTCATTCCAGCCCGGCCCCGTCCCCTCCGTTCTACAATGACATTATTCTGAATTAATATTTGCTGGCTAACTCAAATGATGTAAAACAACGTTTAGAAAACAAAACCCCAGCTATGAAACCGAGTGGAATACATTAAATCTGATCCTTTTACAGTGTCATTGAAAGATTGAAATCCAAGAATCACCCCTGGTTCATGCTCTATCATGTTTTAAATCAACACAGCCTACCTCCTTACCTTAAATCTTTAACCTAAACTTACAATTTAAATTAAATTGGCAAACACAGAAAAATGATGAAAGGCACCAAAGTTCAAATCTGATCAAATTAATCAATAATATTAATCGAGTGTGGTATTAATATAGAATGTGCAGTGTGTGTTTATAGTCATCTTACAACGGCTTTGAACATGGCTCGTCCAATCAAACTGTGAATGAGCCAAACAATCTGTTTTATTATGTGTATTTTAACCCGACTGGTACATCCATAACCTAAACTATTAATTTTAATATTAATTACAGTATATTCCTTCATACATATGACTACATATATAAACCAAACGCCTTCCCACCAGTCAACAGAGAACGAAATGTCAAATAAGAGAAATGATTTAATGACGTAAAATAAATTCAACAATATAAAACATACTTAATTAATCTCAAACGTAAGCGTGTTAATTTTAGCAGCAACATACACTCTTTCAGAATAGTTTGCCACGTCACCATTCTAGTGGATTCTAGAGGTTGAACCCCCCTCCGACAGGTTTCATATCAGTGTTGCTGTAACACCCCATGGGAAGAACTTTAGCATGGGCTTGCTCACCATTCATCTCCCTTGCTACCCCCTGGCGGTACATGTCCAAGCCAGAACAAGCCAAGAGAAAATTATCTCGAAACTGCGGATTACAACCTAGCACAAAAGCCTCAGGAGCAGCAGGGAGGATATGGCCAATCTGTGTCCAGGAGGCAGTCTATAGTACGAGAATGAGCAGTCACTCACTTGTGGATGCTGCCTCTAAGTATCATATGCTAATGCTGTATAGCCTATCTATGCTTGATTCTGTCTCCTGATCCTGTATCCTACCTGTTTTGCATGCTCCTAAAATGATTCAAAACAAATTAAGATTCACGTTATTAAATTCATTGAATGCATAAATACAAAATTAAGGGCCGGCTCTTTTTGACTTGACTTCAGTAAGTAATAACCATGCAATGCCCAAGCAACCACATAGAAATGCCCTTGAAACCATCCACAACACAAGCACTGTGGCACAAATTTGCAATAGGTAATCTACTTGAAATCCAATTGATTTTTTAAGTAATTTACAGTCTATGTATGGCAGAATTGAATGTTCTTTGAAGTTCAGCAACTATGAATGAAACACATGTTAATGAGAACACTGGGTGGAACACTAACTTCAGGCTAGTAGTGAAAGCATAGTACATATTCAGTGTTACATATTTCTTTAATTAATTACATGACATGCCAATTAAGTAATCAAACTGATCGCATCTATCATTACAGTATATGCTCAGCAAGACCCCAAAATAAAGTAACAAATCCTAAAGTAGCAAACTGATGACTGAGGTAGTTCACTATTAGGTAATCAATAATTGCTTAATTTGATTTTCCTCATTGAGAACTATCAATGAAATATGGCTATTTAAAAATAATTACAAATTAAATACTAATCAAAATATTAACATGAGTCTAAAATGTGAATGATTATGTTTTTATTGTGAACAAGATCATGCATGGGTTCTTTGTGGGAATTGTAACAGGTTGCTAAATCAAGGCTAGCATGTCTGGTAGAGTATCATAGTCAAGGATGTAACCACATATTCAGGATTGATGGGAACCAAATGTCCCTGTCCCCTGTCCCCCTCAGTGTCTGAATTACAAATGATCTGGACCATTATTCTAAAGTGAGGGTCATGGTAATGCATACTTAATTTATGAGATCTTACTGTTTCCTTCCTTGGAAGTTAAAATTATCTGAATCATTATTCTAAAGTGAATACACATTATAAACCATTAATACTGTAGAAACTGTGGTGAGCATTGAATATGGTGAACCGTGATTGGATTAGAAGCTGGATGGACGTGACACTCATTCTTTTTTCTTTTTTTTTTCATTGGATCCATTAAGTTTAAATTACAGTAAAAATGCACTACACATCAAATTTGACACTTCTTGTACGATTAACCTTCAGAATCTACTAATAAAATATTCATTTCAAAAAATGTTTTGTAAGAAAAAAAAAAAGTATATTCAAGTGTGTTTTCATAAATTAATAATGCGTTACCATGACCCTCACTT
Organism: Moxostoma hubbsi; assembly: GCA_032164185.1. NCBI lineage: Eukaryota > Metazoa > Chordata > Actinopteri > Cypriniformes > Catostomidae > Moxostoma > Moxostoma hubbsi. Next base: position 40,768,544 of record JAVLUX010000017.1, on the reverse strand, counting down.
TAAAATAATTAGTAATTCCTTCGTGTTTATGTGATAACACTTGACTCATTACTGATGGACCTCCAGCAATATCAAACCTTTCGAAGTTAATCATTTATAATGAACAGAAGAGATATCCCAAGGAATACACAGCTGACTGTGATGCTCTACCAGACACTGTAGCCATGATTTATAGAGCTGTTATGTTCATAAATTAACTCCAACAAAGATCATGTGAGGCGCATGTTTCTCTGAAGGCGCATTTCAAGATCATGTTCACAATAAAAACATAATAATTCACATTTTAGACACATTTTATGTTTTAATTAGTAATTAAATAGTAGTTATTTTAAATTAGCCATAGTTAGTTGATAGTTCTCAATGAGGAAAATCAAATTCAGTAATTATTGATTACCTAACAGTGAACTACCTCAGTCATCAGTTCGCTATTAATTACTGATTGGTTAATCGTGTTACCACATTAGTTAATAGTAGTAACTAAAGTGTTAATGTAGTAGTTCTCATTAATCCTGTATTAATTCCTGCACAGTTACCTATTAATTAATGATGGACCATTATTCTAAATTGTTAACTCTCAGACGAACTTACTGGATGCCACCCCTTAGTCGACTCTTGCCACCCCTTTTCCACCCCTGGTAAAAAATACTGGACATGCCTCTGAGCAGAAATTGTAAGTGTAGAATGGTATTATGTAATTCCGAACTCACATCAATTAGCTGAAATGCATCCTGGGCTGCAGAACTCCTTCTGTGGCTGCGCTGCTTGTGCTGGTGTGGCTCATAAAAGTTAATACGTTTTAATTGCTCAAATGGTAGAAAAATACATACTTTTGTTATGAAATTTACATAATGGTCAGAAGGCATGATTAAATTAGTTAATTTTTTTTATATAATTAGCTGCACTAAATTAGCACATTAAATCAACAGCCCTAATTATTTTGTTTTATTCCTTGAAAGAGGAACTGAGTGCATTAAAAATGTATTTAAAACTATACTTTCATAGCCAAATTGCAGTAAATTCTTATATTACGTAATCATGTTAACATCAAGAATAAATCCTTTTAATCTATTGACAACACTAGTATTTATGTATATTTGTGTGTCCATGGTTTAGCTTTCTTTATTTCTCTTTTATTTCCCTTTTCTCTCTCTCTCTCTGATATCTTGATTTTATCTGTGAACTTTATGAAACTCATTGCAACACAGAGAGTGCCGCCATCTATTTTTCTAGGGAATTGCTCAGTCACCAAAACTAAATATATTGACAAACAAGAACTCTGCCACTATCCATTTCATCAAAATAACATTTTCTTCATAAGATCCGTTGCTTTCACTAACAGCATTGGCTAGAGAGACATATGGGGTAGATAGACAATATGGGGACTTATGCATAAAACTTTGCATAGATTTCATAGACAACACTTGTTCATGCAAAGACAGACAACATTTTTTTAGAGATGTTTGGAGAGGTTTTTGGGTTATTCTCTTGAGTATGAATTCACTGCATTGAAAATGCTACTTTCCTTGACCAACATAATTACAAAATATAAATAGGTGGCCCATTTATTATTAAATAGTGTCTTTGTGAAATTCAGATCAATAACGCATTTGTTTTCCAATTTTCTTTACAGCATTTTAGAGTCGTAAAATAGTGGCTTATCCTACAAATCCCATCTTATTTAAGGGCAAGGAATGGAAGATTTTGCTCTTCAATAGTTTTTGAATATTGTAAATGGTTGTAAATGGTAATTAATGATTCTGTCATAAGATGTTAAAGGGATAGTTCACCCGAAAATAAAAATTCTCTAATTATTTACTCATTATATGATTATATGAAAAATATCTGAGCTCAGTAGGTCCTTAAAATGCAAGTGGATGGTGATCCGATTTTTGAAGCTCCAGATATCACAGACATTCAGTAAAAATGTAATTGATACGACAATGACTTCTACAATGATATGATAATTTTTGGTAAAAAAAATCTAAATATTTAATTACTTTTTAACTCTAAATCATCGCTTCCAGGTAGCTTCACGAGAGGGTGGAGTTCAAGCGGTCTCTCGTGTGACATATATGCATTACCATGATACAGAGGAAATCTCCCGTTCTCCACTCGGTTGAAACATCCAGGATAAGCACACAAACGCACCACAGTGAGTAAAGAAAGAGATAAAAACAGATATAAACCAAACGAACCAAGCTTCTGTACAGCGCTCCTCCTTCTCACTTTTAAACAGCGCTGCTCTTCCAGCTGTGACTCATGTCCCTCAGTTCTCACGCATTTCAAATGCCAATTCCACTACATCAATTGCAGTGGCGAGCTGTGCATTAAAGTCTAGGACTTCGGTGTGATTTATTCCATTAAGAAAACACAGTTTCACAATGAATAAGACGTCCGATGCCTTTGGGCATCATACATTATGTCGCAACTAACTAATAATACCAATTGATATTTTATAAACACGTCCACGCACGAAAGCCAGAACTTGAAACGACACTTAATGCTCAAGCAAGCTTAATTTTAAATGCAGCATGACTGTTTGTGATATGAACATCTCCCAAACAGACATTCAAAATCATAATTTTTCATATGAATCTACCAAGGAGGTCTATAATACCTGGAAAAATCTATCTAATTATATTTGCGATTTTTAGTTTCGTCAGGGTACACAGTTATGCTGCGTTCCATTCCAGTTGGAAGTGGGATATTCCTACTTGATATCTCTGAACATAAATGCATTCCATTCCCCAATATTCGGAACTGCAACGCTCCCGTTATCTGAGCAGGGGTTTGACTCTCATTAGAGATGTCTCCTAGCAACCCAACTAATAAACAATGCTACAGCGCTAACATTTGTGCTTCAAGTGTACGATTATCAAAAGAGATTATAATGTTTTATACACCTGTTTCAGCAGGTGTTTGTTAAACAGCTTTAATATCATGTAATGTGGAAACAAACTCATTTATCGATATTACTTAATAAAGTGGATGTTTATCACTTTGTATATCTCCCTGAGTGTCGACATGTTTGTGTGACATCATGAACTTGCATCTCGGTGAAATCAGGGATGAGAATTTTTGCACGAGCCTACAAGTTGTAATTCTGACTTCAAGATGCATTTCATTGCACTTTTCCTAGTAGGAAGTTGTAAAATCCGACTTTCTGAGTTGAATGGAACGCAGCACTACTTATCAAAACTTGATCTGACACTGAATGCTCAAGCAACCTTATTTGCACTTAAAACTTCTGATGTTGCTATAACAATGCAAAAAGCACTTACCAATTAACTTGAGGTGAAAATCATTCCTCCTTTCATGATTAATAAATGAAGCAATCACACGGTCATGCAGAACATCTCGTGTATTTGAATCCAAGTAATGACAGTCGTCTTGTCAACAAGTTCTCACGCTTGCTTTCAAATTACGTCACTTAAAGCGTGATTGCGTCATTCAAGGTCAGTTAGAAGGCCTCGACCAGGACATATCCTAAAGACCACACCCACCAAGAACAAATAAATGAATCTGATTGGCAGATGAATCTGAAAATCTGACTTAAGTTGCTCATTCATTTGCACTGTTGAGGGATTCTGCAGAAATTCTGAAGGCCTGAGGGGGTGGAGCTCAAACACAAGTGCTTCGGGCATGTGATTTTGTGAAACTTGTAAGCATCAAGGAATAAATTCTGACTGGATTTTTGTTTTTCTCTATTTCTTTGTAGATTAATTAAGAGTGGAAATCCACTTTATTCTTCCATTCTTCCATGCATCCAGAGTGGATTAAAAGGCAAAAAGGTGATTTAGAATGAAAGGATGAAAAATATTTATTTATTTGGCATGTTAGGCCAGCAGAGAAGGCTTTGCTGGCCCTGAGAATTCACCAATGGTCAACTGATTACGAGTTTAAAAAAGTACTTAAATATTGATCTTTTTCGCATCAAAAGCGATCGTGTCACTTTAGAAGACATTCATTTGGATGACGTCTATGCTAACTGTCTATGATTTTTGGAGCTCCAAAAATCAGATCACCATCAACTAGCATTTTAAGGACCTACTGAGCTAAGATATTTTCTGGTGAAGAAAGAAAGTCCTACACACCTGGGATATCACGAGGGTTGGTAAATAATGATAGAATTTTCATTTTGGGGTGAACTATCCCTTTAAAAATATTGGATATTATCTGATATTGTTGACATGCCTTTCATTTGGGTTGTGCAATATAGTATGATGAAATAACTATATTTATGCACCTGATGCGTTACCTATATTTTTAAGTAACAGGAAAGGCACATGGCCGAAGAAAACAAAAAGTGTTGTTTATGTGAGAGATCCGTTTCTGAAGGATTACATCACAATCCTACCACTACAGGAGGTCTGATAACAAAATCACTTCTGCAAAAAAATAAAAATGTTAAGCCTTTTTTTATATTATTATTATTATTATGATATTTAACAGGGGAATGCATACTCATAAAACAAGTACAATCAAACAATCATGTTTACAAGACCTCATTCATCAAACATATTCCAAATAAATACATCAGCCAAATTCCAAATTTATTTATTTATTTATTTATTTATTGCAGTAGAGATGTCTTACTCGCTTTTTTATTATTCTTTTGGGAAACTAATGCTTTCTAAAATACTTCTAAGTCAATAGAAAATAGTCTAATGTTTTTATGTTGATGATATTTCCCAAACAAGGCTAGAATTGTAATTGAGTTGTCTAACGTCATACATACAGAGTTATTGGACCAGAAATTAATTGTGACCACTTTAAAATGAGCCTGCACCGTGGCTTTGGGCTTTAAAGAAACCAAATGTTGGAATCAAACAAGACAAAAAGGATATACGGTAAGCTCCTTGGGGCTCTGTCTTCGTGCTACATTCCAGTATAAAGTAATGAGTCATGATTACTCATTAATAACACATAACATAACACATTCTTTCACATATGGGTCAACCTAAACCAACCAGATTTGCAAATGTATGCATGGTTAAAAATACATATTTTTCTTATTTAATCTTCTTTCATTACATGTTTCAGGCATCATCCGTCAATGAACGTCAACCATTTCGTATAAAATTGAGATGTACACTGATGACACCTCTTGATGACACCTTTTCTGTCTGTCTCGTCCAGTACCACGCACTGTAATACTGCATATCTAGGGAGAATGTTGTGAATTACTACAGTATACAAAATTAATAAAATATTTTATAAAAAAAAAAAAAAAAAAAAAAAAAAAGGCTTGATACAATGTAAAGCAGTCTAATCAAGTATGAAAATCCAAATAATCCAAGTGGGCAAAAAGACCAAAAATACACAGAAACAAGACCAGAATTAACAGGAAACCTAAACCAGAATGCCAGAAATTGCATTAGGAACTAACAAGACCAATGAGTCACAAGCTGATTCCAATTCACAGGGTCCGTACAAAGTGTTCACTAATCCAACACACTTGGTCGGGGATATCTGTCCAATGCAGTTCACCTGACACCTGTGTTTGATAACTAACTGGCATGACTGTTTAGTGAATTTGCCCCCTCTGTATTCTGATGAAGGTTCCCTCTGGTGGTTGGGTGGCGGTATAACATGCTCATATGTCTTACACATGCACTTAATTTAAAAGGTAAACATTTTTCAACAAAGCCTCTGTATCTGTGCAAAAAGTAATATTATACTCCCTAGATAACAAATTGGCATCCTTGGATCAGCAATCTGGTTGTATCCACTTTCAACTGCGGCATATAAAGTTAGAGAGAGTGTTCATAGAAGATTTTTAATTTCAGAATCAGACAAGACTGAGTGGTAAGACTTAAAGGGAAAGTTCACCAAAAAATGTACTCACTGTCATGCCATCCCAGATGTGCATGACTTTCTTTTTTCTGCAGAAAACAAATGAGGATTTTTAGAAGAATATCTCAGCTCTGTAGGTCCATACAATGCACAGGCTAATGACAGGCAGATGCTAATCAATAGTGTGGCATGGGGACGTGGTCATGTGTCAGTCTGCGGGAGAGAGAGAGAAGTAAGGCTTGTCACCTGGTTCATAATTACCCCTAACACCTGTCTCTCATTATAGTGATGCGGAGGGAGACATAAAAGGCACGCCAGAGTGTCCAAAGAATGGGGGGAGAGAGTATCCAGAGAGCTTCAAACAGACAGAACGTCTGACATTATTATTTTATGTTTACTGAAGCAGTTCGTCTCCCAACTTCCCCGAGGCATGTCCGAGTGGGTCCAGTGCCACCGCCTGTGTCTTATGTCCCACCCCCCCGTTCTGCTCACTTCCGCCCAATTCCCGTTTCTTTTGGCCGGGCATTCACGGGGATGTTTGCAAGTGGTGTGCAGCGTGCCAGGAATGTCAGTTGGTGAATCCACCGGCCACCCCAAAAGCGCCATAGCGCCCGCTGCCGTTGATCAAGATCCCCTTCGACAGAATTGGAATGGATCTCGTCAGGCCATTAGGCATGCGGGCATCGCTTTATATTAGTTCTGGTGCACTGTGCAATGCGATATCCAGAAGAAGTGCCCGATTCGTACACGAATATGCTAATAACTGGGATAAGTGGCTCAAACCACTGCTGTTTGCAGTTGAGAGGTCCCACAAGCCTCCACCGGCTTCTCCCCATTTAAGCTACTGTATGGGCGCCGGCCACGCAGCGTGCTTGACGTCATACGGGAAACTTGGGAGGAAGGACCTTCAAATAATAAAAATCTAATTCAATACATTCTTGACCTTAGAGCAAAACTCCACACTTTGGGGCAGGTGACACAGGAGAATTTGCTCCAAGCACAAGAACGTCAATGCCGACTGTACGACAGGGGCACTCAACTATGGAAATTCACACAGGGAGATAAAGTGCTTGTATTGCTGCCCACCTCGACCTCCAAATTACTCACCAAGTGGCAAGGAACCTTTGAGGTCACGCGACGAATCGGAGATCTCGATTATGAGGTTAAGTGGAAGGATAGAAGAGGGGCACGTCAAACCTACCACCTCAACTTCCTCAAAGCATGGAGGGAGGCGGTACCTGTAGCCTTGGCGACGGCGGTTCCAGAGAGGGCTGAGCTAGGGCAGGAGGTATCTCCTAAATCAAGTTAATTCATCCCAGTCCCTTGCAGAGACCACATACTGTAGAAGCTGACAGATGTTGCAGGGTTGCAAGTAGAATTGCAGACATGTTTTCTCCCCTGCCCGGTCGCACTAACCTCATAGAGCACCATATCGAGACCACCCCGGGTGTGGTAGTTCATAGCCATCCCTATCATCTTCCTGAACACAAGAAAAAGGAAGTGTTAAGGAAGAATTCGAGGCAATGCTCGAAATGGGCATAATACAAGAGTCGCACAGCAATTGGGCCAGCCAGTAGTTCTGGTACCGAAGAGCAACATAATTACCCCTAACAACTGTCTCTCGTTATAGTAATGTGGAGGGAGACATAAAAGGCATGCCAGAGTGTCCATAGAACGGGGGGAGAGAGTACCCAGAGAGCTACAAAAAAATTATTCAAATTAAAGAACTGACCTTGACCCTGCTTCACTGTCTCCTGACTCCAATACCCCGAACAAAGAGCTTTTCTACAAATAGGTTATACTGTTTAATCTGTCAGAGGCAGATGAAGAAGAAATTAAAGAAAGGTAGAAGGAGATAATCAATCTTTACAGTTAGATCTAATGAGATCTCCTTTTCTATAAATCCCTCCCGTAGTGTCAAATAAAGTGTCCACACCTTGCATTAATATGAAGTATGGGTGATGTGATCATGATGAATGCTTCCTTGTCTAAATAAGGCACAGTTTGTCTAAACCTGCCTGTTTTCCATTAATAATCTATCAATGTCAACTTCCTATGATTTCTGTGAGAATAGAAAAATGGTCTGGAGTGCATTTCCTAAAAATGTGACTTTTAAAATTAATGGCACAGTAATTACATGCTTCTGTTCATTGGCTCTTCTGCATTCTGCTCAACTCAGAAAACTAGGAGTTTCCAACTTCCTGTTTGAAAAAGTTCAATAGAAATCCACTTGAAATCAGACATGGAAACTTGTCCAGTTAAAGTCAATGCAATAAATGTTACAGCAATAATAGCAAATAATGATACAATTTATAAATGTAATCATTAATTTCAAAAAAATTTTCAAACATATTTTTTAAAATAACAATATTTTTAACAATTATAATACATGTTTGAATCTCGAGTATCAAGTTGTTTTCTTAGGGTTACTCCTTTTGGATGAAATCATGCTCAAATAATCAGTGATGAGCATGATACAGAGGGTGCAATAGTTACTCTAACATTACATTTTGACTGTAGCTTGACTATGTTAAGGTTTGGATTTTAGTTTAAGGGGTAGGCCTTCAGATGATAAAATATGCATTCCTTTTCACTACAATATAGCCTGGACAACTTCAAAACTTGCCCCTCTGTGGACATTTCACCCTGGAAAATGTAGCTCACATGTGCCCAAATACACCCAATAACAGTTACCACTTTGACCACTGGGGGCAGTGTTTCACACTGATTTTAGTGAAAGAAAAGTCTGATTTTACCTTTAAGAATAAAGGTGCACTAATTACATGTTTATTCTTCTCTGGCTCTTATGTTGCACTCTATTCAACTCCAAAAGTTGGGATTTTCAACTTCCAATTTGGAAAAGTGCAACAGGATGCTACTTGAAGTCAGACTTTCACTTGTAAACTCATGCAGGAATCCAGTTTTTGTTAATGAAATAAAGGTTCTCCGTCTGTCCCTCACTTCGAAGTTGTGTCGTGTGAAGCGACACTAGGGGACTTTCTTGAAGGCCTCCGTTACCCCTGAACTTGAGAAAAGGCCAATGAGAATTTGGCAGACAGAATTTGCATGTCCCTCCCCCGGACATACGGGTATAAAGGGAGGGAATCATGCCTCGTGTGCATTCAGATTTCTTCTTTGGAGCCAATCGGTTGTGCGATCAGCAAGCTGAGATCACTACTGTTCCACTCACCTCTGTAGAGCATTGCTGTTGGATTTATGGCACATATCAGCGGCTTTCTCCTTCTCTGCACGGCAGTGCAGCTTTGCCCCTGGGCGCTTCGACAGCATTTCCTTAAAGAGTAAAAGAGTAGTGAAGCGGGCTCGGTTTCGCCAGGTAAATCCCCACCCCCAGCACGCTTGTTTGCTTCCGTTCGGGCTCGAGGTGAGAGCGGCTCGCCTCACGGCCAGTCCGTTTACTCCCTTGGATCTCGTGAGCTGGATGATGAGTACGCCGCTGCATCGGAGAGCATCAAAGCGGCGTCTGACGCTGATGACTCGATTGGGCTGCCACCTTCGGGTCTGCTCGTCCGATCTTAGCCTGACGCGCAGATGTCAAACTATGCTTGCCGGGCACCGCTCACAGACCCCCCCACCCCACCCCCCATTTCTTCCCGGAGGTGCATGACGAGTTGATGTAGCTGTAGGGGCCACCTTTTATTGCCCGAAACATCTGTGGCTGAACTTGGTCGAGATGCGGGACCCCGACAAAGCCCGCTTTCTCAATGCCCCCGTCTCCCAGTTTGGCTTATTCGGCGACACCGTTGAAGACTCTACCCAGCAGTGTTCGGCAGTGAGGAAGCAGACGGAGGCCATCTCCCACATCATGCCTCGCCGCCATTCCAGCACAAGCCATGCTCCCTGCTCGTCAAGGGCACCCCCCTGCGGCTTCTAAACAACAGGCAGCTCCGCTTCAACCTGGGCCCAGTTCTCAGCCACAGCGTATAGCTCCCTGCAGGAATCTGACGCCTCCATCTCACGAACCACTACTGGAACCCAGAAGGCTCCCAAGTGTTCCTGAGACAAAAAACCAAGGGGCGAGATGGCCACTACAGAGTTGGTATCTGGGCCACTCCATCCCCGGTGGAGGGCCGGGAGGGAAACCTCTTGTCAATAATTTTTTTTGTAAGGCAAGTGCTTTGAGTTTTTTTCTCAGCACAATTGTTTCGGGATGCAACTTTGCTCCCTGACATTAACTGCTCCTCCACGTTGTATGTGATCGTCCCCTTAATGCCCCCAAATTTTTTCCCATGTGGGGAATTTTTCAGGGGGGGGGGGGGGAATAACACACATAGTATACAGTAGATTAATTAACGTAACATATTTTCAATAAATGTATTAATTTGAAAAATATCCCTACAAATATTCATTTGGCCACCTAAAATCAATTAATAGCCCAAATCTCTCTCTCCTGCATTCACGCACATACTGCATGGGCGCGTTTGGACTAAAGATCACCTTTTGGGGGCCCAATTATTTTTGTATTTTTTCAGAATAAACGTGCATGCTTATGTTCTACTAAAAAGACAGAAGCCTACGTTTTTTCGGGCTACAGGAAAGTGGTTTCATTCTGAAGATTTACTGTGATAAACCATTTGATCTTCGGTTTCATGAAAGCAACCGAAGATCTGAGGAAAAATCAGGAAATAATTTACGAGTTATTAACCCTTTCCCAGCATTTAAAAATATTGTTTTCACTCAGGAATAATTGAGTGACATTGTTCCCTATTTTTAGTTGTTTTGCAAAAACTTTCGTTCATTTTCGGTTTTCGTTCTTTGAACCGTTTTTAGTCACTGATGCCAATAAGAGCAAATAACTATACATTTTTAAAAAGTGTGGCGTTACCTTTGGGATACGTCAAGATGCTCTTACGGGTGAACTTACCTTCGACCTCTATGTCCCCTCAAAAAAAGCCTTTTTAAAAGTGGGTGTAGACAGTATTTTAGAGTGGAAATGTACACCAAAAATGACTGCAAACTCACATTGAGATCAATTGTGCCATGAAACTTCCACTTTATGATCCAGTTAATTCCGACTTGCTAAAATGAAGTCCCGCTCTACATGTATTTTTTTCTCATTTAAAATTCCAGTTTTTCTCAAAAATACATCCCATCAACGTGGTTTTCTATTCTTTACTGTTTTAGATCTGGTTGTGAAGTACTATACAAATCCAACATTTTACATGCTTTTATTCTGGGATTAAATAATTATTTATTATTATTTTAAGGCCAAAAGGTTAGGCCTTAAAAATAATAATAAATGGAAAATGCTGGGGAATATTTCACCAATGGTATCCCAGTTCAGTGCAAATTTAATGCACTCAAAGCAGGCAACAGTTTTAACTTTGTGGAATTGTCAAACTTGTTATAAATACAGATGGCTTTTCGGAAGGTAAAGCTTTACCTTTAGGTGAAAGAAATTGTCAGACTCCCCATGTGACAGAATGGGAGGACAGAAAAAAATATTAGCTTAATTTACAAGAATAGACCTCATTATACTGGAACGCCCAACCAAAAGTGTCACTGGTCCTGTCTGTTGAGGAACAGGACACATTGGTGTGACAAGGGGGTCTTGCAGTTTTCCAAAGTTGTTTACAGACATTGTTGGTATGCCTCGCTTGCAAAGTTTCACTGTGACAGTTGAGTCAGCCCAGTGCACGGCAGATATATTTGGGCTCTTGAATGTCACAAAGAAATTGTGCAGATATCATCCTACGTGTTCAGTCACAAAGCCACATTAAGCTGGCAGATGAGCATAGCATGCTGCATTTTACAGGCAAATCACGGAGATCTGCAGGGGAAACAGGGTTGACATCATAACCATTCTATAACCTTGCCTGTGTCCAGTGTATCTGTAAATTTCAACAAAAGAGAAGAAATTGACATCTATGAACACTCAGGAATACAGACAGCGAGAAAAGCATGATACAGAGAGTACAGCATAGATAAAACATTCACTTTCATTACATCTTTTTTTCCATACAATGAAAGTGAAAGGTGAATGTGGCAGTGATTCTGTCTTACATCTTATTTTGAGTTCCACCAGAGAAAGAAAGTCATGCGGGTGTCGAAAAGCATGTGGGAGAGAAAATGATGGCATTTAAGCAAGTAAATTAACTTCATATTTTAGATGCAATCAATGTCAAAGTATGCTCAAATTTGTTAATCTCTCCATCTCTTTTCATTTTCATCCAAGTAAAATGCACATTAATTTTCATCACAACCTAGCATTGGATTATTAATTTTTTTTCCCCACAATTGTATACTTCAAGTGTTTGTATGGGAATACCATGAAAACAGGATGTTGGCAAAAAAGGTTGTCCGAGATTATAAAATTCTCATTTAAAACCCATGCGTTAATTTCATAGAAGTGTGATCTTTGTGGAAATGTTGGGTTCGTACGTTTTTGGAAAAAAATTATACTGTCATTTTCTACCAAAAAGAAAAAAAAAAACTTAAAAATGTCAAGTGGTGCCAAACCAGCCCGTCTGAAACAACAATCATCCATTCGATTATCTAATCAGCCAATAATGTGGCAGCAGTGTAGTGCATAAAATAATGCAGATGTGGGTCAGGAGCGTCAGTTAATGTTCACATCAACCATCAGAATTGAGAAAAAGTGTGAGCTCGGTGATTTGGAGCATGGCATGATTGTTGGTGCCAGACGGGCTGGTTTGAGTATTTCTGTAACTGCTGATCTTCTGGGATTTTCACACACAACAGTCTCTAGAATTTACTCCGAATGGTGCCAAAAACAAAAAACATCCAGTGAGCGGCAGATCTGTTCACAGAAATGCCTTATTGATGAGAGAGGTCAACAGAAAATGGTCAGACTAGTTTGAACTGACAAAGTCTACGGTAACTTTATAACTGCTCTGTACAACTGTGGTGAGAAGAATATCATCTCAGAATGCTATTCTTTTGATGGCACGAGGGGGACCTACACAATATTAGCCATGTTGTGGCTGATCTGTTATATATATATATATATACAATGCATTCGGAAAGTATTCAGACCCCTTAATTTTTTTCACATTTTGTTATGTTGCAGTCTTATGTGAAAATACTTGTGAAAAAACTAGTGTCAATCTACACTCCATACCTCATAATGACAAAGCAAAAAACAGATTTTATATATCTTTTAAAATGTATTAAAAAACTTAAATATCACATTGACATAAGTATTCAGACCCTTTGATTTGACACTTCAAATTTAGCTCAGGTGCATCCCAGTTCTCACAGATTCATGTGCACTTTGAGTGACTCCAGCCAGGTCTCCTAAGCAACCAAATTGTCCCGGTTGCTAGGGAGGGTAGAGTCACAGGGGGTAATCTCCTCATGACTGCGATTAAGTGGTTCTCACTCTCAATGCGGCACGTGGTAAGAAAGCATGGACCGCGGAGAATAACATGAGCCTCCACATGCTGTGAGTCTCGGCGGTGTCATGCACAATGAACCACGTGATAAGGCACGTGGATTGACGGTCTCAGAAGCAGAGGCAGCTAAGACTTGTCCTCCGCCACCCAGATTGAGGTGAATAACAGCATCACCATGAGGACCTAGTAAGTAGTGGGAATTGGGCATTCCCAGCTACTATGGAAGCCCTGAACCGCATGGTGGAAAAAACAAAAAAATTTTTTGTCTCTGTTCCTTCCTGAGCCTAATGGTGCGTTCAGACCAGAGGTGTCAAATCGGCCAGAGCGAATTTTGATGCTCTCGCCACCTCTGGTCTGAACGCACGGTAAGTCTTCAATTTTTTTCTCTCTACAAAAAAAGTCATGCGGTGCCCACCAGGTGCCACTATCATTAAACATGTTTTTTTTTTGGTCAAATTTTGTGAAGAGAGAAAAAATAAAGAGACAATTTTGTGTCTTTTTTTTTCACCGTGTGTTTCAGGACTTCTGTAAATGTGACATAAGTCTAACCTAGAGTCCAGTCATAATTTCCTTTACACTGTATAAAACATGTGATAACTCAATTTAAATAATTAAATCAAAACAACAATACTTTAATCACAGATGAGTTAAGTTTTCTTGTAACTAGTCAACATTACTTAATAAAATGACGTATAGTTTACTTGAGCCAAATAAGTGCATTACCTTTTTTCGCATAAAACATATATGTCCAAACATATTTAAAAACTACAGCAGCAAAGGAAAGTAAAAGCCAATCTGGCATCATACATCGTTTTAAAACAAGAACACTGACCACAAGACAGAGAGGACAGTTTCTTTTGCCTGACCGGTAAATGCAATTTCTTCCCCTGAAAAGTAATAGCAGGGGGGGAGACACAAAGCGAAGCGAAGCAAGGGAAAAAACAGGAGGCAAAAAAGTTAAAATGAACAACTAGCTTGAGCTATTAGAGGTATTCCAATTTACTGTAAATGATTCGTTGAAATGGGATTGCCATCTCCTTTGCTTTTTTTAATTATTTATTTGGATGAAAGGCTAATGTCTTAGTGTTTTTGAAAGGCAATGGAACATCTAGACTCTAGAGAATGTAGTGATTTATAGCATTTCCAACTCATTTACTTTCATGTGACATTGTCAGAGTAAACAGAATATTCAAAGAGAGAAAAAAAAGATGTTTTGGCCAAGATTTAACTATTGATTGGGTTATGAGAAGTGGCCATTGCATAGATGGATTCAATCCAGAACTGAATGTTGTTTCAGTTTTTTTTTTTCTCCAAAGATGGCACTGATAAATATTAGTAGAAGTGTTTGATTTAAAAAAAAAATAAAAAAACCCAGAAGGGTCCATTTTGATTTCATGTTGACGAAAACAGCAAAAAAATACTGCCACCCCAAAAACCAACAATTGCCAGAAGAAGAAAAAAAACATATAATATAATATTTGGTTATAATGTCACATATAGAACTTGTGACATCTGTGAAAATATTAAGTTACCCTGATACCATTTACTGGTCAAAATACAGTATGTAATAATACTGCATACATATTTAATGTTCATTTAAGAATGTTCCGGGTTCCACATAAGTTATGCTCAATTGTTGGAATTTGTGACATAAGGTTGATTATCACAAAAACATTTTTTTTTGACTGATCTCTCATTAATAATAAAACAAGAAGAAAAAAAAGGAGGTAAGACACTTTACAATGGACATGAATGGGGACCGTCCACAAACATTAAAATACACAGTTTCAAAAGTATTGTAACATAGATTTAAACATAAACATTTCCCACTATAACATCGCTCGGTAATCTTATTTGTGTAAAGTTTTACTAGATTTGATCACACTAAATTCATGTTAACATGTGGTATGTTTACATTTAGTGGCTATACTTTTGAAACAGAGTGTATTTTAATGTTTATGGACTGGCTCCATTCGCTTCCAATGTAAGTTCCCAAGTCATATTTTTTGGACTTTCTTTAAGTGGTAATCAACATTATGCAACAAATGCTTAATTTGTATTGAACCCAGTACATTGCTTTAAGTACACAAAGTATTGAAGAGTTGACACTATGTTCTCCACTGTCAGGTTGTTTATATTTAAATTCAGGAAACCTGTTGAATTTGCAAAGCAAGCTATTCACAGCTATGAGTTAAAAATCACATCTCAATAAAACAGCAGTTAGCGCACTACTTTATCATTCCGTGTCGGCTCCGTAGCCATTTTTGCTTTCAGATGCTGTATCTTAAGTGAATAGTACTCTTCCTGTAGCTGCAACACTTGTTCTTGTCTGCGCAGCACCGACAGCTCCAAATCGGTCATTTCTGCTGATTGTTTAGGCGGGGGTGAAAGAGTCCCTGTGAGATTTGATTGGCTGTCATTCGCACGGTTCACAGGCTGAGTGTCGGAGACGAGTGGAATCGTGGTTGGAATAACATATTTCTCCTCCTCTTCTTCCTCCTGAGAGATTGCACTTTCCAGTTCAGTTTTAGCTCTGCGAGAGGACAAAATTGTTAAATTAGGATAATGGAGATAAACAAGCGTATCTATACAGAGTAATAAATAACCTATAGATAAGCTATAGAGTGCATCAGTCGGGTTCCAAAAGTAAAAATAGCATAAATTTTCTCTCTCTGCGAATTGATTTTTACCGACAACTTATAAACATTTCAAGACCGACCTACCTTGAGCTCTGAGGTTGCAAAATCAATTAAATATGTTTCTGATGAATCGGTCAGAACACATTATTTCAACTTTATTTAATATTTTTTAATCATGTTAAATAGCAGATTTCCTGGTGAACAACTACACTACCCACAAATCATGAGGAGAAAGATCCACCAATCAGAAAGTTGCGGCCAAAAATGCTTTGCAGTGACAACCCACTCCCGTTACGCAATCGAGATAGCCTCCCAAAACTACTTGTATATTAGGACTGTCCTAAAATATTGATACTTCGATTATTGTTCAGCATGTTATTTTCTTGATACATTTTAGAGGCATCAATATATTAACTTTAGCCAACATTAGTATCCTAATTTGTGTGCTTTCCAATTCGCTGTCAGTTGGCCTTCAGTTTAATGTAGTCTGGTGTCATAGCTTTGGGAGACCACAAGAGGGTGATATAAAATTTACTGTACTTAATACTGAAGCCAATCGGACACTGAACGAGAAGTGCAGTATTGCAGGTAGAACAAGGCGCAGGTATCACAGAAGACGTGTCAATGCAGTGCAGGTGGCAGTCCAAAGTTGTGAATCTAGTCACATACCTACAAAAGGATTTTGTACTTCTTCTAGAATGAACAAAGTGATGTCAGTAAGTTTGCAGGTTAGTGTATGAAACTGATAATGGTAGCAATTTATTTTACAGTACTGTTCTACGTTTACGTACTTTATAATCACAACAACTACAGTAAATACTAGGTAGTAACCCTAAACCTAACCCCAACCTTAACCCATATTAAGTACATGTAGTTACCTAATGTTACTCAGTACTTTCTTAGGTAAGAACACTGTAAGTATACTGAAAGTGCACATACTGTGAAATAAAGTGCAACCCTGATAATGATTTGGGTACAATTTAATGAAAAACTATGCTCTGAGGCGAGGCAGAATTTTGAGCAGCTTCCGGAGTCGTAGCTGGAAGCTACCCACAGATGACGGTGTACGCACCCTCATAGAAAATAATTGAGAATGCGCAATGTCATCCGCCAGACCCGTCCAGTGTGAAACAACCCCCTTTAAGTTACCCTGCCTGAAAATATGCACGAGACAAAAACTATTGTACTATGAGTAGCCCTATATATATCTGGAGAAATGCCGATATACAGTGTACTGTATCAATAATCCTTGGGAAAATGTTCTGATTAATGATTCATAAAAAAAAGGCATCGATCCCAAGCCTATTGTATAGATACCTGTAATTGAATATTTTGCAACAAAATTAAAATATATCGTTTCTATTCATCTAATCTTTTCAACAACTTGAAATCAATGTGTGAAATAAAATGTATTTTAAGATTGACAGGCTTCATCATCCATCATCGGACATTTTGACTCTTGAACCTGGGACGTCCTCAAGATAAATTTCCATTGTTTTTAACTCCATTATGTAATTTGCAATGCTTCATGGGATTGTAGTTTATTCCCCCATAAATGATGGTAAGTACACAGTTTTGGCCCTTTGTCTTTTCATCTGATTTTCAAATATTTTTTTGTTTCAAAACCAAATTTTGTAATTTCATTATTCACTTCAGAGCTGGTTAGTTTGGTTCATGGCTTAGAACTCTGAAAAAAATGGCTAAAAAAGTGGCACTCTATAGTTTCAGAAATTAACTTTTCCATTAAAGGACAATATCCCCTGGGTTTGATTTTAGAGGCATTTTTTATCTTTATGAGGGCATGTGTTTTCTAATAATATAAAACGTAAATGTCTAATATTCCATTTCATTAATTTATTGCCATAAATTCTCAGAGTAATTACAGTATATCTTGCGTTTTAAGCAATAATACTGTATGTATTCCTAGACCTAGAATACAAAAGAAATATATCAGATGTTAAAAATAAAATAGAAGGTAGAAGAGCTCATTATGGGGGCATTTTTGGCCCAAACCCCTGTTAATTTCTATTCCTGGCACTCTGTAATTAATTGCAAACCTGTATGAGTTTCTTTCTTCCATAGAACACAAAAAAAAGAAAGTTCAAGCTGCTATTTTCCATAAAACAAAAATGAAAAATGAAAAATGAAAACATGCAATATTCCAAAACTTGGAATAGAGTGCATGAGTTGTGTGTACAACTTTTATGGTGTATTTCTGCACTTGTTTGGGTCTTGACTGGCCCTGGTCTCTGTATGCTTTCACGGTATGGAAACAGGAAGCCTTTTGTGTTCCAAAGAAGAAAGTAAGTTATACAGATCTGAATGAGGTTGAGCAAATGAGAGAATTTTAATTTTTAGTTGTACAGTACGATCATGTTCATGTGTCTTGTTACACAGAAATCTATGCAGAACGTGGTCATACCCTGGTGAATGGTATGGTGCCATGTAGCTTGTGCTAGTAAAAGAGGAGGATCCTTGGTTGCCATGTTTATAATAAGGTGGATGCGAAGACGGCAAG
This sequence comes from Moxostoma hubbsi, assembly GCA_032164185.1. Lineage (NCBI taxonomy): Eukaryota > Metazoa > Chordata > Actinopteri > Cypriniformes > Catostomidae > Moxostoma > Moxostoma hubbsi. The sequence continues at coordinate 40,750,218 of JAVLUX010000017.1, read as the reverse complement.
GATGGGTAGTGTATAAATTCCTTTAATAGGTTTCCTTGGAACTCCATCATTTCCTTCCACATTGACATCAGTCTTTCTTTTTCCTCCTTCTGTTCTTCTCTGGCCTCCCTACGCAACAACTCTTCATACGCTCTTTGTTCCTGGATGTGGAGAGGTTCTCTTATGAAACCACTAATGAGACCTTTCTTTGCCTTCTTTCTTGGAGGTTGAGCGATTACTAAAATCAGAACACATAATAGTCAGTTACACACATCATTCTTTAGTTACATTTGTGACTACAAGTAATTTAACAGGTTATAATGGGCTGTTACACGTAGTGATGTCCAATTCACCAACAGATTGTTTGCAAAGAAGCAAAGCATTTGTAAATCACATGACTAAACAAAGAGAACAGTAAAAAAACAAATGTTGCAATTAGTGGCTGACAATATGGCAATGATACTGAAAAAAATTTGAGCGGGGTTTACTTAAAAAAATAAAAAATAAAAACCTGGGAAACAATTTCCATGCAGAAATCGCAAGTAAACTTAACAGACCATATTTTCAAGTGAAGGCCACACACAATCCTTAGTGGATTCAATTACAAATTCTAAAGTAAAGTAATGTTTACTTTCCAATACTATGCTTTAAGTCAAAAATATACTCAAGCAAGCAATGTAGCACTGAATTAAGCCTTGCTTTAAACGAAGTGGTACTTCAGTGCTTTTTTGAATGTACTTGGACAAAAGGAAGACTTCCACATGAAAGCTTAATGCATGCTATGAAATCTATAAGGCAACATAATTTTCATTCTTGACGATTGTAAAAGGTTTCAAAGCTGCACAAAGACCTTAACACTTAGTGCACCAAACACATGACGGTAACAATAAACAGATTTTTATTTAAATTTTTATATTTAAATATAATTTTATAATATAAAATTTAAATTTAGATTTTTATTTATTTATTTTATTTTTATTTAATTTGAGTAGAAAATGAACTTCAGACTTCAAAAAAATTAGAAGTTACCAAATGTGACGACAAAATCAACAGTAAAAACAGTGTAAATCAACTTGCAAACAGTGAAAGCATGCAAGCTCATTAATTATTCAAGCCTGATGCATGCTGGGAAGGCCAGCCAAGTCAAGTTTACCTTATTCAGTGTAGAAAGTACTTCATCTTTTCTGCTTTATTTGCTTTATCACAAAATATTATTTTCATTACAACTTAAGACACGTGTGCTGAAACATTTTTTACTCAAAACTGAATGAAGTTCAATCAGAAAACGTGTACATCCATTGAACTCTGTTGGAAGATTTTGAACCAGAAAGTTAAGATTTTTGTACAAAAAATTGCTTAGAAGCTCAATGTTTTTATGACTGAGATGATGATAGGAATTGAACACGTAACAATGAGTTTGTGACAATAAAGCTGCATGCTACGGTTTAAAATGGCTTATCGTTGCATAAAAATAAAATGTAAAAAAATAAAAAATAAATAAATAGCAGACAGTAGTGGCTGCACAGTGTATACTTTGCAGTGAGCAGTTCATAGCTTTCAATTTCGAACAAGCCAATGGTATAAAACCATACATTTTGCATAATTTCTTCAGTATGCAGAACAGTATGTTTCTCTCAGTATGCAAAAAATCGGTATGCATTACCTGAATGGCTAACTACATTTGCCAAAATGTGCAGTATACAACACAGCATGGAGTAATATATCACAACCTGCAATGCACATGTCCTACGATTTTTAAAAAAAAATTTAGTCCTCGTTATTTCACAATTTTATTTTAATTAATTACTTTATTTATTGTTTTGACCATAGGGTTTTGACAAACTTTCCTACATAATATTTATGTGGGGGAAAAAATCTGAAATAAGTCACACCACACACGTGACAACAGAGTGAGGTCACGTGAAACAATATATTATACTTCATCGTGCATATTAATCGTTGCGTGCGGTTTTACATACTTTGAAAAAAATAGTACGCATTACGCGGTGCATGCAGTATGCAGTAACCCACCTTCGGTCATCCCATTCGTCTCCTCGTTATGACGGATCGATACTTCCATGTCAGTAGATCTACTTTCATACCTGGCATCCTCAATGGAAGTACTTTGAGGTTCTTCGAGTTTCACGCTCGTATGTAGTCCCGAAGTGTTTGTTGTGCGCTTGGTCCCCCAGATGGCTTTGCAAAGCTCGTAATAATTCCAGTAAACTTTTCCGTATCCACTGTTTTTGTGATGGTCGTAGATTTTCAGAAATTTCTGCTTAAGCGTTTTCAATTTGGTTGTTACCTGGCGTTTGGTTCTGTGTATTCCTTGTGCTCGAAGGAGCCTCGATATTTCGCCATAAATAAGAGAATCGCGAACCGTCCCGCTGATCCGCCGGCTAAATTCCTCATCCGCTCGGATGTACAGGAGCGCTTTCGTTTCAGTTTCAGTCCAGTTTCTTTCTACCGCTATTTCTTCATACATTTCGTCATGCAGAAATGCAAGTGAATCTAATTAGTGAGTTTATATTGCCCCAAAACGCCCCCAAACCCCCCCCCCCCCAAAAAACGGATTTCGATTCCTGTGACACATAGGCCTATAAATAAACGACGTGGATTATTCGCGTCAGCTCCTTCAGAACTTTGCGATTGGCTCAAACCATTGGAATGGGGGGGTCTGCTGCACCCAACATTATTTTTACTATGTATTTTATTTATATATTTATCAATTTTAATTACATATATACGTGTATTTTAGTTTTGTATTTCAGAGCTCATTGGCTGCAGCAATAACATTCCTTATGCGAGGAAAAAACAAATCTTCCTCATGGGGGCGCACTCCGGCCTGACAAGTCAAATCATCCATTGGGCCGCATTAAAATCTCACTGGAGTAACTACCCGTAATTGCTTTTTTTATTATTATTATTATTATTATTATTTATAAATATTTTCATTTAAAAATGTTAGTATCTTCGATACAAATGCACACCCGATTTTGTAATCTTTAGAAATGTACTAAATAAAATGTCCTTTCCTGATTTCATAAATGACCGTGATTGGTCCATCGCTTTCATGCGCTGAGAAAAGTAATGTGTATCACATGACCACACCGCTCGACTCGTGCACGTTTGCTGTTTTATACTTTTTTTTAGCAAAATATTCAAAATACGTTTCTACAATTGTTGGAAATGTATATTATTTTACAGTGTATCTCACTACATAACGTACACAGGAAGTGGTGTATTATTTTGCTAATCAAACGTGTTTTCTATTTGTAGTTCAACTCCAGGCATGAACATGTGTGCTGAACTACTTTCCCACAGTGCATCACTATGACAGCTTCTTCCTGGCGAGGAAAATGGCGGCTCCTTTAACGCTCCTGCTGGTAGTGGCTGTGACAATAAGAGCTGTTTTATTCCGTTCCAGTTTGGCAGAATTAATTTCGGAGAGGGTTGAGGTGGTGTCACCTTTGAATGCGTGGAAACGAGGTTTGTTTGTTTATTTTTATAAACAGAATAGCTGTGTAGTGTTGCTTTCTTGATAGACTCATTGCTGAGCTGTCAAATAAAGGCAAGCTTTTCATTATCTATTCCATATGTAATCAGTGTTAAGCACATTATTGTTAAAGCTGATCTCAGTTATTGAACAGCAACTTAAGTGTTTAGTTAGTTGTTTGGCATTTATGGACACCTGCATCGTTCTACGCTCAATCGAAACCTATTTATGTGTGTTTTTGTATTGTATTGCTTGCATTTCTGCAAATAATTACTCTTACGATTGTTTTTCTATTAGTGAGCGTCATGATCTACACAAAGCTGCATTTAAATAATGTAGCGAATATTGACAATCTGAAGACCCAAGTGAATTGATGTGATTTTGGGCTTGTTTCACGCACCCTTACAGAACTGTCATTCATTATTATTGATCACATACAGAACTGTCATTTATTATTATTGCTCATATTTTTTTACTTAATGGTGCATTTTGCATTTGAGCTGTTTACAAATGACAATATGACATGAACTTTTTTTTTCAGCTTCAAGATATTAGGTTGAAAAATGTAATAAAGGTGTAAGGAAGTGTATATTTTAGTACTTTTTACATGCTGTCACTGGTCATTGTTAAGTATTTAAACACCTTTTTAGCTGTTTGCAGTTTAGTGACATAGTTCTGCAGTGTGAAAAATGGATGCATGTAAAAGAATAACATATTTACAATAATTAAAATAGTTTTAGATGATGGATATCATGTCACACTGCATAGTCACTGCTTGATTTGTCAAGTTAAATGCCCATTTATAGTTCAAATGACAGTTTAAATATTTGCTCTAGTTGTTAAGTGCAAAATGTGGTTTATTTGTGGACTGTTTGTTTACAGTTGTGGAGGGTCTATCCTTGTTGGATCTGGGAGTCTCGCCTTACTCCGGAGATGTATTTCATGAAGTAAGTTCTTCAATTGAACTTGCATATTAGGGTATACTGTATATGTTTGATTGTGTTTTCAATTTCTATGCTCGGATTTCAGTGTTTATCCTTTTTGTCTCTTTCAGACACCCCTTATCATATACCTCTTTCATTTTACGATCGATTATGCAGAGATTGTGTTCATTGTAAGTATTTTTTGATTGTTTGTCCTTGCTGGATTTTTAAATGACTGGATCATATTTTTAGAGACATTAGATATTAGAGCAGCCCACTCTGTGGCATTTCTGTGAGAAACGTCTGTACTAGGGTAACATTTAAAGGGATAGTTCACCCAAAAATGAAAATTCTGTGAAGTACTCACTTTCATGCCATTCCAGATGTGTATGACTTACTTTCTTCTGCAGAACACAAATGAAGATTAGAAGAATATCTCTGCTCTCTAGGTCCATACAATGCTAGTGAGTGGTGACCAAAAATTTGAAGCTCCAAAAAGCACATAAAGGCAGCTAAAAAGTAATCAATTTGACTTCAGTGGTTTAATCCATGTCTTCTGAGGTGATCCAATTGGTTTTGGGTGAGAACAGACTAAAATGTAACTCATATTTCACTGCATATTTTGCCATTGCTGTATCTAGGACACTTCCTAGTGCTTGACGAATGTGCAGACCGCTAGATTGTGCTAGGAAGCATAATCAAGCTTGAACATTTAAAGTGAATAAGGAGTTATATTTCGGCCTGTTCTAATCCAAAATGGATTGGATCCATTTAGAATACATGGGTTAAACCACTGGAGTTGTATGGATAACTTTTATGCTGCCTTTATGTGCTTTTCAAGGTTTTGGTCACCATTCACTTACATGCACCTACAGAGCTGAGATATTAAAAATCTTTTGTGTTCTGCTAGTAAAAGAAAAGTCATACACCTCTGGGATGGCATTAAGGTGAGTACATCATAAGAGAGTTTTTATATTTGAGGTGAACTGTCCCTTTAATTCACTATGAATTTGGCATAGAATGAGTAAATGAGTAAAGATTTGAGTGATTGATTGAATGAATGAGTGTGTGAGGATGAAATGACGTCACTCACAACGTGATTTTGTCCCATAAGCAGATGGTGACGAGAAAGAAAGTCTATCTTAATCATAGGTTCAAAAATGACAGTGTGTTTGTGTTCATGTAAAATTCCCTATACTTTACATGTCTTAACAACATATTCATGTAATGTTATATCACTAGATTGCAGATGGAATCACAGCAGTGGCTCTGTATCTGGCAATCCAGATTTATAACAAGAATGTGGTAAGATTTAAAATTGACTTGTTTTTGTTCTTGATATTCAAGTTCCAGAAGTCTGATCTTGTGCTTCATAATAACTTTGTCACATTTGTAATTTTATAGATAATTTGCATAATACACTCCTTTGGTCAAATAAAGTTAAGATGACTAAAAAACTGTCATGCTATAACCATGGTTGTTTGAACATGTGCAATAGTAATACAACAGAGTTCTTTGATGTACTGTATCTTGGTGCACCATGTAAATACCATGATACATGAATATGGTAAGCATTCGATACCATGGTATATGACAAAGTAACATTGCATTATCATCTGAAACCATCAATCTATTATGGTATTACTACTGCCACAGTACCTATTTGTTACTTTAGTTTAATTGTGCTTGCTTACATTGTAGTTTAGAAAACAGAAGTATGCTTTAGAATCAGAGCGGTATCCACATGACTGTTTGGAGCTCCTACGTTCTCCCAAGGAGATGCTCTACATCCCTTTCAAAGTTGCCATGTTGTAAGTTCTGACTCTTCTCCACAATCAGCCTCGCTTTGCCCTCAAATTTATAGCTTTTTCTTATTTGCAGCTTGATAAGATATTTTAATTGCCTTTCCTTTCAGTTATCTGTTAAACCCATTCACCATTCTGTCTTGTGTGGCAAAGTCGACTTGTGGACTGAACAATGCAGTTATTGCTGTCTTCATTCTCTGTACATTGAAAGGTGAGCGTTCTTGCAATTCTCTCATCATCATTTACTCACCCTCATGCCATCCAAGATGTGTTTGACTTTCTTCCTTCTGCAGAACACAAATGAAGATTTTTCGAAGAATATCTCAGCTCTGTAGATCCATACAATGCAAGTATATGGTGACCAGAACACTAAAGCACCAAAAAGAACATAAAGGCAGCATGAAAGTAATTCATATGACTTCAGAGTCTTCTGAAGCAATCCAGTTGGTTTTGGGTGAGAAACAGACCACAGTATAACTCCTTATTCTCTATAAATCTTGACATCAGCAGCACTCTCTGCATGTGGCAAGCACTAGGAAGTGTAATCGACCATGAAATCATGATCGTCCCTATAGACCGCAATGGCAAGTTTTATTTTGGTCTGTTCTTTCCCAAAATGTATTGGATGGCTTCACAAGACCTGTATTAAACCACTGAATTATTATGTATTACTTTTGTGCTGAATTTATGTGCTTTTTGGAGCTTTGGTCAACATTTCTCTCACATTGTAAGAACCTACAGAGCTGAGATATTCGTCCTTAAATCTTCGTTTGTGTTCTGCAGAGGAAAGAAAATTGTACAAATCTGGGATGGCATGGGGGTGAGTAAATGATGAGAGAATTTTCATTTTTGGATGAACTTCTTTTAATCTTAATTCCAACACACATCAGTTGCATATTAAAAGAGCATCCTTTCTGGTAATTGGAAAGTACACACTTCTGACTGAATATGTAATGAGACCATATGCCAGCATTGAGACATACTTCAAAACCCTTGAACTAAGAAACTATATAGAAATGAAGAGTTAGCTGTGCTTACATACTGTATTAGTTTATTCACTAGAACATGGCATTATACCTACAGATTATGCATGAATTACTGTATGTGGTTGGTGTTGCTTTTATCTTTTCAGGTAGTTCTTTGTTGAGTGGGATATTTTTGGCATTAGCCACATATCAGTCCATGTATCCTTTGACACTGTTTGCTCCTGCACTGCTGTTCCTCCTACAGGTAAGAGTCTGACATTATTCCAGAAAATGTATATAAAATCATTTGAGCAGTCAGACACCCAAATTTCAGCATTAAGTTCAATATAATTATACTGAAATATATAATGATACCTTATTATTTGTTTTTAAAGTCAACGCAAATATATTTGTGTTAATGACATTTATGTTTTTGCCATAATTTGCATAAAAACACACATTTGCTTGTTGAGTCATGGCGCTGTCTCGTGGTGTGTGCATTTGACCATGACACGTGATTGACTGTTACACTCTGAGGCAGGGACGGATCATGACTTGGAAAGGCCTTAAAGCCCAGGGCCCCCCCGAGCAGTCAAGGGCCCCTGGTAGTCAAGTAATCGGTCGGTAATCCAACCCTGCTCTGAGGTCAGAACTGGGGAGATCTTGTAATGCCACCTCTCAATTTGTCTCGAAGGTGGCATAAGCAGGCACCTGATGTAAGGCTGTAGCAACTAATTGACTAAAGGGATATTTCTCCCAAAAATGAAAATTCTTTCATCATTATTCACTCTAATGCCATCACAGATGTGTATGACTTACTTTCTTCTGCTAAACACAAACTTAGATTTTTAAAAGAATATCTTAGCTTTGTTGGCCCTCACAATGCAAGTGATTGCATAAAAGTAATCTGTACCTCAGATCTGTAGGTTCTCACAATGCAATTGATTAAATAAAAGTAATCCATACACCACAGTGGTTTAATCCATGACTTCTGAAGTGATCCAATCAGTTTTGGATTAGAGCAGACCAGATGTAACTCATAATTCGCTATAAATGCTGACATCAGCAGTCTCCATGACGATAATGATTTCAAGCTCAATTACACTTCCTATAGCGCCATCTAGTGCTCTGCGCATGCGTCAAGCACTAGGAAGTTTAATTGAGCTTGAAATCACGATCATGCCAGTGGCAAGATGTACAGTGAAAAGTTGTTTTTGTTTTTTGTCTGTTTTCACCCAAAATTACTTAAATCCCTTCAGAAGACATGGAATAAACCACTGGAGTCTAATTTGATTTATTTCATGCTGCCTTCATGTGCTATTTAGAGCTTCAAAGTTTTGGTCACCATTCACTTGCATTGTATGGACCTACAGATTTGAAATATTCTTCCTAAAATCTTCATTTTTGTTCTGCATTAGAGGGAAAATCATACACATCTGGGATGGCATGTAGTTGATAAAACATGGTAATGAAAGTAGTACACAACATAACACGAGCCGAACTCTAACACTTCCCTGGGAGCAGCATGACACTTTATGTTGTGATTGTGCGCCACAATTAAACATGATGACCCATTCTCTCTATCTTTCAGAGGTTGTATATCCCAGTGAACCTGAGGAGGACTAGTTTCTGGTTCTTCACTCTGCAGTATGCGTTTATATATGTGGGCAGTCTGTTGGTGATCACAGGCCTCTCCTTCTTTCTCCTGAGCACCTGGGATTTCATCCCTTCTGTCTATGGATTCATGTCAGTCAACAGTCATATACCACTAACACTTTAGTACATATTACATTTTCTCTCTTGATTATAATTTTATTGTTGAGTTTTATAATTTCCTATCAAAGGTTTCCCATCCCTACTCAACAAAAACAATGTTCAAAACGTTCAAATGTTCAAACCCCCTGTAAAACCAGCCTCACCAGCAAAGATCAGGTTGGGCAACCACCTTAACTGGTTTTAGCTGTATTTCCAACAGGCACTTGGAGATCAAATATTTCTTTGCCATTACTTGTGGTAAATATATCATACCTGCTTCACACATGCAACAGATTTGAGTCTTTAAGCACCAAAATGTTGTTAAACTCTTATGTAATTTTCTAGAATTGACCTTTTAACGGCTGCGTCGGAAATGTAAGCTTCTAGTTTGAAAACATGGCGGCTATAAACAACAATTGGACTACAGCTCGCTGTCCGTTCACAGGTTGTAACTGTTACACTGGCGGCAAAAGTTTGGAATAATGTACAGATTTTGATCTTATGGAAAGAAGTTAGTACTTTTATTCACCAAAGTGGCATTCAACTGATCACCATGTACAATCAGGACATTAATAACATGGAAAAATACAATTTGAAAAAAATGGTCAGAACTTCTTAAACTACTTCAAAGAGTTCTCATCAAAAATCCTCCATGTGCAGCAATGCCAGCCTTGCAGATCCTCGGCATTCTAGCTGTCAGTTTGTCCAGATACTCCGGTGACATTTCACTAGTGGTGTTGAAATTAATCGTTTCTACGATGCATTGCGATGCGGACTTGGACGATTCTGCATCGATGCAGTAATGGACCATAATCGATTATAGCCTACTGACGTTTCTCTGACGTCATTCGTCGCATACGCACTTGTCGTGCTAGCGTAAAATGCCGGAGGGAGGCGAAACACAAAAGCAAGTAATAAAAAAATACACCCACTATTGTAAATGCCGACGTCTGGGCATATTTCGGATTTATGAACAAACTGGTGAGCATGAACTGGACAAGACATACGCCTGTTACACACGAATGAAAAAAGTAGGGAATGCCACTAACTTAAGAAACCACATTAGCCATTTTCACCCTGAAATGCTATCGCCTGCCAGTGCCAAGGTGGACACAGCTCAGACAAAAATGTATCAAATGATATCAACTTTGACGCCCAACTCGGAGAAAGGAAGATACTTTAAGTACAGTACTTGACAGTTTCATGCGCTTTTAGTATTTACTAGTGTTTATTAGCTCTAAATGTTCCTGTTGTCTGCTGTGTTCAGACTTCAGTTTTGTTTGATGTGTGCTATATTCAGGAAGTGTACTTTCTTGGAGCAGATAAAATAAGAGTTCATATGACTGCTTGTATTCATTGGCGAAAATGTAGCCATGTGCAGTAATATTGAAAATTGAGGATGCAATCCATCGTGATATCAAATCATTGACATGATAATCGTAATCGTCCTGTTCATACAAGACCTCTAAACTGAAAAATGTCATTCGTTTTCCAAAAAAGGCTGTAGGGTACAATGGGGCAAAAGGCACACTTCAAGGAAAATGTGCTTTTTGGTCACAAAGTGTACAATAGCCCCTTTCACACATGCAACCAGGTAAATTACAGGAAAATTGTTGGATTGCCTTTACTGGTAAATGTACCACAAGTGCTGTTCACACATACCATCAGTACAGACATTTTTGATACAACTTCTCGTTAAGGGAAATTGCCAGATCAAAATTCCCAGTTTTTTTTTTTTTTAAAAAAAGGTTGTGTTCATCACAACCTCTAACCCGAAAAAGTAAGTAAAGTACTGTGGTAGTTATTTTTGCTGTTCGCTTTTCTCCCAAAACAGTAAAAGTACCTTTTACTCTGGTGGGCCTTTAGCCCCATTGTATCCTATGTCTGACAATGACAAATGAGTCATCTTTTGTGAGCACAGTCTCTATAAAATGAATTGTAACATCCTCATCCAGTAATCACAAATAACTGGAAAAGTAATGGAAATCCATAGGTCAAAATTGTGAGAACCCTGAAGGTAAAGCCGGTTAAATGGGTTGGTATGTTTTGTGCCATGGGCAACTTGTATTAACAATTTTTTAGGTGATAACTTGTGTGTGTGTGTGTGTGTGCGTGTGTGCGTGCATGCTACAGTCTCTCTGTTCCAGATCTCACTCCTAACATCGGACTCTTCTGGTATTTCTTCGCTGAGATGTTTGAGCACTTCCGTCTCTTCTTCATCTGTGTCTTTCAAATCAATGTCTTCTTTTACACCATCCCCCTCTCAATCAAACTCAAGTAGGTCTTACATATAACTGAATATATGAGCAATAGTGTATCTTTAGCTTTCGTAAAGCATTTACATTAACACTCTCATGGGTGAGAACTGAGAGTGATGCAAAATTTCGAAAAGTCTGTGGCTTCATGAAAGAAAAACAATCTGCCGCTGGAAGTCCTGTGATTTCCTCTCTAACGTGGTTTATGCTCTAATATCAAAGTCTTTTTAGCAAGTCAGTTCACTCAGCAGCTATCTTTGGAACGCCTCTGAGCAACTGTTTTTCTATGTAAACAAGCGTCATACAAGTGCAGCTCCTTCTACTTGAATAGTGAAAGTCCGAAATCTCCAAAAAAAAAAAAAAAATGGTTGGATAAGATTATGATCAAAGAACATATTTCAAATCAGCAGTCAAATCTTACATCACTCGTTTTATAAAATGTGCTTCTTTACCTCAGATTACGCAGAAAAAATGCCATTTTCCCAGCTTGTATAGCTAATGTGCGCAAGGCGGGACTTCCTTTTCTACATCAGATGACCGTTGGGCGTTCCAATTTCTCCCATTTTAATACCAGCCCGTCTCTGGTAATATGTAATACATTTGCGGGACATAAGAAATTATATGTATGCCCCTAGGGATTCACAAAATAAATTTTAAATGCTTTAATAGGATATATCTTAAATGATGCATATTAAAAAAATATTCATTACCACGTCAGGTATGTGCTTCAAGTGCAATAAAGAAAAAGGCACATTCATTCATTCATTCATTCATTCATTCATTCATTGTTTTTTGTATTGTAACAGAATTTTGCCGTACTGGGAACAAATACATGGTATAATAGAAGAATTCTCTTGGACGGCATTTCGATATGACCACAGCCTTGTATCTACTGAATCTTAGCATGGACACTGATTAAACATGATGTGAAACAGTTATTTGTTATCCTGGTCTATTTAGCCAAAAATGAGAGTTTTGTTGCTTTGGTCTGCACCACAGGCGCCATCTCTTAAATGTGGACATTACAGGTCGCTATGTGGTTACCACTTGAAAAGCTCACGTATGATAAACAATAAAATATCTGACAAATTTTGGGACTATATAAAGGAGCTCCCTTATCATACATATCTGACTGCTTTCAACTTTTTGCGTAAGATGAATAAAACTAACGTGGAATTATATGTTATATTGTGTGATACTGCTGATGTAAATCTGACAGAGTGGGCAAATAAAAAATTAAAAAATAAAGAAATTATATGGGCATCCAAGTGTTGAGAAAGCAGAAAAGTTTAAAAAAACAAAAGTTTATTAATTTGATATAGGGAGATTCATATTTGCATTACAAGATTCTCTTCATTTTGTATTGATGGTGCAAAAAAAATTTGCTTCTTTTTGAATTATTTAATTTACTTCAACAGGGATCATCCAGTGTTCCTCATCTTCATGCAGATTGCCATTATCTCCATCTTTAAGTCATACCCGACCGTGGGAGATGTTGCCCTCTACATGGCATTTCTGCCTGCCTGGAGTCACCTCTACAGATGTAAGTCTCTTGTTTTTTTTGCTTTGTTTTGAAACAACATTTTGAAGTGATTCACAAAAAAGGAAAGAAAGAAGCAAACATTGCGGTTACAGTTTCAATGGAAGTGAATGCGGCCAGTCTATAAACATTCAAATTCTCTCTGTTTCAAAATTATAGCAACAAGATGTAAACATTATACATGTTAACATGATTTTAGTGACATAAAATTGCTTACTAACCTTATTTTTAAAGTGTTATCCAGTATTACAGCTTTGTTGTTAGGACATCAAAACCTTTTATAGCATTTATAGACTGGCCCCTGTCACTTCCATTGTTAGTACCTTACTGCAACCTCTTTTATTTTTAATAAATGAGGGGCGAGTCCAAATAGTTTTTTTCATAATCAGCATTATGCCAAAAAATGCTGTTGATTGAGCTTAACTTGTATTAAACATGGACTATTCAGTTAAAGTGATATTTTACCCAAAAATGAACATTTTCTCATCATTTACTCACCCTCATGCCATCCCAGATGTGACTTTCTTTCTTCTGCTTAACACAAATTATGATTTTTAGAAGAATGTTTCAGCTCTGTGGGTCCATACAATGCAAGTGAATGGGTGCCAAAATTTTGACACCCCAAAAAGTACACAAGGGCATCATAAAAGTAATCCATACCCTTAAGAATTTATGTGATAAGGGGGCCTGGGTAGCTCAGTAGTAAAGACGCTGACTAGCACCCTTGGAGTTCGCTAGTTCAAATCCCAGGGCGTGCTGAGTGACTCCAGCCAGGTTTTCCCTGGTTGCGAGGGAGGGTAGAGTCACATGCCAAATTGGGAGAAAAAGAGGAAGAAAAAAAAAGAAGTGACGTGAATGGTGTGGGTGAGAAACAGATCAATCTTTAAGTCCTTTTTTGCTAGTAAGGGGCGATATGTACAAAGAATGTGAATCGCCAAAAACAAAAGAAGAAGAATGCGAAAGCTAAAGTGGAGATTGACTGAGCAGGGAGGATCATTTATAATAAAAAAGGACTTATTGAACCTTTTCTCACCCACACCTATCATATCGCTTCTGAAGACATGGATTTAAAGCTACACCATGTAACTTTTGTCCCTCTAGCAAAAACTGTCTTGCGGAAGAACATTGTTATGGTAATGATGTAAGTCGTGCTTAGACTCTGCTCTGGTGTACACATGAATACAGGACATCTTATCAGAGCGAATGGACAAATAAATAATGAAAAGATGGCTATCTGAAAACATGTCATCTGAGCAGATAAGTGCCATATCTTACGCTGTTGTTTTGACTTATTGGAAACTTAGAATTTTGGAATTCTGAAAAATTGGAATTTTTAAATAAATGACGTTACAAAAGTTAGGCAACGTTCGTTAACATTAGATATTACGACTGCTAGTCTGATACGGTCAAACTATATAAAGTTTTTATAACTGCAGGATATTCTGGGCAAATGGACCACAGTAGTATTTAATTTATAGATTGTCATCGTTACCAACCAGTGATCAACATAATTTCAAGACTCACATGTCCTTGGCAAGACGTATGTGTGTGTGTGATTACACAACTATACATAAACCATATCAATAAAATATCTTACCTGTTGAGAGAGAAAAAAGCCATCTCTGGGTCACTTTTAAATCCTCTGAAAAGCCAAGCCGATGTTGATTCGGGTTTTATTACGGACTCTGTCGCTTTCCCTTTTTGATGGTAGACTCTGCTCTGTTCGGTGTTTCTTTGTTTTTACAACCGGTGATTCCCTGGAGGTTTGCCGTTTTGAATGATCAATGGTAAATTGTTCTCGTTCGTTGTGACAACAAACCTTCAGCTTCAGCTACTCCCATACACGAACTACAGTAGCCGGGTCTTAATTTCTCTGTGTATGGATATGACGTCAACACAGACGGGTGAATGATGTAAGCAATTTCCCATGAAGTCCGTCCCGACAGCTCTAAAATATTTATAATGTACTATCTTTATTATAGGTTTATCAAAGTGTATTTGGGTAAAGACATGGTTTGGAAGATGGATTTTTGTTGCGCTCTCGCATTAATAAAAAAATGTTTAACAATAAAAAGTTACAGTGTAGCTTCAACCACTGGAGTCATATGGAATACTTTTATGCTGATTTATGTGATTTTTTTTTTTTTTGGAGCTTCACAATTTTGGCACCCATTCACTTGCATTGTATGGACCTACAGAGCTGAGAGAGTTCAGCTGATGAACGAAAGTCATTTTTGGGTGAACTATTCATTTAAGCCATAAAAAGAGCTCTATTATCGCTTTTATAATTTTTGAATGCTATGAATGTTACATAAAGGTTGCATTAATGTTTCTATAGTAATTTTTTTTTTTTCATTACAATAAAAATTGTTCTAAAGCATCTTTAAAAAGAATAGTGACTTCTAGAGACTTCATATTTTCTACACTTATTTTGGGGAGAAATCTGCTTGACTAGCCAAAAGCATTATAAAATTAGCCTGAATATTTAACTAAATAAAACGGAGCAAGGAATGTGTAGAACTTTGTGAACGACAGGTCTTTTCATAAATTCTACAGAAATCTGCAGCACTTTCTGTGGATAGCGATTCTGTCCAGGCTTGCTAATACTTTTTTTTTTTCTTAAGATTTATTCATGTTTTATAACAATATCAGTTAATGATCCTAGATTATTTTGATATGTTTGATTGTGTTTCTTGGTGTATGTATGCACATGGTTTTCTTTTAAAAGATATCTATTTGCATTGAAACATTTCTTTCCTCATCTCTCTCTGTATTTCAGTCTTAAGGAACATCTTTCTTGTGTCATGTGTGCTGTTGGCTTGCTCTGCACTCTTCCCTGTTCTGTGGCATCTCTGGATCTACGCTGGCAGTGCCAACTCCAACTTCTTCTATGCCATCACCTTGCTCTTCAATGTTGGACAGGTAAAGCACACCATCTTTAAAAAATATTTCATTTAATTATAATTGAAAAATACTGCTGGCACAATATCTGTGTTGCTTTATGGTCACATGGTCTTGTTTACTCTGAAAATATAGTGCTCTTATCCAGTTCTATTTAGAGTCAGTTGCTCATTAGAGCATAACAAAAGCTTGCTGCACCTCCAGTCATGTTTTTCACTAATTCATAGAGACATTTCCTGTAGAGGTAATGCACAAGACCTGGTGTAAGGTGCAGGAAAGATAGATTAGACAGAGTTAGAGCATGCTCAAATGTTAAGTTAACCGCAAAGATATTGTAAACCTACTAATTAGAGACAATAAAACATGCTTTTGATGGATGGAAGATGAGATATTGGCTTTACTGCTCACAAATTGAACATGGAAAAATTATTGTCAGAGCAAGTTTTCATTATTCATTAACTTGTATTAGTTTCAGCTAAACTGCCCCATAGTCACCACTTTGTAAGGGGGGTCCACCTATTGGTCCAATGCCGGTTTCCAACAGCGTGGATGAAGGTCTCCTGTGTGTTCTGTCTTATCGTGCGCGTTCAGTTTAAGTGATTTCATTCTAATTAAATCACTATATTATTCATTTTAAGATCCTCGTTTATTTTATCTGACTCCAATTATAAAAGTTTCTAAGGAAATATTAGTGTTCTAATCTTAATTATTATTATTCAATTTGACTTAACATTGAATCATCATATTTAACTCTATTTTATATTGTACTCGTTCATTCGGATTCCTGTCACTTAGAGAGTCTCGCGCCGGCCGCGAACACGGATCTCTAATTAGATGGCTGCTCCTGCTTGCCTTTTATCTACAAGTATTTTGTTTAGTCCCCTTAGATAGTAAACACTTAATTACTGTAACATTTCTACCCAGAGGTCATGACCACTAAATTTACAAAGATAGACCAACTTACCCAAGTTAAAATAGTTTTATATGATCATGCCATAGTTTCCTATATACACTTAGCTAGAAAATTTTACAATAACCAGAGGTTTAGGCTTCACCCTATTTAGGCTTGGTCGACACTAAATGGAAATTCCCTATCGAGCCTGTACACACTAAGTACACTTGAAATAATGCCAATTAGTTAGTCGGAGCTCTAAAGTCTCATTCGGTGTGCCCCATGCTCCACTCAAAACCGGCTTTAGTCTGCTGCTAACCTGGTCAAAGATTTGCGGAAACATGGACTTAACGTAATCTACTAAAGACAATAGTTTAAGAATCAATCATAATACATTGAAATGTAACAATTTATTTACCAGGTGACATTACAAATTCATCAATCCAATCAGACAGTAATAAGACAAATCTAAACAATTTATCAAGACATAAGAAATAAGGTTTGCATACCTGGTAGAGAGACTACACAACAGTGTTGTGGGAGATCTGAATGCAGACTCCCCGAGCTACTTGCCAACCCTCCTTAAGTACCAAACAATTCTATTGTTATTTCAGATGATTGCGTTTCATGTTATCCAGTATTTGGTTTACAATTTAGGGAGTTGTATATAGACCTTTGAAACTTGTGTTGATTAGGTCATTTGATGTTAAAGAATCTACCTAATCTGCATACAGTATGTGGCCCCTGTGGGAGATTTGGGAGGGACATGTCTCTAATAGAGTGTAGGAAATTTCTAAGATCTAAAATCTTAATGGAGATTTGGTTTTTCTGAAAGGGAATGAGACCACTTTACCAATTGCACTGAGACCTCTTGAATGATATCAAACATGTATGAACAGAAAATCTCTTATATTAGAGAAAAGGATGAGTCATTCTAAATAGCCCTTAGGTGAGATAGAGGTCAAATGTGGGGTTTGGTTTGTATGGTCCTTAGCAAGTAGGGAGTGTTATCTTGGGTGGAGATGATTCATCTGTGTGAGAGTTTTATGTTCTCGCAGAGTTCTTTGCCTTTCCTGGAGGTGATGCAGACAATTTGGTGCCAGTCTTACATTAAGTTCAGCAAAACTGCTGTTAGAACACTGTATCTAAGGCATGTGCAACTCCAGTTTGCTTTACAATCTAGGAATATACTGTATCCCTTCTTTTATTGTAAAGACCTGGGGTTTTTTTTCAACATGGCTTGTTTTGAGAATACCTGACATATTTAGCCTGTAATATGGACTTCCATTGTAAATCCATTACTAAACATTAAAAGATTTGTACTTTTTAACAGGTAATCTTGAAAGCGATTAACTTCTGTAGACAACAGGGTGGGCTGACGGCATTGTAATATACTGTATATACAGTGCATCCGGAAAGTATTCACAGCACTTAACTTTTTCCACATTTTGTTATGTTACGGCCTTATTCCAAAATGTATTAAATTCATTATTTTCCTCAAAATTCTACAAACAATACCCCATAATGACAACATGAAAGAAGGTTTTTTGAAGTCTTTGCAAATTTACTAAAAATATATAAAAATTAAAAAAAAACCACATGTACATAAGTATTCTCAGCCTTTGCCATGACACTCAAAATTGAGGTCCGGTACATCCTGTTTCCACTGATCATCCTTGAGATGTTTCTACAACTTGATTGGAGTCCACCTGTGGTAAATTCAGTTGATTTGGAAAGGCACACACCTGTCTATATAAGGTCCCACAGTTAACAGTGCATGTCAGAGCACAAACTAAGCCATGAAGTCCAAGGAATTGTCTGTAGACCTCCGAGATAGGATTGGATCAAGGCACAGATCTGGGGAAGGGTACAGAAAAAAATCTGCAGCATTGAAGGTCCCAGTGAGCACAGTGGCCTCCATCATCTGTAAATGGAAGAAGTTTGAAACCACCAGGTCTCTTCCTAGAGCTGGCCGCCCGGCCAAACTGAGTGATCGGGGGAGAAGGCCCTTTCTCTGTGGAGAGAGGAGAAACTTCCAGAAGAACAACCATCTCTACAGCACTCCACCAATCAGGCCTGTATGATAGAGTGGCCAGATGGAAGCTACTCCTCAGTAAAAGGCACATGACAGCCCACCTGGAGTTTGCCAAAAGACACCTTAAGGACTCTCAGACCATGAGAAACAAAATTCTCTGGTCTGATGAAACAAAGATTGAACTCTTTGGCCTGAATGGCAAGCGTCATGTCTGGAGGAAACCTCATCACCTGGCCAATACCATACCTGGAGTGGAGGTGTCATAGTGGGCTAAAGCACTTAACTGTTAAGCAGAAGGTTGTCGGTTCGATCCCCACAGCCACCACCATTGTGTCCTTGAGCACTTAACTCCAGGTTGCTCCGGGGGGATTGTCCCTGTAATAAGTGCACTGTAAGTCACTTTGGATAAACGCGTCTGCCAAATGCATAAATGTAAATGTAAATCCCTAAAGTGTTGCATGGTGTGGCAGCATCATGCTGTGGGGATGTTTTTCTGCAGCAGGAACTGGGAGACTAGTCAGGATCGAGGGAAATGTGCAGAGACATCCTTGATGAAAACCTGCTCCAGAGCACTCTGGACCTGTGGCGAAGGTTCATCTTCCAACAGGACAACGACCCTAAGCACACAGCCAAGATAACAAAGGAGTGGCTATGGGACAACTGTGAATGTCCTTGAGTGGTGGTGGCGTAGTGGGCTAAGCACTTAACTGTTAAGCAGAAGGTTTGGGGCTTGAGTGGCCCAGCCAGAGCCCAGACTTGAACCCGACTGAACATCTCTGGAGAGATCTGAAAATGTGTGCCAAGCTTGTAGCATCATACACAAAAAGACTTGAGGCTGTAATTGGTGCTCCAAAGATGCTTCAACAAAGTATTGAGCAAAGGCTGTAAATACTTATGTACATCTGATTTATTTTTATTTATTTTTTTTCAATTTTGAATTTTTTTTATACAATTGCAAAGATTTCAAACAAACTTCTTTCATGTTATCATTATGGGGTATTGTTTGTAGAATTATGAGGAAAATAATGAATTTAATCAATTTTGGAATAAGCCTGTAACATAACAAAATGGGGAAGAAGCTGTTACACAGTCTGGCCGTGAGGGCCCGAATGCTTTGGTACCTCTTGCCAGACGGCAGGAGGGTGAAGAGTTTGTGTGAGGGGTGTGTGGGGTCGTCCACAATACTGGTGGCTTTGCGGATGCAGTGTTTTTTGTAAATGTATTTGATGGAGGGAAGAGAGTGTGGCGGTGCATGAAAAAATCTGCCCAATCCATGCCCATATATGGAACAAAAACAATTAAGCAAAATGATAAAAAGGAAGGTAAAGATGGAGACAGGGGGAAGTTGAGAGTATCTAGAAGAAAGCGAGGTGCACGGATTACCTGAGGGTGTATGAGATCGGTTCCTAAGCTAGAGCGGGACGCGCTCTGTGTTTGGCCAGTATTAACGCCGGAGTGAAGCGGTTCCACGCCGCACTTCCTTATGCCGGCAGCAGAGTTTTGTCATATGCAAAGGATGTTGTCAAATAACCAGTTCAGGTAATCGACTTGTGTCGGCTTCTCTGCAACCTCAAGCCCCCGGGAATAGTTCTCCCTGCCATCCATGGTCAGTGATTGCAAACACGCACACACACCCACACAAACACGTGAGCACACACACACACACACACACACACACACACACACACACATAACCGCCTACACTCACAGCCCCACATTCGAGCTCAGAGTGAGTGTTGCGTGTAGTTTTTTTTTTCTTTAAATTCAATAACTTTTCCGTGAAAATCTAATTACCCTCTACTTCTTGCCTCCCTGTTTGTTTGTTTGTTTGTTTTTTGATACTTGTGAGTAAAAAGGACCCTCAAAATCTGCTGATTTTGTTTAAAAAAAAAATACAGGTGCGTCACCGATAGACTTTTTCAGCTACATTTGTTTTGTTATTTTTTATAACTGTTTCTGTTAAACATTGTGTTATGATTGTATTATGGCTGGGGGTAAAAATATCTAATATTTAACTGCATTTAGTTGTTTGTGGTGTTTTTGTTTTTTCTTGTGTATTTAACTGGTGGGTTTTTTTGTGAGCTATCCCATTAGGGTTCAAATCTACCAGTAGACAGGCTTGACCTGTCTGGCGCCCGAAATTATTTTTTTGGAACCATTTTAGAATCCAAAATTTAACCTGGTTTTTGGGCCCGTCACCGTTACAAGAGACCCCGATGATCTCAGCTGTCCTCACTATCCTCTGCAGGGCTTTGCTTTCCAATTGAATTGTTCAAATTATAGGTCACATTAAAAGTGGAAAAAGTTCTGACATGATTTATCTTTTGTCTCATTCTTTTACATCACAAAAACCTGGCATTTTAACATTTGTGTAGACTTTTTATATCCATGGTGTGTATGGCATGTTTGTGTATATATATGTGTGTGTGTGTTTATATATATATATATATATATATATATATATATATATATAAATAATATATATATACACTACTGTTCAAAAGTTTGGGGTCACTTGTCTGAAATGTTTCTCATGATCTTAAAAATCTTTTGATCTGAAGGTGTATGCTTAAAAGTTTGAAATTAACTTTGTAGACAAAATATTATTCTGCCAAAACATATACATTTATTTAATTACAAATCTAAAATTTCCTAAAAAAAAAAAAGTTTTTGAAATGGATGACTTGGATCAAAATATGAAGAAAAGAAGCCAATAAGTGCCCAACATAGATGGGAACTCCTTCAATACTGTTTAAAAAGCATCCCGGGGTGATTCCTCAAGAAGTTGGTTGAGAAAATGTCACGAGTAAATGTCTGCAAAATCTAGGCAAAGGGTGACTACTTTGAAGATGCTAAAATATTACATAGGTTTGGATTTATTTTGGATTTTTTGGTCACAAAATAATTCCCATATTTCCATTTCTATTATTCCATAGTTTTGCTGACTACTATTATTCTAAAATGTGAAATAAATAAATAAATAAAGAATGAGTAAGTGACCCCAAACTTTTGAACGGTAGTGTATATATATATATATTATAAACGAGGTTAAAAAAAAAAAAAAAAACAAGGTTTAAGAAATTAGACTTAACGTCATGGAACTAAAATATAAATGGCTTATGTCACAGTTTAAACTACACCCAAGTAGTTCACCCAAAAATGTTTATTCTCTCTTCATTTCCTCACCCTAATGCAATCCTATATGTGTATGATTTTCTGTCTTCTCAGAACAAGAATACAGATTTTTAAAATGATAATTCTGCTCTGTAGGTCCTCACAATGCAAGTGAATGGTGACCAGAACTTTGAAGGCCCAAAAAGCAGGTTCTGGTCACCATTCATTTGCATTGTATGGACCTACAGAGCTCAAATATTCTTTTAAAAATAGTAATTTGTGTTCTACACAGTATACACATCTGCGATGGCATGAGGGTGAGTAAATGATGAAAGAATTTTCATTTTTGGGTGAACTATCCCTTTAGTCTAATATTTAGTGTGTGCTTTGAAAATTCACAGTAAAGTTTACAGATAAAATTAAATAATGTGTGTGCATCTCCACAGATCCTCCTGGTGTCTGACTATTTCTATGCCTACCTGCGTCGAGAGTATCACCTGACTCATGGCCTCTACCTGAAGAAGAAAGATGGCACTGAGGCCACGCTGGTGTTGAAGTGACCTTCAGTCACTGTACCGCGAGACCTCACCAACTGCCTCACACTTCCACATCACTTTTTCATCTTTTTATTTATATTTATATTTTCACTACATTATCTTTTTTTTATACCCTTTCTTCATTTCCACCTCTATTTGCTTCCAATATCATGTTTTGTCTTCAAAACCCATACTTTTCCTTTGCACATTTGAGTTTTACCTCATGTTTGGATGTGGTCGCCCCCTCTTGGACCAAAGCTGTTTTGTAAGAGACTATTTGTTTTTTGCAAATTTACAAAACCTTTAATGAACATTTCCGGGTCATATTTCACCACAAAATTAAAAGAAAATAAACAAAATAAGTATTACAGTAATAACATTCTAGTCATTGAATGCCCATTGAGAATAATAGGAATTAATAAAAAACATGGTAACACATTATTTTAAGGGTGCACAATAATGCACAAGTTAAGCATGAATAAGACCGTAATTAAAAGTGAACATTGTAAAGTAAAGCCATCTTAGCCATAAATAACTTATTGAATGTCTAATTTGTGTTGAGAAAGTAATGTGGTTAATTATCTTTTTCAGAGATCAAATTTTAAATTTCCTAAATATTAAACCAGTAATTATAGCAATTTAGGATTGGTCTTTCAAATCAATTACTTAAATTACAAAAATCTTATATTGTTTATTTATTTTATAATTTTTTATAGTTACAACAAAACTCTGCAAATGCTGTAAACACAAAGAATGTAACAAATGATTCAAATTCTCTTTATTTTAAGATTAATTTAATAAAAATTAGTTAATTAGTAGTAGATCATTAACAGTTTGTTAGTAAAAATTTAGTCAAACTAGTAAACTATAGTATTCTCTTAGTTTAATAAACTGAAAATACCATCTAATACGTCTCAATCCAATAATTTTAGTAGATTAAAATTTCACTTTAGAGCAGGGTGTCAAGTTGTCTAATACAAAATTGTAGCAATTTATTAGTTAAACCAATAATAAATATAGCTGAAAACAGTAATCAATGGGCCCAAGCACCGTGGGCCCATTTCCTCCTGGCAGGTTTAGTAAAACAATGCATAAAAAATCTTGAAGCGATTTGTGTAAATGTAAATGTTTTCTTCAAAGACTGTTGTAAGGGCCACACTTCCTGGCCTGGTTGTTTGAGACATCAAAAATCCATTCATAATTTAGCATCTTCAATGTTTTTACTTTGGCGTTGCCTAAGTTTGGTGCTAGTCAGATGAATTTTCTATGAGGAGTATTTAAATTCCAGAGCATGCCATTTGCAAACAATCCCAAATTGCTGACTTCCTGTTGGGCGGAGCTAATTTCTGTGGTGTTAAAGTTGCCCGGCTTGATGAGATCTACAAATAGTATGTACTGAGTTTGGTGACTGTAGCTGTAAAAGTCCCCTGAACATGGCCATTTTCTATTTGGTGCTTCAGAGCCACCTCTACATACCTATGAATGAACTTTTGCCCAGCCCTATGGCCGACGATTTTGATGTGTGTGCAAAAGATCATAAAAATTCAAGAATGCTAAGGACCTCAAAAACATATGAATATACATAAAAAGGAATAATAGTGTTTAACACATTGCCATGACAACAGTAGTTAAAATATATTATATATATATTTTTAAATCTGTACTGTCTTGACATTATTATAAGAAAAATTTAAGCAGTTCAGATAAAAATAAGAGCGCTCTTCCAAAGTCTGTAAAAAGATCCACACTTCCTGCTGCCAGTTGGTGGTGCTATGATCGTGCCCAACAATAGTCATATCCATATGTTCATAATGCACACCGAAGACTTCCTCTTTTTAATTTTTCGCCATTAATTTATCACCTCGCAATGGCAACACCATTTGAAATTTAGCATCTTCAATGTCTCGGCATGATGTTGCCCACG
The DNA here is from genome assembly GCA_032164185.1 of Moxostoma hubbsi. Lineage (NCBI taxonomy): Eukaryota > Metazoa > Chordata > Actinopteri > Cypriniformes > Catostomidae > Moxostoma > Moxostoma hubbsi. Next base: position 40,726,098 of record JAVLUX010000017.1, on the reverse strand, counting down.
TTTGGTGACTGTCACATTAATCCCCTAGGAGGAGTATTTCAAATTCCAGAGCATGCGTTTTTCAAACAATGCAACATGGCAGACTTCCTGTTGGGCAGAGCCTGTGACTAAGAGGGTGAAAGTTGTCCAGCCTAATGAGATGTATATGTGTACAAAGGTTGGTAACTGTAGGTGAAAAGGCATGTGCTACAGAGCCTCCCAAAAATCACATTTTCAAGGGACCTGCAGAGAGTCCCCCCTTGACCCCCCATGTGAACTTTTGCAAAGCTCTAATGGCCAACGATTCTAATATGTGTGCAAGTTTTTGAGCATGTTAAGGGAGCCAAAAGCCCCTGAAACCTTGAAAAGAATGTTAACAGTAATCCTTAGGAAAACAATGGGGCCTCCGCACATAGTGCTTGGGCCCTAATTCCGCACTTACGGTGCTTGGGCCCTAATTAATCATAATTACTGTTTTAATATATTGAAATAAACTTAAATGCGAACTAATGAAAGAACAAACAAACCAAAAATAAGTTTAAAAGGTAAAATTGTACTCTAGGAAAAGGGTTCAAGTTGTTTTTAATAGAAGATTTTTGTCATTTATTAGTAACAGATTTGCCAATACTAGTATATTTTAAGTTATATATTATGTCTAAAATACAGTTACACTACACTCAGTTAATTGTTCATTATTAATTACTGTCTTATTCACACTTCACTAGTGCTTTATTGTAGACCCTAAAAATAAAGTGTTACCAAAATTCCTTAAAAGTAAAACAACCAGAATCATTATGTTAATACGAATGTTGTGACAACTTAATGGCAATTTAATGTTACAATGTAGAAACTCTTAATGGTACTACAATAGGTAAAATATAACTTTTATTATTTTTCATTTAATTTTGGGCTGAAATGAAGACCTGTTTTTGTGAGATTTACACAAGTATTGTTCTCACTTTGACTCAAACTAAATATTTGATTTTGTTTCTCTTTTTGCCTCAAACAATAATGCAGTCTGTCTGACGAATAAGAGTTGCTTACATTTTTGAATTCGGTGCTTTTTGTGCAGTGCACTTTGTTTTGTTTTCTTATGTTCTTACAAAATGAGGAATTAACGTGCACTGAGAATTTATGTATTGTAACATTGGCACAGTTTGAAATTGGGTTTACTGTTCTGTTTTATTATTTGTCTGGGACTGGAAATTAGCCTCTTAGATTTACTTTGATTGAGGAAAATGGCAAACTCCCAGCAAACTTTTGACATGACTCCAAAATATCATGTAATGACACATTTAAAACCTTGTGTCAATAACACAGCTATTTTATAGTCCCTCTCATGATCAGGCCTTCCTAGATGGAATTTTCCATTACCTAAATCAGTTCCAGACTTTTCCTTTTCTCAAATAATCCACCCCTTGGCCATGGAGGAAGAGGTTAACATCCGGATGTCTTTTCTAGATAATGAGGTCAGCTGTATCAAAGTCCAGTGTGTGAAAGTTATCATTGAAGTCATAAAACATGTAGATCATCAAGGTTTACAAACAAATCTATCTGTGTTTTAATAATTGTATTCAACATTGACCCCATAAGACATTAATGGGCACTTTTTTTTAAACAATAGCTGAACAGTCATCACTGGACCTTGAACAGTTTTAAATATAGACTAATAAAACATATAGACTACTGACCAGGATAATATCATTATTAATTTAGAGAAGAAATGTATCAAATGTGTTTGTCAACAGGAAATGTGTAACCTTGGATCAATATGGTGTTGGATGACTACTGAGATTATGCCTTTACTTTGGATTTTTGTGCATTTGTTATTAGTCCTCATCATTGATATTCATCATTCATTTGGACATTTTTGCCAAAATCACACATTATATCTTGGACGCACAAGTGTTGCACAGAATTGTTGATAAATGTGCTCTCAGTTCCAGATTAGAAACTGTAGTATGTATGTAAGCATGATTAAGGGCTACTCTCCCGGTCGCATCCGAATACAGTGACATTTTATTAATTGTTCGGTTCAAACATTTTGTCTACAAATTTTTTTTTTTTTTAATGACTAATGTCACCCATTTGAAAATGTGCACACTAAAGTATTATTCATTACTTGACCTCTGATTACATTAGTCTAGTTCTCGTTTTGGACTGAGAGGGGAACTTTGGCCAATTATGATATGATCATGACACTGATTTTAAAAGATTTGTATATTATGTGTTAATGAAAATGACAATAAAGAATGTTTCTCAATTGTCTTGATTTTTACTTGTTAAACCGCAGGTCAATTCTCAATTCAAGAGGCAAATTTAATAAACTTAAAGGGATAGTTCACCCACTCTCTCTCATCACTCATGCCGTCCCATGTGACTTTTTTCTTCAGCAGAACACAAATGAAGATTTTTAGAAGAATACCTCAGCTGTACAATGGTGATCAGATCTTTGTAGCTCCAAAAAAATGTGTGGGTGAGAAACAGATCTTACTCTAAATCTCCACTTTCCTTTTTACATCTGAACGTGGATATTTAGAGTCCTTTATGTGATTTTGTTATGTGAACACATTCACTTGCATTGTATGGACCTAGAGAGATGAGATTTTTTCTTAAAATCTTTTTTAGTGTTCCGCAGAAAAAAAAAAGTCACACATCTGGGATGGCATGAGGGTGAGTAAATGATGAGAGAATTTTCATTTTTGGGAGAATTATCCCTTTAAAACAATCCTCAACCCATTGTTTCCTTCCAGTCATTGGGCATATCAAGCATGCCTTAAATAGACGTATTATTTCTTTTCTATGAACGGCATTTTTAAGCCTTGACTGCCATGTGTTTTCTCAAGAAACATTAAGTATAATCTATCTGTCACCTGTCAGTGAGTATTTTATGTAACAGTTCAAGTAAATACATGTCATTGCTGTATTTTAGATGCTGTTGATCTTGGCAAAAGCATTTACCAGTAGTTATAAAATATGTTAAAAATGAGGTTTATCAACCTATTTAAACCGGGCCCCACCTGCTTCTGTTTGTCAGATACTTTAAGCTGTCGTAGTGAAAAGAAGAAATTCAGTTAAAAATGATGTTGTAATCCATTTTGTGTAGTTTATAAGATTAGTCAGTGTTTATAAAATATAATATGCATGTTAAAACAATGCATGAATTTGATATACGTTTTCATTTTGACATTTTTTCATGGTTATTTAAGGCTACAGATTTGCTTATTTACCACAATTTAAATTACAATATTTTTATTTTATTTTTTTGTAAGGAAGACTTTAGTCACACACTGCAGGTGAAAGTCAGAATGACTTTGCACATATACAAACCACATTATTCAAATAGATTTTTTTTTTTCCTTTCACCTTCTTCAATAGAGATAATAATTTTACAAAGCGTGAAGTACATTTTCATACATATTTATCTTTAGATAATCATTTTTAGATCATTTACAAAACATGAATATTGATCTTGATCTTGTCAGTTCTGGTAAATCATCAGTCATTATTTAAAGGATAGTTTTCTTAGGCTTAAGTTATTCATTTTAAAAAACAAAACAAGCATTACAGCATTTTCTGTAATTGGAATGCAAGTTTATGTAACAGTAATTAATTCGCTTTCATTCCCATGTAACTTTGAGAGCACATGCAGCAGTTTCTGTGCACGTTGCTGGAATAATGTTGCATAAGCATATTTACATAACTTCTATGCTACCATGACAACGACCTGTTGAATCAGATTTTCATGTTACCATACTTTTTTTCTCTTGAACTGGTCAAGCGATGTATTGTTTTGACATACACTTGGTTCCCTTTGTGAGCCCTGTTGACTCTTGGATAGACTAAAGAGAAATGCTTTTGGAAGCCTTTTGAAAGGGCCCCTCATCCAGACTCACTGGAAACTTGTTGAGTCATACGCTGACAAGCCAGCAGAATATAAAAAGCTCCTGTAGTGCATGAAATTAAGCACTGCAGTTAAACTTTTATGACAAAACAATTTTTTGTAAACCTCTAAATGCAAAATGGAAAGTGATTAAATAATAATTTAGAAGAAAAAAAATCCCAAAACCTTTTCAGGTGTATCTGGATGCCAGCAACATTTAAGTGTGATTACTTCCTGGGGAATTCATAAAACTGTGGGAACAACTTGAGTTAATCTAATAATTAGGGTACTTATTGTTACAGTCTGGTAATATAATTTGAATAAATAATAATTTAATTTTCTAAACCTGTGATGAAAACATTAAACACATTAAATTACTATTAATTAAACAATTGTTTATTTGAGAAAACTATGCTTTTAACCTGTCAAGAAAAACAAGTAGAAGCAATGAAAATGCAAAGAACAAAATGTTTTTAACTTTAATTAATTGTTTGATTGATGAATTTTAGCCTTGCATGCTATGCATTAGGTAGAATATTTTTCCTATTTTATTTTCAGACATTATTAGTATTAGTAGTAGTAGTAGTAGTAGTAGTAGTAGTAGTATTGAAGAAGAAGAAGAAATAAAAGGTTTTGTTGAAAAATTTGGGAAATGTTGACATATTTTTTTTAAAGTTAATTTCTCCTTGAATTATCCCTTGTGAATCAATTTAAAAAAAACTTACTCAGAGGTCCTTAGAGGACAGAAATGTTAATGTCAAAAAACTGCCATAATAATATTCTATATTAATATTATTTTCCAATTAGTAAATTTTTTTTAACCAACATCAGTCCTGATCATAACTACCAAATATTCATTCATTTTCAGGATTTTAACCCTTTAAATGCCAGTTTGTTTATATAACGCCACTGTTGTTTTTTTATGTAAACAAAAAACTAATTATTTTCTATATACTTTTTTGGGGGGGGGGGATTATCACAGTCTGTGTCAATAATTAGCAACAACATAGATTTTGATGCATTATAACTTTTTGTGCCATGTCAGATTTTTTAAAAAAAAAGATCCTCACACTCAGTACCTCAGAGGACAAAAATGTCTGTCAAAAACTGTCCAAACCCCTATAAATGTCAGTTTGTTTACATAAGGCAAATGTTGTTTTACACACACACACACACACACACACACAAAAGTCTCAGTACACACATACAAATCACACTCTGACATACAATCACACCCACACAATTTTAGCTACATCATATATTCAATTGGCCTGTAGTGCTCTTAATCATGCTTCCATACATACTATAATACAAAATAAAAAATTTAAGCCAGGGCTCCAGAATGAAAGCATAATATCATAGAATTCCCGATTTTATGCTTTAATGGCACTGGGATCAAATATTGCTGTTTTAATGGGTTTCAATGGTGACGTTTTTGTCATTAAGGTCCTGAGAGTAACTATTTTGTGTACACAGTGTATTATAGTTGTATTATAGGAACTGAGGTTGAAATATCAAAAGTCCCCAAAAAATACACACCTTTGGCAAAATGTATGCTGTTGGCATTAACACAGCCAAAATTATAGAAAAAAAAAAAAAATGAAACAGGCAAATTTGTCCCAAAGGTCGCACAAGGGTTAAAATAATATTTCTTTAATTAATTGGTGTATTTAAATATTTGGAACTCGTACAAAACAAAAATCGAGTGAATCATTGTCACGTGTTCTTCAATTATTTTTTCCACTGTCACATAAGCCTAGCTCATCCTCACTGCTTCATCCATGCAATTCCATTATAGTACAGAGTTGCTACATGGCCACATAGCAATTTATCCACTGTGGTACAGTTACCCCAAATTTTCTGTGAATCTATGCCAAATAAAGTTGATCAGTTAACAACAACATCCAATTAACTTATTAGTTGCAGCAAAAAAAATCAAAAAAATCAAAAAAATAATGTAGAAGAAACATACCAAAATGTGTTTAATAGAGCAATTTGTGGAGCACTTCAGCAGGTGTCTGTCCCACAAGGGTGACCCACAGACAAATGTTTTTGAACATCCTGTTGTCAAACTAATCCTTGGTTACAGATTTAAGCTGCCACACCAGGTGCTGTTCCCTGGTATTAAGTATTAAAAAGTCTCTTTTCACAACAAAACAAAAAGTGTTCATGGGAACCCAACAACACCAGAAGCATGAGATAATACCCGGAATTAGGATTTAAATAATTAGAACTGTTTTTTTCCCAACAATAGAAACTTTCTTTCAAATTAAAGTAACATGAAGTCAAGCTGCTATATTATGTCACCTAACCAAGTAAGCATGTCACCCAATCACAAACGATTATGCCTTCAAACTAATAGAATATGATGGTTGATTTAAAGGTTTCACATCTAATTTGGTCGTTGTGGAGAACCATATGAACTCTGTGATTAAACTGTGATTATGGTTTTGTGATTTAATTAAGTATTTCTATAACAGGGTATACTAGACTTTCAGACCAGGGGCGTAGCCTTTAATGGGCCAGGGCGGCACTGGCCCGCCCACATTACTCACTGGCCCGCCCAGGCAAGTTTGATCAAAATACATTTTAATTTATTTTTATTATTAAAATGTATTTAAGAAAATATATTAATATAAACCTGATTTATTGTTGACTGGTGTGTGTGTTTAATTTGTTTTCCAAATAAAATGGAACTGTTGAAGCAAGTTGTAGAAAGCCTCCCTCCGGAACGTTATTGGTTGCTATGGTTGCTCTGACAGGAAAACTCTCCGGTGGCGGGCTCTAGCTAGCTACTTTTTTGCCAATTTATTAACATTGCTAAAATAATGGCTAAATAAGTGTCTTTAATGTGCTATTTGAAAAAAGCAAGAGTTGAGGAAAAAGTCACGCCACTGCCTTCATCTACCAAGTCCACCCAGCCCAGTTCTTCAGACTCATTAACCCACAAGAAAGCTAGTCAGGTGCTGGTGGCGGCCGCCGCTTGCTCCCTGGCGGCAGTGCCAGTGCTCTCTCCCAGTCAGCCTGACGTGGGTTTACCCGCCGATCTAACTGCAATTGATGAACCACCTTCACAACCCAATTTGAAGGTATTTCCCTGCGCTGTTTTTGAACTGTTTTTGCAGTTTGTCTATTCTTTTTTCTACTCTCTAAGGTTTAATTGTTATTTAAATCATTTTTTTCTAGGAAAAACTATAGGCCCACTCACTTTTTCACTGGCCCGCCCAAAATACAATTTCTGCCTACGCCACTGTTTCAGACACATTAGCCAAATTCAGAATGGCATACATACTACCATACAACTCTTGCTATTTCTGAAATAGCCAATTTTCTTCATGTCGTCTTGGACTTACACTGACGTCTAGGGGTGTGGATGCTGCATCATTCAAATAAATGCACTAGTTTTCAATTAAGGTAGCCCTTGTATAAAATCACTATTCACAGTTAGCCATGATTATTTTAATCCACAAGTAAAACTGTCCAGTAACAGGAAGGTTACTGAGATTAAGCATAGTATTGGGCTGCTAATGTGATCCTAACATGGCTGCCCCCATGAGGGGACCCTCTCCATGTAGAATAAAACAGCTTTTTTAAGGTTACTGATATGACTGGGGTCTTCATCTCTATAGTGGGTCGTCATGATTATATACATATTTTCCAAAATGTAATTAATTTCTTTAGGAGTGAAACTTTTTTAATAAAGAAAAAAATACTGAAAGCAACTTTATGGTAAATGGTCTGCACTTATATAGCGCCAGTTTAACCTTTGTTGTATTCAAAGTGCTTTACGCTGAATCTCATTCACCCATTCACACACCATTGATGGCAGAGCTGCCATGCAAGGCACTAGCCTGCCATTGGGAGCAACTTGGGGTTCAGTGTCTTGCCCAAGGACACTTCGGCATGTGGATGTCACGTGGGCCGGGAATCAAACTGCCAACCCTATGATCAGTGGACAACCCACTCTACCTGAGCCTTAGCCGCCCCAAACTCTAATTTTTTTTAACTTTGAACTCTATTATTTATTTACACAATGGCATGAAAAGGTTTTTATCCTTCTAAACAGAAATAAAGTCCTTAAGTCAGCCATTGAGTGAGGGATTGGGAGTTAGTTTGTATGAGGGTGGAAATTTATGAAATGTTATCAAACATGAGGGAATTTTTTAGAATGAGACAAACCAAATAATACCAGTAAACAATATACAGTATAATACAGTAGCTACTTTGGTGCTGTTGTTTTCACACCAAAATTATGTCATGTCACTTTCTGGCGAAAGACATCAAGCAACCGAAGGTAATAGGCAAGACTTGCAAAGTGGAAGGTGATACTTGTTTGAAACACCTGTAATATGTCTTAATAAATAGCTTTTTTTTTCCTGATAGCACACGTACATCACCTAGACATCTATTTGATGTCTGTGTTTACATCTGGAAGACATATTTTTTTACATTGTTTGCTCGCCTATAAGTCGTTTCCTCTTGGATGTCAATAAGACATTCAGCAGATGTCTTTGAGACGTTTGTGATTTAGAGCGTTGGTCATTCTGATCTTTTTAAGATGTTAACAGATGTAAATTAGACTATGATGCTTTCCAGATGAAAAGATCTAAAACAGACATCTTAGAGATGTGTGTGTGTGTGCTATCTGGGTACCCAGATATTGAAAATGAGCAAACAATGTAAAAAAAAAAAAAAAAAAAAAAAAAAAGATATGTCTTCCAGAGACACAGACATCAAATTGGTGATGTAGGTGTGCTTTCAGGGTAGCATGGCAAAAAATGGCAACATCCACTCAACTTAAAACATCACTTAATTACAATAAAATTAGTTTAACATATTAAATATAATTTGAATTATTTTGAGGCATGTTGGGACATGAAAATGGACTGTCTGCATGAGAGGAATGACCCATCTAAAAGTCTTTTCCATGACTCGTTGCTATGGAAATCCTATGGCAGCGATACTGCAAGTTACAGTGTATGCTGATTGGCCGATAAGCAGCGTCTGGCCAATCAGGGATGAATATAGGGGTGGGAAAACTACAAGCTCCAAGTCGCTCTTGCGTCACCACACAGCCGCACCAATCATAGTCATAAACACCACATCGTTGGTCAGTGATTGGTTGGAATGTGCCGGAGAGTGGAGAATTATAAAAGCCATTCCCTCACGATTCACGAGCATCATGGGCTGTTGAAACGGAGGCATCTCTTTCAACAGCCACACGCAAGTACGAGACGAAGCGGCAAATATTTGTTGCGATTTTAATGACCATTGCTTTGCTTAAACATTCAAGAGTTTGCTGACTGATTTCATTCAGAGCTCTGGACATTTACACCAGCATTACGTAGTAGGTAAGATGGATTTTCGAATTAATTCTTGATGGTTCGCTTTCATCACGCTACTGTAATTTACATATGGTTATTTCAATTATTATAATCAATCGTTACCAGTCATTGTATGGTTTATTAAAATCTAATTTCCTAGTTCATCGTACCCGGTTTGTTTCCTCCAATGGTGCTGCGTCGTCGACTCGTCGCATTGTGTCTGTCGGAAATGGCATATCTGGACAGTGAACCGCGCGCGCTTACAGTTAAAGCGCGCACACACGCCATTAATTCATGCCTCAGGGTTACGCACCAGATAAATGTGCTTTCGCGTAATCTTAATCGTGTTATAGGATGGAGTCTGGCGATGTCCTGCCATGCTGATGTCCACGCTTCCTGCCGGTTTAAAGGGGGGCGGAGAGGCTTGCTTCGCACACAGTGAGACTGTGCACGGATATAACTGTCTTTGGGAAAAGCATGCCGTGTTCACTGGAAAGTTATATGGGGGTTGACTTCCTCGTATAGAATATGCATGATCAAGTACGCGTTTGGAGATTACATTCGGACACCTGTGAACAGTTCTCGAAAAAGCGTTTGGTTTATAGCGCTGGACTTTAAAACAGACACGTTTTAAGTGCACGCGCGCGGCTCGCTGTCACGGTGACCTACTGGCAAATAGAGAATTTCTAATGGACAAAATAGCGGTTGAAATACCGTTACAAGTACAACTGTCTCCGATTCTTAGAGATACAATTGTGGAGTCCGAAAATTGTAGTGGTTTAATTCACGCTTTTTACTGTATTTGACGCTTCGCGTTCACACATTCTGAACGTTGAACTTCCTGTGTTAATTCTCGTTTTTTTGGGTCAGACGAACATTTCCTCGTATCAAGCGCAGCATCAACCCTCCAGGTCATAGAAAAGTTTTGCACGTAAACTCACGCCCCCTTTCATGTCTACAGACGCTTAAACTTGATGTATATTTCAGTAAACTAGTGAAGCCGCATGCATTCTGTTTGTTAGAAAGAAGTGGTTACTTTCACTTGATGAGGCGGTCACTATTCAGAGTGACTCAGCGCGTTTGACTGTGGCTCAAAACGCTCTATAGTGGCGCTGTCGCTTTAAAACTTTCTGCCGAGTCACTGTTACACTAAACTTCAGCTGTTGTTATGTAACTACACTGCAACTGATTCATAAGAGGCATACTTTACTGTATTGCAGATTATATAGGATTAGTTAAACCCTTGAGTGACATTTTATTGACCCTAGACACGTGGAAATCATTTTGTAGCCTTGTATGAGCACACTTCTAGCAATTTCCACAATTATGCATAATGAAATTATAAGGAAATATGAAAGTATTTGCAAAAATTGACAAAGTGCAAAATAGAAGCTTTTTCACTGGTGCAATATATAAACTCAAAAAAAGAAACATCCTCTCACTTTCAACAGACATGTGACTAACAGAAATGAAATAATGTGTCCCTGAAAAAAAAATCCAAAGTATCAGTCAGTATCTGGTGTGGCCTCCAGCTTATCAAGTACTGCAGTGCATCTCCTCCTCATGGACTGCACCAGATTTGCCAGTTCTTGCTGCGAGATGTTGCCCCACTCTTCTACTAAGGCACTTGCAAGTTCCCAGACATTTCTTGGGGGAATAGCCCTAGCACTAGCCCTCACCCTCCGATCCAACAGGTCCCAGACGTTCTCAATGGGATTGAAATCCGGGCTCTTCGCTGGCCAGGGCAGAACACTGACAATCCTGTCTTGCAGGAAATCTCACACAGAATGAGCAGACAAGTGGCATGGTCATGTCAGGGTGAGCCTGCAGGAAGGGTACCACATGAGGTAGGAGGATGTCTTCCCTGTAACGCACAGCATTGAGAGTGCCTGCAATGAGAACAAGCTCAGTCCGATGATGCTGTGAACGCCCCAGACCGTGACGGATCCTCCACCTCCAAACTGATCCCGCTTCAGAGTGCCGGCCCCAGTGTAACGCTCATTCCTCTGATGATAAACGCGAGTCTGACCATCACCCCATGTGAGACAAAACCACGACTCGTCAGTGAAGAACATTTTTTGCCAGTCCTTTCTGTTCCAGCGAAGGTGGGTTTGTTCCCATAGGCGACATTGTTGCTGGTGATGTCTGGTAAGGACCTGCCTTACAACAGGACTACAAGCTCTCGGTCCAGCCTCTCTCAGCCTAATGTGGACGGTCTGAGCACTGATGGAAGGATTGTACATTCCTGGTGTAACTCGGGCAGTTGTTGTTGCCATCCTGTACCCGTCCTGCCGGTGTGTACTTATCCTGTGCAGGTGTTTTTTTACACGTGGTCTGCCACTACAAGGACGATCAGCTGTCCTTCATGTCTCCCTGTAGTGCTGTCTTGTGCGTCTCACAGTACAGACATTGCAATTTATTGCCCTGGCCACATCTGCAGTCCTCATGCCTCCATGCAGCATGCCTAAGGCACGTTCACACAGATGAGCAGGGACCCTGGGCATCTTGCTTTTGGTGTTTTTCAGAGTCAGTAAAAGGGTCTCTTTAGTGTCCCTGAGTTTTTATAACTGTGACCTTAATTGCCTACCGTCTGTAAGCTGTTAGTGTCTTAACGACTGTTCCACAGGTGCATGTTCATGAATTGTTTATGGTTCATTGAACAGGCTTGGAATACATTGTTTAAACTCTTTACAGTGAAGATCTGTAGTCTTTTGGATTTTTACAAAATTATCTTTAAAATACAGTGTCCTGAATAAGGGATGTTTCTTTTTTTTTTTCTGAGTTTATATGTATGTATGTATTTTTTTTATGTTCATAGATATACAATTATATGTGCTTTTAATATAATTGATAATTGTATAGATAGATAGAATTGACACTTCTCCTGCCTCTTGCAGTTTTCCCATGTCATTGAGGTCATGACTGGTGGGAATTGATCTGTCTCACTCCCTTTGCATTCCTGAGCATGTAGGGGTTTATCTAATAGACAGGGACAGCATTAGTCACCCCACTGATAATAAGTTATGACCACAGTGGAAAGATAGGGGATGAAGTGGTTTTGCCTTGTGTGTTTTGGGAAAGGTTGTATGGTTGTGATGTTAGCTTTTGCAACTGTTGTGGCAAAAACAATAATTAGCATCACAGCACAATTCAAATTGTATTTTAAAGATATTTTATTCTTTTAAAAGAGGCTTGTTCACAAAAAAGTACCACGACAGCTACCTCGTGATAGGAACAAGACCTAATCACACAAAACAGACTTTTTATGCCCCTGACTTCAAAGTCTCTTCTTTAATTTTCCACTCACCCCCGTAAACCAGATCTGCCCCCCCCCCCCCCCCCCCCCCCCTTCACACCTGTGAGGTCAAAAGCTAGATAACCCCCTGGGTTTTACTGTTTTCCCACCCGTGAGGTCAAAAGGTCTTTATTTATGGCTAAATAACCCCTCTGTCTTTCCTGAATGCAAATTACCTAAAGAGTTAAAACTCTTTCTGACCATTTGTTTTGTGTGTCCTTTGTTCCTACATACATGCATTCAATGAGAGAAACGCATGATTGAATCGAAAGAAACCCACACAATGTCTAAGAAAGTAAATAAGGAAAAAAAAAGAAATAAAATATAAATTTTTCCACAACACAACTCACTATTTTTTGTCCTTTTTCCTGTAACAGGCGAGACACTATGGAGATTTATGACAAAAACCCTTCTCCCGACGACGTCCTTCCTGTTGTCATTATTGGTAAGAGTAATTTCTTTTAAGTGTGCTATTTTTAAGGCGTGTGGTATACTGGTTTGCTTCAGTGTTTTCATTTGACACCTGAAAACATGCACAACTCATTCTAAATTAAACATTTTTTCACAATTATTCTCACTTTCTGCTTTATTCTAGCTTGTAGTTTCCAAGCAGTTTTGAAACATTGTATTGTGGTACTTCTCATGTTACTGCCACCTTAGGATTTGTTTTGTTGCATTCTTTGACTATAAAAGCGTCTGTCAAGTGAATTAATGGACATGTGCCCAAAATGAACAAGAAGTAAAAATTGTTCCTACATTTGCAATTTGGAGCTTCCACCAGCCGGTGGTAATAAAGTTAATTTTCAAACTCTGAAAATATAGTGGAACGTCCAATAATGTCACTGACGATCAGAGTTCAGTAGCCATCTTATGAAACAATGTCTTAAACTCAAGGTTATGGTTTATTTTTCTATTATTATTATTGTTTATATTTGCAATTGTATTTATGATCTGTTTTGTATTGGTATTTTTCCACCTGTTGTCGTAGTGATTTTTAAGTCACTGCAAAAGGTGCCAGTGAAAGACGTTGGAGAGGATAAAATGGATTTGGTATTTGATTTTATTTTAACTTTTCATTATTTTTAGCATATTTTTGTTTCATTTGAAGTTAGAAATATTTTTGGTTTAATTTTTGCATGTTTTAATAAAGGAACTTGTTCAAAATCGACCAATAGAAGTGAAGTGCGTGCCGATACAATCACTATCAATACTAGCCATGATTTGTGTCCGTAGATGAAAATGATTAATAATACTTACATTTCCTATAATTTAATGGAACATACATCCAAATCTTGACAAAAATACAATTTTCTAAGTGTATAAAAGGAGTGTGTCCATATTTTTTATTCTTCTAATTCATTGTATACAGTCCTTTACACTGCCGACTTTTGTTGTCTATATCACCGGTGCTTGAGGGAATGGACTGCAATAACTGGAGAAAAACCTCTGAATTGAATTGCACATGATTTCTCCTAACCCAGTTTCGCCTAGACTCTGCACATACAAAAAAAATACCAAAACTTCATGGCCATATTTGGCATGTCACGATAATACCATTGTCGACATATCGTACGATGTATGGTCATGACCTCGACCATATTTGAGTGTTTGTTTACCTAAGAATGAATGCCAGGGCTCAGGCAGCTCCTCCACACACACACACAGCGGACAGCGACAGGTGAAGATTATGTGTTATTCGAGGCTAATATGTGTGTTTCCCGATGACTGCATAATTCCAGCCAGAAAGTCTGGAAGAATATTGTTTCAAAGCCGCATTCCACAACTCCGGTGTGGGAACATTTTGGCTTCAAGCCGAATGAGGGTGGAGAGCCTATTAACGTGAACGAGCTGTATGTCGACTTTGTTTAAAAACAGCGGCAATGAAAAGTGTCAATACAAATAACATAAAAGCTCATTTAAAACAACCATCCCATCCAGTTTTCCGAGCTAGGAACAAAAACCGCAGTTGGAGAGGGGCTTTCCTGACTTTATTTAAAAAAAATTTGACATTCCAATGGCTGAATATTCTTAAGAATTAAGTTTATTGCTCTTTGAAAGGGTGTACTTGTATTATCGTGCTATTATCATTATATCAGTGGCATAAAATGGTGTTAAAATGATAATCGTTTATCGCAATTTTTTTCTGTGACAATATATCGTCCAACAAAAGTAGTTATCGTGACAGGCCTTGCCATGCACACTGACTTTGTACTTAGTGCTATCACTCTTAAAGTAGGGCCATGTGAATATACTAGGAAAAAGCAGCTAAATGTTTTTGTTTTTTTCCTCACAAAAAGTTTTTCCAGGGTGTTTAAAAGTTGTTCCTGATGTGGGCGTAGTCGGAGAGCATTTTATTTATTTTTGTTTACTTACATGCCTTTGTATCTTTCAGGTAATGGACCATCAGGTATTTGTCTGTCTTACTTGTTGTCGGGATACACGCCTTACCTTTCCCCCAACGGCTTCCATCCCAACCCCATTTTGAAAAGCAAACTGTCAGAGAACCCTCATCTGTCTTTGTTTGACCAGGTAATGCTTACACATATACATAATCCCCCAAAACACATTACCACACCAATTTACATAACAACTGGTGAATGAGATTTACAGTCAGCTTTTGACCTCAAAAGTCTCTATAGAGACCACAATGACTATTCAGAGGATTATAATTATCCGTGTCAATGGTGGCTGCATGGATGAGTTGGCATACTTGCCATTCACACTGGACGCAGTGTTGCGGTCCGACTGCCAATTATTATTTTTTTTAATCCTCGATCTATGTACACAGACAGTATGCAGTCAGACTTTTTAAACCTTTAAAATTGTCTCGATACACCTGCTATGTATTTAATATTTAATTGTGTCGCTCCATCTTGCTGTTATGAACACGAACGTGTCCTGTGTTAATGCTTAAAGCATGCGTATGTTCAAAAAGGTCAATTTCTAATTAATTTGTGTTTGCAGAATCTAGAGTACCTGTGTGAAGGTGTAGAGGGTCGTTCATCCAACCCCGTGGCCGTTCTTTTCGATGCCCTCCTCCTCCCTGATGGTGACTTCGGAGTGGACAGTGCCTCACCGCTGATATGGCAGTACGAGCCACAAAGGGCCACCCCACACCTTGTACTGGGGAAGGGGCCACCTGGTGGGGCCTGGCATGTAAGTTTCTATTTGTAAAGAAATGTTATATAAAACAGGACACTATTATTTTAATTGGTGGATCTCACAAAACTATGTCCAGATTACACATTTATACTGTATAAATTATACTTTATTTTGCATAAGCAATATGAAGCCTAAATTGGCACCCTTGAGATTATTTGCATTGTGACTTTAATTACAGTTAAAACTTTTATCGTGTATTCCCATTACCATAATGTGTTTTGACATTTTAACTTTTGAAAGTTTCTTTTTTTTTAATTTCCATAATTTTCCAATGTTATTCTCATTATTGAAATGCATGATTTTTTTTCCCTTTGTAAAATGGTAAAAAAAAAATACTGTAATGCAATGATTATTTTATTTAAATCTGCATAAATTAATGCAGTAACACATACTACCATGATGTGTGTATATATAATACTTGACAATGTAAATTATATTTCATAATTATTTTTACAATAAATAGAATTACATTTTATTTGCATCATACTGGTATTTAAAATAGGGTTCATTTTCAGAAGTACAGCCTTGTTGTAAACCACTTCTAAACTAAGGAAGTACTGATGGGAAAAGCACTCATGTGATTATATATGCATTTCAGAAAACAACTGTAACACTATCTTCTATTGTGTGTTTCTAGAAGTTCAATCAGATGTTATCCTTGTGCTTTTGCCAATATCATACAATTATGTGAAGTTTATTGTGTTTGATACCTTCAGGCAATGGAGGGCTCGATGTTGACTCTCAGCCTGGCAAACTGGATGGAACTTCCAGGTTTGAAGCTGAAAGACTGGATGCGAGATAAACGAAGGTATGAAAAATAAAATAGAGAGAGAGAGAAAATATAATGTATGTGTATATTTGTACACTTGCTGTCACAATGAGTCAAAGTTCCTACATTAAATGATAATAGAAATTTTTTAGCTAAGATTTGCAGAGACAGGTGTTCAAAACACTGTAAATTATACTCCCTTTTGATTATCATAAAGCTGTAGAACAAACGTTATCATTGCAGCAATGTTTCATAGTTTGGTTGCTACGAGACGTCTGTTAACAATCAAGGTACTGCTCAAAATTACAAAGTAGTCGAAATAAGGCTCCTCTTTGATGTGTTTTTGTTGAGTTGTAAGATAGTTCTAACTGAATTTTGAATTTAGTGTAAAGTCACATCCCGTATGATCATTATCGATCATCATTTTCATGATTGTCACTTCCGAGTACTCCATACCTGTCAATATTTGGGTACAAAAATCCAGGAGACCTCTGAGCTGGAGAGGTAGGCTAAATAAATACAAATTGTGCCATTGTGATTTAATGTGCTGAGTAACGTAATTTTTCCCACCATGTCCGATATTAAAATCAGTGCGACATGCTTTGGAAGAGGCATTGGCATTGTCTTTGTCTTTAAGATTTGAAATCAAATTTTTCCGTCCAGCTGTTATTAAATTTACATGCAGATTATTTTTTTTTTGTCGGAGCACCACCTGAAACTTCTCCGCCCATCTAACAGTGATGCTTGATTCAACTTCCCACGTCTACTACCTGCGCAGATATCAACAGCACAACTGGGTTGTAGGTTGCCAGGTTGAGGTCACAAATATGTTGAAATTTGTCGATTGTGTGAGTTGAATGCGTTTCATACAAGATCTGGCAACTGGACAACCTTGGAATGATATATTGATGTGATTATTCATATAATGAGGTTTGGGCAATACAAATTACGTGAGTTTCCCTGGAGAAATAATAAAACGGGAGGGGCGTGGGAGATGGGTGTGAAATACGGGAGACTCCCAGGAAAAACGGGAGTGTTGACAGGTATGGAGTAGTCATGACCATTCCTAAAAGCTATTAGACTACTGTGTCTATTAGAGCTGCCTTGTAGATGCCAGTGTTGTAGTCAAGACCACCTAAACAGAGACCAAGGCCAGAGTGTATTGAGACCGAGACAAGACCAAGACATTGAGGGGTTGAGACCATACACTGGTTAAGATGTCAAATCCGTTCCATGTAGATTACAGTACCTCAGAATCTATACATCTTATCACTGTGTTTTTGGACTTGTTTAAAACAGGAGAATTTGCGTTTAGTAATTGTATGTAACAGTTTCTCATATTCTTTTTATGTTTCATGAGAGGAACGCGACAAGTAAGCCACATCTGTTCAAAACATCTAACTATATGATGTGCACAAATAAACAGCTTTTAGTCTGCGTAAAACAATACACCTGTTGTATTCTATTCATTCATTCGGTTCACTGAATGTTTTTACTACAAGTGTGATGAAGCATAATTTTATAGGCATTTGAGGAGTTGCGTTTGACTGTGGACTAGAGTTTGTTAGAACAATAATGTTATGATGGACAAAATATTTAAACTAGTTGCATAAAATATTTTGTAATGGAAAATGAATTGGCAACTTTAAACTCTTCTACCGTAACTATGCCTTCATTAAAACACCGGGAGAAAAAAAAAAACAGTATGTATTTATTTATTTTGAGGAATTTGATAATCTTCCATGGCACACTAGTGGTCACAGTGGTTGGGAAACACTGGTTATGTAGCCAGATTGTATTGCAGAAGATTTGGCTGACATCTCTCAAGACAGCCACAGTTTCTTCTCCTGTTTCCCACATTCACTTTCTTGGAGAGCGTGTGGAGGGGTGAAAGCTTGTTAACAGTAACAAAAATGTAAAATTAGAAATGAGTCAAGTTATTGCTTGCAGGAAGTTTTACATTGAATCACAGTAATGATGTTAACAAATGAATCAGACAATGCACTGGCAATTCAGTGATGTCCTGACCGGTCTTGAAATAAAATCCAGAGTCCTCTTTGTCTGAGACCGAGACAAGGCAGAGTAAAAATGCGGTCAATGACGAGACCGCGACCTTCAAAAAGTGGTCTCGAGACTAGTCTCTAGACCTCAACCGATCTTTAGTACTACAACACCTGTAGCTGCTGTGAGCTCCTGTGTAGTTTTCTTGATGTTACAATTATTTCTACTATCACAAAGTAATTCAAAGATTGATTTACTCAAAAGGAGTCACTGTAACTCTGAATCCATTTCATGTTTGATATCATTGCGACATGGCAATAATGGCTCAGCAAATGGAGTGCTGTGGGTGAATTTGATCAAATTTGATGTTTGAAAAAGTAAATTGCTATTCCGTATGGTGCCACTAGTGCTGCAAAAAAAGTACACTGCAGCTTTAACTAAACCGCTTGACTATTAGATGTTTTTAATTAATGAGGTATAAAGAATACTCTACACATAAATTGTCAAGTTATGAATGACCTAAAGGAATCATCTAAAATTTGAATGTCTGTGTATTTGTTAGGAATTTACGTAATGACCGAGCCACGCCAGCTGAGATTGCATCCTACTACCAGTACTATGTAAGCAAAATGGGACT
Source organism: Moxostoma hubbsi (assembly GCA_032164185.1). Lineage (NCBI taxonomy): Eukaryota > Metazoa > Chordata > Actinopteri > Cypriniformes > Catostomidae > Moxostoma > Moxostoma hubbsi. The sequence continues at coordinate 40,707,048 of JAVLUX010000017.1, read as the reverse complement.
GGAGAGAAGCTTTGCTTGCAGGACCACTGTAACCTCAGTCCATCAGGTTTCCCTTGAATCTGCCCGCTCCATCTGGAAAATCCAAGGCCTTCAGTGGAGAGCTACGGGTGAAGCAAAAGAAGAGATAGAAGTTCCATTCTCCGTTTATGCAGATAATGTTGTGCTTGCCACAGGAACCCATGACATCCCAGCACGTCTTGGCGTGGAGGGCGAGAATCTTCCCTTTGTGTGTCATAGCTTCTGGGAACTGGAGGCCGCCATTTCCTCAGGCCGTTTGGACCACGCCTCCGAGCCTGTTCTTGTGGTTGGTGCTGGGCTGACAGCGGCAGATGCTGTTCTTGCAGCTCACCACTTGAACACTCCCGTATATCACGCCTTTCGGCGACCTGTGACCGATCCGGCGCTCATCTTCAACCAGCTTCCCAAACTCCTCTACCCCGAGTACCACAAAGTTCACCAAATGATGAGCCAGCAGCAACATAAACTCGGAGAGGCGTTAGAAAATCTGTCCAACCAACCTCTCACCTCACCTACTGATGGCACAAGCCCTTACAACAGTTACCCTGGTTACCTCAGTTTCCCTAAGCATCACGTGGTTGCCTTCAAACCTGATGGTAAGTGCATACTAGAGGGTGACGGAGGGCTACAAACAGTGCTGCAGGTGTCAATGGCACTCATTTTGATTGGTGCTCATCCCAACCTAGCGTTTCTCTCAGAACATGGTCGCCCACTGGGGCTAAACCCAGAAAAGCCAATCAGCTGTCGGCGGAATCCATTAGACGTGGATCCATACACGTACGAGAGCATGAAGGAGCCAGGGATGTATGCAATGGGACCACTGGTGGGTGAGAACTTTGTGCGATTTCTGAAAGGCGGAGCTTTAGCCATTGCATGTGACATTGCCCGTAAACGGAAGACGAAACAACAAAGTGCAACAGAAACTTCCATCACCAACTCGTTAAACATTCAGCTGACCAATTGCACCTTAGAAGCATGAAAAGACATTGAGAGTACAAAAGATGGAAAGACTTTTAAGGAGTAAATGAGTGGATGATGTTCTATGTTCAGTAGGTATCTACTCAGTTCCTTCCATCACTATAGAACTAAGAAACCAAGTAGTACCCACATAGTGGGATTTCCCCGTATTACGGGGTGAATGGCATAAGAACCAGATTGCCGTTGTGACATGTATTCAGTCTGCAAATGCACTGACACAGGTTTTTATTGTCAATGACTAACTAATGTGGCTGCAACTCTAAACATTAATCTATGGACAGAAGGTAGGTGCTTTAAGACTTCAGGGAGTTTCTTGTACATGGCTGCTCATTCGAAATACTACTCGCGTTCTCTCAGCAATCATGTTCTGTTGTGCCAAATTAACATTTGTACTTGTCATGCTTTCAGATCTAACAACCATTTACTTCATGTGAGTAAAACTCAACTAAACTTTGCCAAGCAAATGCTGCTGTTGTACCGCTGTTGGTAATAACAATAATAACATGCTTATTTTCATTGTAGATGAATGTATTAAACATATTCGTAAGAAATCACTGAAATCTAAGCATAGCATTGCTGTTGTGAAATTTCCATGTAGAAGATGAAATGCAGTGTGGTTTGTAAGATTATGATGGAACTTTTTGTATATTCATAATTCTCTTTCAACAGTGTCCATTTGAGTTCATGAACTTTTACATTTTAATATTTTGTATTATCTTTATTTTAATGATTTTTGTCTTCCATACATTGCCTTCCCAATTACACTGCCCTACAAAGCCAAAACACTGTAACTACGGCAACACTGAAACTGAGAAAAATTGCATTAGAGGATTTTAAATTGTCCATCCAAATGTGGATTATTACATTTCTTTGAATCTGAGCATAGTTGAATAAAATCCATCAGTGACAGGACAGATCATAGTCGGTCTGATTTAAAAAAAAAAAAAAAAAAAAAAAAAAGTTTTACCATGTTATTTACTACATTCTGCCTTTGCAGGGCAATACAGCATACCACTATAGTGATCCCATTGGTTCTACCGGTAAACTCAACTTGAATGTCTAAAGTGAGGGCTCTTAATAGTTATTGCAACTTTATAAAGTCCTTGTTTCATGCTGCTTTTACTAACCCAAAGCCAAAACCTCAGTGAGGTCAGGCTGCACTTACAAAACTGACCATAAGAGGGCCTTTGCACAGTACGAGGAACAACTGCAATTATGACATAATATGAATGAATAAATGATGTGTCCTACATAACATGCTTAATAACGCTGATGTGTTAACTGATGTGGGTCAAAATCGACTCCGCCTCTGAGATTGCCTTGAGGACTTTTTGATGCAATAAGTGAGTTATTATAGGTAATGAATTGAACTGTATTTTCTTTACATGTTGTAAGGTTTAATAACACATGCATATCCTTTTTTTTTTTTTTTTTTTTTAAGACTCCATTTTGACTTATATATATAACGAATTCTTCTTTATTTGGCTGTAATTTATGATCCCTGGCAGCTCTGAATTAGAAATGTTTGTAAAAAAAAAAAAATACTTTTCTGAAAATAAAGACATTGTAAAAGATTTATTATTTATCTACATCGATTGTTGTTGTCTAATACTATTTTAAAAAGAAGAAGGTATACAGTCATTTGTCTGTCCATGGTTTTGTTCGAAATAGCATACTAGCATACTACTCTTGCCATTTCTGCAGTTTATTTATACTGATTATACTTATTTATGCACATTTTCTGTATGCATAGAAATTTATATGCATACTCCAGATAAAGTTGAGTCAGAAAATGTAGCGCTATGTTCGGTATAGCATACCATCATGCTTCTCTTACCAATGAAGAATAACATACAACTCTATTTGCTACTATTTTTAAAGCATTTATTTTGTATACTGTGTAGTATGCAAATGTGCTGTATCTTTCTGCGTAGAACGCTCAAATAACCTACTACATTTGCCAAAATGTGCCTTATACAACAGCATACTGTGTGGAATACTATATCTGACAATGCAATATGCATAAACGTATGCAATAATACAATGTATGCAGATGATCTTGTAGCCTTTAGTCCTAGTAGTGCTAGTCTTCAGCAGCTCCTCAATTTATGTTCTGTGTATGGTTTGAACATATCATGCATAATGCTAGTAAGAGTGTTACGATGTGCAGAACTAAAGAGGATAAATGTCTAAACTTTCCTGTTTATATATTGTCTGAAAAGAATCTTAATGTTTGTGTGAAGGTAAAATATCATGGACGTGTTATTACTGAGCAGATGACAGATGATGAGGAGGACATTGAAAGGCAACACTATATGATGTATACACAGGCTAACATACTTTTACGGAAGTTTAGTGCATGTACAGATGAAGTAAAGATGTCTTTGTTTAAAGCATATTGTACACCACTCTACACTGCATATGTGTGGTCAAACTATAGGATAGCAAACTTGAGACTTCAAGTAGCTTATAATAATGCAATGAGAATTTTATTAATGAAACCTAGATGGCATAGTGCGAGTGAAATGTTTGTGGCTGCGGGAGTTAACTTTATTTTCATGCAGTATTAAGAAATTTAATGTATAAGTTAATTTGATAATGTAACATTCTAACTTTTGAAACATTGCACAAAAATGCTTCCAAATATTAGTTTTTAAAGAAAAAACCCATAATAATAGATATAATATACAATTATACAACCATAAAAATGGCAAGCATATTTCAACACACTAAGACCCAAATAATACATTTCCATTATTTTTTCTTTCAATTTTATAACTTGAAGAAATCTTAAAAATAATGAGTAGATAGGAGTGTTTGCATTGATGTAAGCTGCCTTCAAAAAATGTTTGCCTTGAGTTCATGACAGTTGATGACTTGAGTTCATATACAAAATCAATATTTTGTAAAAAAAAAAAAAAAAAATTTAACGACTCACTCATTGCTCTCCTCCTCAGCCTATTTAATGTTTGTATCCACTAGGATACAAAAAAAAATATTTTAGGATGAAATATGTGCAATATATAAGCCTATGTAAAATTCGTCAACAAAAAAAGAGTCGTCATAGATGGGGTGATGAAGTCTAATGTTTATTAATCGGCCAATAAAAAAACCCATATGATCTGACTATTATTCTGAATAATGGGGAGGACGTGCCCCTTTTTATGTCTATGGTGGTAACATACTTGAAAAATAAAAATAGTGGGCTGTATACACTATAAATACTATGTAGTAAGCAAAAGTACACCAGTATGACAGCGAGAGCATTGCTCATGTTTTCTATGCAAACTCAACTGCAGTTCTATTGTGTTTTCCATTAGATGGTAGCAAACTCTTGATTTAGGTGAAGTATATTTGTCTTAGCAGTGCAGTAGTGTTTAAATGCCCTTCACGATGCTGGTGCAATGGAATATTCCAATGCATTTGCATAGAGTAGTGATTTTGATTCTGTGATTTCAAACCAATATGCAAAATGTATGTAGATGTGAACTGATTTATTTGATTCAATGTCTTAATTTCATCCTATAACTAATCCTTACACATTATATCAATATATATAACAGCACTTAAAACGCTGACCTATGCAGCTGTATTGATCAAATCAAAATCAAATCACTTTATTGTCACACTATACTATGTACACAAGTGCAACAGTATGTGAAAGCAACATAGCAGTCATGACAGTGGCGAGACATATACCAATTTACAACATATTTACACAACACAATTTACATATCAAATGTACATATACTTACACGACACAATACTAATATACAATGTACAGTAAACAATACACGTAATATAGAATACACATACAATAAAAATAAAAAATAAGAGTATAGAAAAATATATATGCAGTAGTTATAGTGTGGCGGATATATTTGACAGTCCAGTGTGAGATAATAAGATGATGATTAATAAAGTGCAGTGCTGATTGTTGATCGTGAGAGATCAAGTGTTCAAAAGTCTGATTGCTTGGGGGAAGAAGCTGTTATGTAGTCGGCTGGTGCATGTCCTGATGCTGCAATATCGCCTGCCTGATGGTAGCAGTGAGAGCAGCCCATGACTCGGGTGGCTGGAGTCTCTGATGATCCATGATCCTGCTTTTTTCACACACCGCCTGATCAAAATGTGCTATGTATGAACAGGTAATGAATGCTGACAAGGTGACCTCCCCTCTATCTGAGTGGACAGACAGGTTGCCACTAGAGGACGTGATGCTGCATTTATTATGTCTGTGTTGCTATGAGACCGCTGAGCTGAGAGGTGATCACATTTTGTAATGTCAGGAAGCTGCACAGGAGTTGGGCATGATAACAATAATGCTGACTCATAGATGTGATGTGATTCTTTCAAAACCTATTCACTTAGAGTACTTGTGTAAAAACAAATATTATAGGATAGAGGGGCCTGGTTCTGTGTATTCTGTTTTCTCTTTATAAAGCAAAGTAGGGTACAATGAGGCTAAAGGCCTGCTGGGGTAAAATGCACTTTTGATTTGATCCAAAACATGACAACAAAACTACCGCAGCACCTTCGTAAACACTGTTGTTTGTCACATGTTTGTCACTATGGACTGCAAAATTTCCCTGGTCCATGAGATCATCGCTTTCAGTGTCTAAGGGTGATTTTGAAGTAATTTGATCTAATATCTTAGAATTTTTTATATGTTGCAAACTTGTGTAGTTAATAAATAGCCTGAAATCTAATTTATTTTATAAAGCTATACTTATTTGTCATTTTTAGTTTTGTTCAATTTGAAAAAATAAGTGACAGAAAAGTGTTTGTGAAAATGAGCCCCCCTGTTATGGGCTAAAGGCCTCCATAAAACACACTGTTTTTATTAATTTATGGTAATAGATTTATTATGAAACATTTTCAAAGAATAATTAGTTTTTACAATAGTTGAGATATAGTGAGCCAAATGTGTTTTAAATTAACAGGAAATGTTTATCCCGTTACTAATCATATTTATGTATTTATGTATTTATTATTTTTAATAAGCATTATCTTAATTTGTTACTTGTGGTCTGAAAAGTATTTGCATAAGTTGACAAATTGCGGCCACGTTTTTTTTTTTTTTTTTTTAAATAATCAAATAGAAAGCTACAGGGAATTCAGGGAACGTTATTCAAGACATTGCATTTATTTTACTTTTATTTTGCCCCTTAAATCGATATACATAAAATAAACAAACATTTAACGTTTACCTCGGCACAAGTGCAAAATCTGCAAGGTTCAGCGCGTATTAAAAGTAATGTTGACGGAAAAGCACGAAGATCACCGAAGTATTGAAGCCCCGCCCCAGTTGACTTCGTGTGCCAGCCTTTCCACACAAACGAGTTGGAAAGAGAGAGAGACATGAGTGAATAATGTTTACCACTCACGCTGCGGAATCTATGAGGAGTCGAAACTTTAGTCAGGTATTGCCTCATTAATTCGACCCGAAAAAGCTCAATTCAAGCCGCAATCGCTAGACATCATCGCAGTTGAGGACATACCCGCAGCTGGATCGACTGAATGAAATCATGAGGAATAAAAAACACGAAGATTGTTGCGAGCTTAACTAACGTGACTATCGATCCTAGCTTTTGAAAACGCCGAGCCAGGTACTTCGGCGCAGACTTTTTTTTTTTTACTCGGGTGTACCTGTGCTTACGTGGCACTTCTTTTATTTTTTATCGGGAGATTAGTTTAAAAATAACGATTTTTAGGTGTTTTGTCCACTTTTTTTTTATCTTGGCAATACGATGTATTTTCAGAGGTTTAGTAAGTTGCGTGGCTGGGACTAGTTTACTTGCGCTGGGCAGTCAATCAGCGTGAAACCGGAGTAACACTTACTATTTCTACATTGATTCATCCTCTTTTGATTTATTCCAACGATAAACTTCAAAAACAGACTCTTACTGCACCGTTCAGATATTGACAGCCGGTTTCGAGGCGAGGTTTCATAAAGAGGAGAAGTGTCAAGGCTGTGTGTGTGTTTTTGGTGGGTAAAATGGATGCGGGAATAGAGAAGGAGTGCAGCGCTTTGGGAGGGCTCTTCCAAACCATCATGAACGATATGAAGGTGAGTCCCTATTAAAATGATACTTCATCTGAATTTCATGGGTGGCTTTGAAGTCTGTCTGTTAAAATGCTCAGAATAAGTAATTCTCCAGCTGTTGTGGAGGGTTGGCAACAGTTCTGTGGTTGGCCGGCTACTGATAGACGTGTATCCAGCCGCCTTGTGAAGTGTGACCTCTTCAAATCACCATTTACTTCTGTGCAGGCTCCAGGGGCGTAGATTCCAGGGGGGGGGGGGGAGGTAACCCTCCAATAATCAGAACAAGCAAGTACCAAAGTACCCCCCCAGCCAAATCTACACCCTTGGTAGTCTCTGATGATATTAGATGTGAATTCACGTAATAGTTTGACTACCGTAATTTATTTAAAATATTATGAATCCAGCTTTCAATGAATGATATATTAGACTTAGGACATGGTATCATTGTATTCTTTAAAGTACCTTGGAGTACAATGCAAACATAGTATAGTAATCATACAGTTCTATGGTATTATCATGTGTCACAGGCTGAGTCAGAACGAATAGTATATTATTCCACATTTTAATTTCAACCATGTTTGTTTGGGCATGTTACCATGGTAATACCATGCCTTTTTGGACATTGTGCCAGAGCAATACAGTGGCTGTTTTGGCAGGTACCATGGCATTTTTTTTAAGTTCCTTGGAGTGCCATGTAAATATTAGGGCTGCAATGGTAAACAAAATTCACGGTTCGGTACGTACCTCGGTTTTGGAGTCACGGTTCGGTATAGTTTTGGTACAGCAGGGAAAACGAAGAATCTTTAAATTATTTATTTAGAAAACACAGTGGCTGATGGGCAACAATTCTTGTTGTGAATCTCATTTATACATGACTGTACTCGAACCGAATCGAAATTACAATACAAAATTTAAGAGCCTCTTATATGCACATTGAATAAAAACATAAATAATAATAAAAGTTAAAAAAAACAGTGCAGTTATAATAACTGTAACAAAATTAAGACATTAGCAGTGCAGGTTTCTGTGTCTTTTGCCTTTCAGCTCACTGCTTGTACGTATAACCAAATTTTAAAAAAAAATTTAAAAAAATTTCAGGAAAATTTTAATATCCTTATTATCAGAGGTGAGGGCGGATCTTTTAGCATTGACAATGTCCGCTGTTGTTGAAATATTACTCCCAGTACTGCTGCTCCCTAAACACATATTACGCAGTCTGCGTAGGGCATCAACTCCCTAGGTGGGCACCATCATACCCTAGAGGGTAACTAAAAAAACTCCACCGGCTGCCCTTACTCGCATGTTATTAGTTCTTCAAGTACCTGGAAGCAGTCGCGAAACACAGTTGATCACCTTTTGCTCGCACTTTCTCACCGCACCTTCCCTAATGCTCCCAAACAAAAGAGATGGCAGTGGGTCTTTAAAATCTAGGTTATTTAATTCTGACGTATATTTATATTATGGCTGTCGATTTAACATGTTAATTCAGTGCGAATAATTGTATTAAAAATAACGCGTTAAATAAACGCAATTAATCGCAATGCCCCCGGATCATAATAAGGTAGATTCCTGAGAAATGCAAGCTTGTAGTACCACCTGTTTACTCTAGAGGGCAGTAAGTGAAACTTCAGCTTTATGGGCAACGCACAGTTTATACAGTGAACAAAACAACCCTTCAGCAGACAGCACAACACATACATGCGTTACGGTCTCTTACGTTCAAATCACTTGATGGATCGCAAATTCAAACTTCGAGATCTCAAGATTTGTTCTAAGTATTAAACTATATTTAACTTGACAGTGCATTTTAATTATCTGAATATTTTATATATATATATAGATAGATAGATAGATAGATAGATAGATAGGCCTATGTGCAAACTGAACTGGATTCACAGAATTCATTCTTAAGTAAATAATGTGCATTTCTTTGAAGGCAACGCTTGCTTCAATCCATAAAAAATCAAGATGTTTAAGCACATAGACGGCTAACATCCCTGGCTACTAAACTGCACAAATGTAATCTCATGTACATATTTGTCAAAAATATTGAAGGTGTAAGAACATAGGAGCATCAGATTTTTCAAATAAATGGCAGACTTTACACACCCCGGCCATGCTTAATTTACAATCAATGACATTTTGTTCTGAGTGCAATTTATCTTCACAATTTTAGATTTCACAGCCTACACTTTCACTGAGTGCTGTTTCTCTGCTGGTTGACATTTCAAATGAGTAAGCTGCAGCTAGTCAGGTACTTTAAGTACTTTATTGTTGAACTTTGTGGAAATTAGGTGCAATGTTGCACATAATATATTATGTCAGGGTGCGAATGTTAGTTCTATCCAAAATAACTTAGCAAAATTGCTTATGTAATGTGAATATTGGAAAGTCGAATATTTTTTTTTACACTCTTCATAGCCTAACTTTTGCCTGGAATCTGGGAAGGGCCACTGTTGAAGACAGCATGGGCGTGGCTATTTACAAACATTCAACACGCATAGCATTGTTTGATTTAGTTCATGCTTTAAGTGAAATAACTTGATTGCAATGCAAACTAAACTACAACTACATTCTACATCAATAGCAAATAAGAGCTGATCTTCAGTTTACAAACTTTATTAGTTTACTGCTCCATGCATCAGCACTTTATTCTGCACTAAATTAAAAGCTGTTTATTGAGTATTAATAAGACAAAATGTACCCTATGCTCTGCAGCTGTTTGTTTGGGAATCTTAACTTTACATGCATGCAAATGTATGCATGCGCGAACACACACACACACACACACACACACACACACACACACACACACAGGGATATCCTGCATCCTTCCCCCTTCCTGTGAGTCATGTGGCCTATTTCCACATTAACTACAGGCATACAAATGGATGGCTATGACCTTGCAAAAACTGCTGGTCTATTCATTAGGTTCTGCTATTCAAAGACAAGCCTCTAATTTTTATTTTTTTTTAAACCTAATTATTGAAAAGGAGAATTTCTATGCCTGATAAGCAAGTCACTAAATGTGAAGATGCAATCTATTAAATGCCAATTGACATGTTCTTAATTTATCCTACAGTGTATTGGTTTTACCAATTAATTGCTGGCGATCGTTGCTTTTTGAATGATTTTTTGGAAATCATGTATTACAATTACATTATAATACATGATTTTGTCAATCTTCTGAATAGTTTTGATATATATTTGGAGTTCAATTTGGAGTACAGCACTGAACATGTCCATTTTCTTGATATGTGGGTCCAAAAGAGTGAGGGCAGTCTTTTTACAACACTACATGGAGACAGACAGAAATTTACTTCCCCAAAAAGCCTTTTTTTTTTTTAGAATAAGATGTTTGTGTCATTCAGATAATGATATAGAAAAAGAGATTTTGCGGCAGAAATTTACCCAGCGTAGTTACCCACAGAAGTGTATTGATGACACATATAAAACAGATTTTCAAAAAACACGCACTGAATTATTGCAAACTAATAAGAAAAAAGAGAAAAGGTTTTCTTTTACATTACTACAACTCACTCCCCTGCTTCAACTTGTATACATTTATTTTTAGAAAACACTGGCATTTATTGTCATCGGATCCTGACTTGGCAGACACTTTTAAACACCCCCATTTAATTGTTTTAGGGCAAAAAATGTAAAATAACTTTTGGTTCATGCCCATTTTTAAAAAAACGAGCCCAAATCTAACCATACTGTGTTAAACCCTATTCCGAATGTCAATTATAGATGTGGTAGTTGTGCCCAATGTAAGAATACCTACAAGACAAATCATTTCTGCCATCCCGCACAGGGAAAGGTTCTCTCTCTCGCTCTGATGTCATTACATCATGTACCTCGACATATGTGATTTGTTTAGTTCTTTGTCCTTGCGTGTTGGGGTATGTGGGAAAAACGTCTAGACAACTTGTACAGCACATCAGTGAACACGTTTCATTAGATGAAATGGTATGAATTATCCAGTTGCGGTTCATTTTACTAATTTTAATCAATATGTTTCAACGTTCCGATTCATTGAGATTGAAAAGGTTAAGGGTGCCACCTAGAGGTGGTGATATAGATCGTATACTACAGAGACGTGAAATCTTTTGAATTTACTCTCTCCAAACGTTAGCTCCAATGGGCCTAAATGATGCGCTTCCTTTTAATAATATGCTGTGATGATGAAATTGAAATTTATACAAAATTATTTGCAAATTTATACTATGCATCTGAAATGCAATTTTTGTGTGTTCTAAACAAATGTATTTGTAATTGTGTTTTATGTGCAATCTTGATGAATAGTTGGATTAAGGGAATTATACCATATAGCCTTCTTTATTATTTTTGACTTTAGTTAATGTTTTCTTGAATTTGGTGTTTCCTGATGTAATGTCTGTTTGGAATGTCTACTATTGTATTCCTCTCTTTCGTCTTTCTAGTTGAGGAAAAAGGGAAAGGTTGTCACTGTTTTACTGATTGTCATTGGCCATGACGGCTTGTAATTGATCTTGACTGTCTAGTATATATTTTAATACACGTGTTATACATTCTTTTTCAAATACCTGATGAAGGTGCCAGACGGGCTGGTTTGAGTATTTCTGTAACTGCTGATCTCCTGGGGATATTCACGCACAACAGTCGCTAGAATAAAACATCCAGTGGACAGAAATGCCTTGTTGATGAGAGAGGTCAACAGAGAATGGCCAGACTGGTTCGAACTGTAGTTTACGGTAACTCTGCCTGCTCTGTACAATTGTGGTGAGAAGAATACTGTATCAGAATGCTATTCTGAGAAGTTGGTTACCGCTGTTTTGGCGGCATGAGGGGGACCTACACAATATTAGGCAGGTGGTTTTAATGTTGTGGCTGATCAGTGTAAATGGCTGTAAGCTGGAGTCTCACACTCTTAGCATCTCTGAGTCTAAATTTAAGGACTTTCAGGACAGTAAACTAGACTGTTTTGAAATGTTGATGATCATGTAAGATGTGTGGTTTTGCTCTGTGGCGTTACACCTCACTGAAAAAAGTGTATACTCAGGTGGTATAAATGTAAATCGAGCTTTCATAAGAGTAATAGTCTAGGTATTTTAATATCAAGAACTAAAGCCTGAGTCATATATTGTGCCATTCTTACAACAGGACATGTCATTCACTCAGTAACTTCCTGCTCACCTGTGTGTGCAGGTGTGCACGGACACACCTAAATGCATTTTAGTATATTTTCTCCAAAGCTCATGATTATTAGTCTTATGTCCAGAGCTTTTATGATAAACAACAACAGGAACTAGCACTGTTTGGATTCATAATAATGGTCGACAGATAAGGGTTTTTCAATGGCCGATACTGATATCTATAGGGCAGGATGGCCAATGAACATAATGCAAATTAACAAAAACAAATCAGATGTACACACAAATTCTCAAGTGAAACAAACATTTATTTTGGGCAGTATTTGCTAAAATTTGCAAAACAGTGTTGACTATCCATTTACAAATCTACTGGTAGATTTTGGAACTGACACAAAAATGTAAGTTAATACTTGTTAATTGGCCAAGCGAACACGGTTAACGACTTATGGCGATAATCTCAAAATGGACAAATATCGTCAGAATATTCAGCTCGGCTGATATATCAGTCATTCACTAATTCACAATGCTAGAATACACTCTATATTATATAAAAATACATTGTCCAATTCTTGTTTCTCACTGTTCTTCATAAAGGGTGCCTAGAAGAAGGCAGAGTCATGGAAGTTGCATCAGGGTCACTGCTGCTACTGCTGGTTAGAGATTAGGTCATCATGATTCACACTATGCTGCTGAGACTATTAACTAGACCACAATTATGTCGAGGTATCCCTTTAATACATACAATGGTTCTAATGAATCATGTACCATAGTATTTAATCGGGGTTTAACGGTTCTCGGTAAAAAAACTACCACGGTTCGGTAAGATTTGCTCCGCGGTTCATCTCTAGTTTAATAGCGCATCTGGATCATACAGTTTGGCAAAGAATATAAAGTGCCAAATAGACAGTTGTAACCTCTGCTAATACACCTGAATGGCTCTGTAGATGGACCCACTCCAACGGTGTTTCACGTGGGTCATCTTTCTACAGAGAGAAGCTGTCCTATTAACTGTTTGTATGATAAATCAATTGATGACTTCACAGTTCCGCACGTGTTAGTTGGCAAATGGCAAGCGAAGAAAACAAGCCAGCAAGAGAGAAGCCACTGCATCATTTAAGTCAAAAGTATCCATCTGCAGAGCCGCAGAGCAGTGTGTTTAGTGTATAATCGACTGGGAACTCTCAAATGACAATTTTCACCACTGCAGCTCGAAGTTTTCAGCTTGGAAGTCTCGGTAAGCTTGATATAACAAACTCTTCACAGACAGGAATAACTTCAGAGGTCTTTCAAAATAATATTCCCGCTGAAATAAGAGCTCTATTCAACTGGATGTGTGAAACTGAAGGCATTATGACAAAAAAATATTACTACTGTATAAAAGTGTAATATTCAAAGTTGTCACAATAATACTCAATAACAATTTTATAATATAAATGGTTATATTATTAAGATTATCTGTAAGCAATATCACACAAGCAATTGTACTAGCATGTTGTGAGAATACAAGTATGTGGTATCATACCGAAGTCAAAATTTTGGTATTGGAGCAACCCTATCCTGAACATAAAATTATATAGATCAATACCGAAACCGTGGCCCTAAAACCATGCATCCCTAGTATATATACATATGTGCAAAACGATATATACAAAAACTATACAAAACTGTTCATCTGGTGAATATATAAAGGCTATAAACAGCTTCTTTCATATACTACAGAGCATTGTAATGCAGCCAAGTCTCTTTAATTTCAAAATAATCTGGTTAGAGCGCAGGGTCAGCCATGAAACAGCGCCCCTGGAGCAGATAGGGTCAAGGGCCTTGCTCAAGGGACCAACAGTGGTATTTTGATGGTGCTGGGGCTTGAACCCCCAACCTTTTGGTCAGTAACCCAGAGCCTTAACCGCTGAGCCTTAACTTATAATAATAATCATGAGATGGTGTCTTCTCATTGGATAAGGCTGTGCAGTTTCATGAATAATTATGAGACACTGATGACTAGGGGTGGGTATCGTTCAAATCATTTTGATATCAATACTGATATCTTGACTTTGATAGCATGTACCGCAACAAGTTAGCCGATTTTGTTTGGTAAACGTTAAACTTACCTGTCGGAGTCCCAGTTATAGCACCGCTGCATTCATCTTTAGTTTTGGAGGAGGACTCGTGGTGGGCATGTTGAAGGAAGCTCTGTGGCAGGAGGACTCTGAGAGGATGACTGCACCGGCTCGGTCTTCTTGCAGTCGAAATATAAATATATTCCGTGCACTATCAAGTGCTTCATCGGATTTGTCATGTTGCCAGTCTTGGCAGCAATTAGCTTGTCGCAAATATTGCATCGAGTCTGGTGAAATGTAGCCTTTTGATCTTTTCCACATCTTTTACATCTGTGGGTGTTGGGACGCATACACACTACAGCCTCACGTGTGAGCCACGTCTCTGGGCGTAACCGGCGTAAACTAGTGTTTTTCCTTGATGCCTAAACGCAGCCAATCACCGGCACTTTCAGACTTGGATACATGCTTATCACTGCCGTTGATGAGATTAATCCCTTAGATATCCAAATTTGGTACAGAAAGACAAGACATTTTTTGATACTCGATAGTTTAGAGGCAATTCGGTTAGTGCCTAAAATGTATCGAACTAGTTACCCAGCCCTAGTGATGACGCGATGATGTGACGTTGACTCGTTGTTGATTTTAAACTTGGAAGATGAAAATAGCGCAGAAAATCTGTCAATTAGTCACTTTCCTCTTTTTAATTAATGAATTTTAATTAATGAATCCTAACATTGTTTTCTATCATTTGGAACACATACATATATGTTAACATCTCAGAAAATGTAGTTTAGTGTTTCATGACCCTTTAAAGTCAAACTAAAATAATCAAAATGTCACTGCCTGTATATGCGCTCTGCCCAGTAAGGTTCACATTTCCGTGATGCAGCAAATGCATGTATTGTTATGTGTGGAGTTATAACCGGCATTACATGCTGCTGTTAACAGCCTCTTCAGTGTGTGATTTTTTTTTTAAAATTTTTTATTTATTTATTTATTTTTATTATTATTTTTTTTAAATGGCTTAAAATCAAACAGCATTGAACTTGCCCGACTATTGTATGGAAAAATGTGGCAATCCTGCCTGAGATGCTGAAAGAAAAAAAACTGAGATTTGGCACAAGTCAAAGTCGTCCATCCATCGCATGTTAAGGCAGAAAAACAGCACAGATGCTCACAAAAACATGTTTGAACACCCTAACTCGCCCTATATTGAAAAACGGACAAAAACCCAGCCGGAAAACCAGACGGTTTGTCAGAACTTGTCTGGTTGGGTTCAAGACTTCTATTGCACAAATGAATAGTGCGTTGAACGGTTAAACAGTTAACCAGGTTATCTGTAGACATTCCTAGTTTTTAAGGTTAATGTTTTTAATTGAAACTGTCATAAAAAGCATAGTGACATGAAAAACACAATTCTCTGCTTTTTGTGGGGCTTTTATGACACTTTCGCTTACATGTTTGGATTCGCATGCTCTTCAGGACTCGTACACTGGAGCTACTGTGCTAATTTGATCGCAGTAAAAACAAGCTTCTAAATACTGTTAGTTATGTAATGTTAAATTATATCATGTTAGTGCTTCATGTCATAAGATAGCTTTGTGTGAGGAACAGGGTCAAAAAGTAAGTGTTTATGACAGCTAGAAAGCCAAGGATCTGCAAAGCTGTCATTGCTGCACGTGGAGGATTTTTTGTTTTGAACATATCTTTTTATTTTATTTTTTTTCCAAATTGTAATTTGTTTTAGTTTTTTTTCAACGTTATTAATGCCCTGACTATACATTGTGATCAGTTGAATGCCACTTTGGTGAATAAAAGTACCAATTTCTTTCCATAAGAGCAAAATCTGTACAATATTCCAAACTTTTGTGTGTGTGTGTGTGGGTGTGTGTTATTTATACACACACACACACACTACTGTGCAAAAATCTTGGGCACAAAAGATGTTTCACAAAAACATTTGTCTTAAGATGGTTATTTATATCTGCTACTTTAGTGTGTCAATAGGAAGTTTACATTTTATACTCCCAAACATTCCTTTTGCGAATAGAATAGAAGAATAGGGAAACCTGCAACTGATGACATGTCCCTCACAGAGCCCCCCACTGAACATTGTGTCAGCCTGGGATAACACGAAGAGACAGAAGTAATTGAGAATGCCTTAATAAATAAAAGAACTGTGGCAAATTCTCCAAGAAGCTTGGAATATTCTATCTGCCATCAACCAAGAAAAACTGGGTCCAGGTGTATTTTGGAGAATTGATGCAGTTTTGATGTCAACAGTGTTCACACCAAATATTGATTTAGCTCTTTTTCTGTTTACTGGACTTTGTATGGCATTAATTGATTAATGAAAACTATTAATGTAATTATTTTTTTTAAGAAGAAAATGGTTCACAATACGGGACTTTTAATTATAAAGAAGCCTGAAATACACATGGGACACTTCTTTTGAAATGTCTGCGCTACCAGCTGTAAGCTAGATTTTAGTGACTAGGTTTTAAATTATTGCCGCAATCAATAATTTTTGTCTCATTTGTGACCACTTTAGTCGCAGTCTGGAGCCCTGGTCAGGGTAATCTTCAAAAATGTTTTTCAGTTCTTCAGGAGAAAGAAAGTAATATGGATTTGAAACAACATGGAACAATTTTGACAATAGTATATGAAAGAAATTAATTATGACAGAATCAAAAATTTTGTGGGAACTATTCCTTTAACAATGAAATGCAATGCCTGTGAATGATTCCTGGACTGGTGTGTTTGCAGATAACAAGACATGTACATTTATTTGAACAAAAATGAAGCACAACTTGGTCAACAGAATTCCATTCCCACCTGCAAAAATACTGTGGAAGATTGTTTTTTTATCATAATACACAGACTTGGGTGAAGAGAAGTCTCTTAGGGTTCAAATGGTATAATTAAACTAGACGGGTAACAAGAGGACAACAGGTAACCCAAGAGTTTTCACCTCTATTGCCCTGTTTTCAATATGTATTTTAGGGTGCTGACCTGGGATCAGATTACTGTCTAGTAGATAGTGGTAGTTAGGTTACTGTGTTAAAGGGATAGTTTACCCCAAAATGAAAATTCTGTCATTTACACAAAAATAAATGTTTGGTATAATGTTGGACTAAATCACCATTTACTTTAATCTTTTCCCATACAGTGACAATATACTTTTATTTTTTGGTGAACTATCCCTTTAAAAGGGTTTCAACACTTTGATGACTTCAGCAAGGCTGCTTTAGAGAAGTCAAGATTTTTTGGGAACAGGGTTGCTCCGATACCAACATTTTGGCTTTGGTACAATTCCAGCCCCGGTACCTCAGTATCGATACTAATTTTTAAAGTAAAATTTCACAGAAAATTTCTTTGCTAATTCTTGTAGATGCAAATTATGCTTTCTTTTTTTTTTCTTCCCCATGTTAAATGTTTTACATGCTATGATCAAATTTTATTTAATAAAATGCATGCTATACAGCTTTAATCAAATGAAAATATTATATTAATATATATATGTTTGTGTTCTATTTCTATATACCGGTGTGTGTATATATATATAAAATGAACTAAAAAATGCTCAACAGAGCTTTACAGTATTAATGAAAACATAAAATGAAAACAATCTTTATTACCTGAGGCAAAATGCTGCCATGGCTGAATCACAACCTGCTGATATTCAATATACTTGCTTTTGTGCTTCCAGATGATAATAATACTAATAATATAACCATTTAATATTATATTATTGTTATTATGAGTATTAGTGCGCCTACTTATAAAATTTTTACACAAGTATAGTTACAGTTTCAGTATATTCACGCAATCTGTTGAATAGAGTTCTTATTTCAGCTTATTTTATTTTGAAAGATCTTTGAAGTTTTTCCTGTTTTTTAAGAGTTTGTTATATCAAGCTTCCCACAACTCGTGAGCTGCAACGGTGAAAACAGTTCTCAAGAGTTCACAGCCGATTATACACAAAACACACTGCTCTGCAGATGTATACTATTGGACACACTACATGAAAATCAAGCATTAGTAGTGTGCGTTGTGTTTGTTTGCGCACCTATATGTGTGTGTAAAGGGGATGAACGAGCAGGACAGAGCCTCTCATTTGTTCTGTGGTGCGCATGTGACAGTATATAATTTCATTAAATTACATCCTTCTGCTGTTTAATGGTCACACTTGGCCATATTGAGACCACATTCCTGCTTCAGGACACCCCCCCCCCCCACCCCCCATCCTACAATCCCCTGTTTGTCATGTGTAAATATTGAAGCTGCTGTGTACAGGCCTGTCTGTGAATCACCTCTGTAACACAACCTGTAAGGTGGCCATACGTTCAGGTATACCTGCAACACATCCTCAAGACAGACACACCTTTATACACAAGCACAGGTGCCTATTTCAGGAATTGAGTGAAACGTCCACAATATTTAATTCAAACTGTATGCATAGTAGTGTTGCATAATTAATCATATTTTAACTGCATTCATGGTTTCTGCCTCTTACGGTTAAGCATAATTGTCTATGGTATTAGTAAGTGCTTTAACAACATATCAATAAAATCGATAATTACAGATGATGAAAAAATCAATAATGAATTTCATTATCGAATAGTTGGATCAATGCGGGCGAGCACGGAGAAGTTCCATCAGTGATGTCACTTTACAGCCTAGTGAAAAATGTGTTTCATGAAAACTTGCTTGAAAAACAACAGACAAGCTGAATCTGAAAAAACAACCTAAGTTTGTCCAGCGCATGAGAGCACTTTATAAACCCTTCAAAGAAGATAAGAATAGTGGACTGGTTGCTACATCAGGTGTGTTGACAGAGTGATTGTACTGTTTTATGCACTTAAGAGTTGTTTCTCTCCAGCTTACATCTCCTTAACTTACTTATTACTGCTATTTTCTGTTTTACAATGTTATCTGTACATGTTGAGGGGCCTATGAAATCAGTATTATTTATTTTTTTGGGTGAACTAACCCTTAAAGTGCAGAAGTTTGCATACTCCTTTCAGAATTTATACAAATATAAGAGATAAAAGATTGTATTTTTTTAATGTAGTATTGCCCTTCAAAAGCTACATAACGCAAAATGTATGCTATATATGCTGTTCAATAGTTTGCACCCCCTTGGATCTTGTTGTGTTGCCTTATGGAGCATCAATGAGTGTTTGGACCTTTTATATAGTTTTGAATGAGTCCATTATTTGTCCTAAGTGTCAAAAGCTGGATATCAGTATCATATAGCCACGGTTGGGAAGGACTGAAATGAACAGAAGATGCTGGGAAACCAAATAATCTACTGTAGTTGGGGGAGTTTTCTTAATAAAAATGGGGAATGTCACAGCTCAGGACAAAGCAGGAATTCATGAACCATTGTTACACAAATAGTCATTGATCATCGAGAAAGCCACACCATATTTAGAACTAATGGAACGTAAAGTTTTGAACAGGATAATTTGTGTATTTTCAGTTACTAATTTGTCTTGTGGAATATACAGTATGTGAGTATCTGTTATGTCAAATAGCTTCTTAAGGGCAGTACTAAATAAAAACGAAATGCAATTTTTATTATCCCTCTTATTTCTTTTCAGACGATAATGCCCCAGCCCTTTTTGTAAAATTAGATAAAAAGTAATGGAGATCTATTGAAAGTTGCATTTTTAAACTTTGAAATGTTTCTATAAATATGACTGTTCATGTGCTCCCTAGACCTTTACATTTAGAGAACATATTGACGTATTGTGTTCCCTTCAATTTGTTCTTTAAATTTGTTTTATCTTAAATTTAGCTTCATAAAATCTGCAGAAATCCTGTATATATTTTCAATTTCACGCATGGAGATAAATGGAGCTTTTATTTTGTCGTTTAAATGGAAAAGCGGATATTTTCTACAAATTCACTTAACACCCCTGGAAAAGTAGTTCTCCACGTGGGCTGATGTGCTTATTAAAAAGACTATGATATGACAAGTCAACTTTGATTATATAAATATTAGGGCTGAGCGATATGACAATATACTGTATATCATAGAGAGTAGATACAGTGTCAATTGCTAGAGATTTTGGTATATTGTATATATTATGATATTTAAATCGACATTATAGTTTATAGCGGAAAGGCCTTCAAGTGAGGCTGAGGGGGAATACATTCACAAAAAAGGAATTCACTAATCTTGAATTCACTAGTTGCTGAATGCAATTTGCACATGCAATTCCGATCTTGCAGGGTGATTCTAAGCTATATATAGCCGAAGATGCAGCAGACCACCGTGGTCTGACACACTCTGCTGTGCAGCGTCAATGTGATCCAGACACTTGGACCATTTCTTTAAAGGAATAGTTCTCACCCTCATGCCATCCCAGATGTGTATGACTTTCTTTCATATGCTGAACATAAATTAAGATTTTTAGAAGAATTTCTCAGCTCTTTTGCTCCAAACAATGCAAGTGGATGGGTGCCAAAATGTCGAAACTCCAAAACCACATAAGTCAGCATAAAAGTAATCCATCTAGACTCCAATGGTTAAATCAACATCTTCAGAAGCGATATGATAGGTGTGGGTAAGAAACAGATCACTTTCACATTCTTCTTGTGTTTTTGGTGATTCGCATTCTTCATGCATTCCGCACCTACTGGACAGGGAGAAGAATTTCAAGCAAAAAATTACTTAAATGTTGATCTGTTTCTCACCCACACCTATTATATCTCTTCTGAAAATTTGGATTAAAACACTGGAGTTGTATGGATTACCTTCATGCAGCCTTTGTGTGCTTTTTGTAGCGTCAACATTTAGGCACCCATTTACTTGCATTCTATGGACCTACAGAGCTGATATATTTTTCTAAAAGTCTTTTTGTGTTTTGCAGAAGAAAGTCAAACACGTCTTGAATGGCATGAGGGTCAGTAAATAATGAGTTTTCATTTTTGGGTGAACTATCCCTTTAACATGCTGAAAGTGTGCTTGATCTGTACTTCATCTTTTGATCACTATTTAATGGGTTATTGCTGATATGAAAGATATAAATGTCAAGAAAATGTACGTGACACAAGAGGTCTTCCCCTGAAAGACAAGGAACTGAGAGTTTAAAAGTGAAATGGTTTGATGAAAGCCCTGAAGAGGTCTGTACAAATCATGGTCACTAGATTCCTAAGAGGTAAAACCTACTTTGTGATTACATTGTGTTTGCAATCACGGGTTACAAGAAAGAGCTGCCCCGTTAAATGTAGATTTCGTCCCAGTTATCATACTAATGCTATGCACTTGGTGTGGGCAATATGACAAAAATCTTATACCATAGTACGAGTCATTTTATATCACAATAACAATGTACACTGCCTGACCACTGCTCACCAAAACTGGACAGATAAAGCCTGGAAAAACATAGCCTGGTCTAATAAATCTCAATTTCTGCTGTGGTACACAGATGGTAAGCCCACTGCAACATCAGCTTTCTGTTCTTGGCTGACAGAAGTGGAATCCGAAATGGTCTTCTGCTGTTGAAGCCCATCCGCCTCAAAGTTTGACATGCTGTGCATTCTGAGATGCTATTCTGCTAACTACAATAGGACAGAGGGGTTATCTGAGTTACCGTAGCCTTTCTGTCAGCTCGAGCTAAGCTAGCAATCCTCCATCATTGGGAATGGTCCTGTCCTCTGGAGATTTCTTTCTCCATCAGGGTTTTTGCTGGGTAAAATTGATTTGAGTATCACAATTCAAGAGTGATCCTCCTCTATGCTCTCCTGTAAATATTGGGAAGTCTGCAGAACTCGTGCCTACTTGCGTGCTTTCTAGCCCTACTATGCACTGGGAAAATCCATACTTGTGAATGTGCAGTAAGACACCCCAGATGCCCTTGTTGCACACTGCTCGTGTTTCATGTGAGTGTTAGCGGTGGCCATTGGCTGTGTTCAAAAGCTGGAAAATACTGCATTCGGAGGTAGGATGAAAATAAGGTGCCTTTCAGACTGTTCTGTGAACTTTGGCAGCAAAGTCAGCTGCCTTGGCTTTCAGATGCAGCCAATGTGAAATTGATTCCGGACACTTGATAAAACTGTCACTTGCCTCATAGCTGTCATGGAGTTTAATTTTAGTTGTGTATATAGGGCTGTCATGATTATGAATTTGGCCTGCGATTAATTGTCAAACAAATAATTTTGATTATGACAATAAATGCTATGTTTTAGGGCTCTGATGATTAATTTTTCATCTCTGTCAAAAAACTGGCTCCTCCAGCTCATCGTTATCCCCCTCCTGACTGATTAGCCCAATTTAGGGCTGGCCGTGCATCCTCACGGCCCGGCCCCACCCACCTCCTCGTCACACTCCTCCATTGCCCGACTCAGGTTGGGGAAACCCCCAGTATGACACACTCCCCTCCCTTCCTGGAGAGCACGCCGTGCCTGCCGGCTGCCTTTCTGGAGCCCTGGGAGAAATGAGGGGAGGGAAAGGGGAGAGGAAAAGTGTGAGGTGGAGCAACAGAGAGATAGAGAAAAACACTTGCTCGCCGGTTACTGTACACGCTGTTACCCAGTCCTCAACCATTCCTCTGCCCTCTGTCGGATAACAGCTCGCTCCTCCCCCCTGTGGACAACAGCGAGCCCTCAGACCCCTGGCAGATGGCCGAGGATGCTCCTTTGGCGGATGGCAGTGGCAAGAACTCTGCGGCAGCGCAGACCCTCCCCCTTCCCAGTTTTTGGCACCAATGTAACAGGGTAAGGGATGGGCGGAGACCGGCTGAACAAGTCAACAAAATTTAATAAATGAACTTAAATCAATTTAAACACAAACACATGGACACACACGCACACACAGAGGCCACACGAGGATCTCTCTCTTTCGAATTGGCGCCTCCGGCTTGCCTTTATCCCCTCCCGGCTGATTACCCCAATTCAGGGCTGGGCCCTCCTCCTCCTCACAATTATATATTAAAATAGGGATATATAATTCATTTTAAGGCTTTAAAAACGTATAAATGGAAAAATAATGTTTTAAATACCATAATATTCCTAAATCCTAAATACTTGGTCAATTTCTGTTGTCTTCACACACTCGCTGCTCTGTTTGACTACCGCAAGTCAGAGTTCAACTAAGTGACACACAAACGCGCCGTTGATGGCATTTAAATATTAGCTTAAAATTCCCTTATTGGGCATTAAGTTGTGATTGGAATTTGAAGTGCACAATAATCAATTATCTTAACCGCAATCAGATGATTATTAATCGCGACAGGCCTAGTTGTATCATTTCCAGATGTTGTTGTTATTGTGAGATCCTAATAACTTTTATTTCAAGTAATGCTAACAACTCTTCAACAAGGCAGTTTATAAGAACATATTAATTATTACTGAAGGATTTATTGTAGAGATTGGCCAGTCAGCAATTTTATGAGGCAGATATTCTATAAGCAGGATTAGCTGTTACTGAAACCTCTTATTGCAAATAGCATTAGCTTGATTAGGATTAGATATTTTAAATGGCATTGGGCAATTTTTTTTGTCCAGTGCACACATCGGACTCTTGGTTAATTTATTGTCTCACAGTTTTGGCCAAGCGAAAACATTATGGCCAGCCTTAAACAACATTAATAGTAGAATTCGAAACGATAAATCTAAATGACCAATAATTTCACCCCCTGTATAATATATCCTATATGCACAAAAATACTAAATAGACTTGTTGATGGGTTGCCTGAACAAATAGTTGATTAATTGGTCTTAAGGTAGCTCTGTATAATTAAGCTTCACTGAACCCGATTGGATGCGTTTCTGAAATAAGGCATATTTTTGATCATTTAGTTGACCTTGCTACTTACTAATGAAGCTCAAAAAGACATTCACCACCGTGACCCATTCTCCTGATGTGGTGTTTTTATTTTTTCAGCAGGTAGCAGTTTGGCAATTTATTGTTTAAGGCCCACACTAGGCACGCTACTAAGTGAATTCCTAAAATTAGCTTACGTTGTTTCAATGGAAACAAGTCTTGCAGCATTGCTCCATTTTTATAAACACACTAAGTTGACCATAACCAATATGCTTATGCCACTTGCGAATGCTGTTGGCACTTGTAAACGGGGTTCTTTGCATTCCAATGATTTGACACTGAAATTCAAATATAAAGATGAGATATTGAATTCAGTTACACTTGACTGCTAAAGACCTACTCAAAATATATTCAATGGCCATTGGAGAGCGTCTGTGTTTATACAGTAGGTGTTATTTTTATATATGGCCTTGATATTTAACACACCCTATGTGTGTTCTGCAAAGATGGAGTTCATTAATGTTATTGCAATGCATTTCAGGAGGCATATTTCTCCTATAACCTCCATGTTTTCATGTATATTTCAAAATTTGAATTTGGTGACTGCTTTGATTATTTGAGGTAGGTTGAAAAGCAGGGTCATTTCAATGAATAGATCTTTGGACATTTTTCAAATTTGAGTTAATTGTGAAACTGAGAAATGTTCTGATTAGTGTTCGACCGATATGGGTTTTTTAATTGCCAATGCCGATATCCAAAGAGCAGGCTAGCCGATACAACGCCACACATTTTAATATACTAAATAAAATAAGCATAAAATTGCTTAAAAAATAAACTCTTATTTAGCACTATATTTACTCCGTTTCACACACAACTTTGTAAAAAAACTTTTTACAACTTTATTGTACTTTAAACGGTAGATAGCAGTTTCTTCAGATTTCTGATAGTTTTTGTCAAATTTTTGTAATTTATTTGCAAATGAAGAAATTGTTAATATATTAGGAAGAAGGAAATAACAGTACACACAGTAGTCAAGCAACCATGGATGGATGGATGGGATGTCCACATTAGCAATTGCAATTTCCCCAAAAATACCTAATCAAACCAATTGAAAATGCAGTGCACAGTGAATAAGAAATTAACTTAAGCGCTTTTACTTTGAAGTTGCACCAGAGACTATTTAGAAGAGTCAGGCCACTTCTGTTAAAATGAATGAGAGAAATTAGAACATCCAACGGTCATCGGATGTAGATCGGAAGTCCCGCCTTACAGGTAATAGAGCCAATCACCTTTTAGGTACAGACATCGCCTGTCAATCAACTCGAGAATGTGCATGCGCATTAGTTATAAAAGCTGTGAAAAGGAATTTCTTTAGCGTAATCTGACGTAAAGCAGCACCATTTATGATACCAGTGTTGTCAGATTTTACTGCTGATTTGAATTATGTTCTTTGATTGTAATCTTGACCAACCATTTTGGAGATTTTGGTCTTTTCCCATTCAAGTAGATAGGAGCTGCACTGTCATGACTCATAATATTTGCCTTTTTATCATTAGACAAGACAGTTAAAAGTTACAGTGAACTGTTGAGAAGAGAGAGGGAGAATGAAACGGGTAAGCACTTTAACATAATGAGCTCAAACGCATCTGCCGCGGCTCTGATGTGCGGACCTATTATTGTAGTAACACGATGCATGTAACAACGAAATGAACCGTGAATGGCCGTTTACATGTCTCAGTCGCTTCACATGCAAGCTGGCATTTTTCAGCGCCCTCAAGACAAAAAAAGGGCTCGCTGGAAATTTATCGCCTGTTTTATTGGCCTCGGCGATATATTGGTCGACCACTAGTTCAGATGTATGCAAATATTCTGTGATGCTGTGAAATGACAACCTACAGGAGTTTGAAAATGTTGTTGTGACTGGTTTACGTGACATTCAGTTGAACAATTTATTCTGTATCTTGTTTCATTCGTAACCAAAACAAAGCTATAGTGAGATTCCTTTGAAAGTTGCGCAATCATTTTGTCATCAGAGTTCTAAGTTTGAAGTTGTGCATGACTCATCCCTATTTGCATACTACACTCCTTATTTTACGTGTAGACTTGTGAAGTCCTACATTGCCAAGGCTGTTTATGGTGTAAACACACTGCACCATAACAACAACTTCCTGTCATGTGATCTCTGCCTTTTGTCTCACCATTTTCATCATCATTCTCATGAATTTCAGATGAGAATTAGTAGTGGTAATTGCTAAGCTTATTAATAATGTTCATACTTGGGGTTATTTGAATCTCATCCCACACCGTTTGCACTACACACATGTATGACACCAAGTTTTTGTTTCTAACTTTTTATGATTTCCAGTTACATTTTACACTTTGAATGTTTTATGGTTTGCCTTCATGTCTGGGTTACACTATAGAGTCTGGTCAATAATTGCAAATTACTTTTAAACAGACAAATATTGATGACTAAGACCAGACAACCTTTGGGTAAAGTGTAATGATTTACCCTGACTAACCCCTCTCCTCCTCCTCCTCTGTTTGCTCTGTAGGCGAGTTATCCTGCCTGGGAGGACTTTGTCACCAAAGGTGCTAAACTGCAATCACAACTGAGGTAAGAACGGAGTTCCGGCATTATACACAGACACGAACGATCACATTCAGCACTCATTTGAATAGAGACTGATTATAGTAATCTTGTTTTGAAAGCAGGAAATGGGATTGATTATTGCATCAGTCAGGAAGGATTAATCATTCAGTAGGCTATATTGAGAGTTATTAGAGAAAACTTAAAGAAAATGTATTTTAGTATGCAACTGTGGTAAAAAATAAAAATAAAAAAAATGCAGAGGTGAAAAGTAGATCCAATTTAACAGTCTGATCAATAGTTAAGCACAAAATATAAAAATAGTCTTCATTTACTCACCATTTTGTTGTTCCAAACCCATAAATAAATAAATCTGTGTAGATATTTCGAATTTTCACATTTCTGTTTCCATACAATGAAAGAACATTGCGACCCGGGACTTTCAAGCTACAAATGGGTTCGATATTGTAAGTCTTTTGAAGCCATGTGATTGCTTTGTGCGAGAAACATACAAAATTTTCAGTCTTTATTCACTGAAAATCTTGACAGCTTCCCTACCTTTCCATTACTAGTTCATGAGAAGGAGTTGCAGTTAGATCTTTTAAATCTGTAAATCCAGTTCACAAAACTGGTCTAAATTATTAGATTTGTTCATGAATCGCACTGTTCTGGTTCTCTAATTGAACTCACTGACTCGCAGCGGTTAACAGCTCAATGGAAGGAAAGTTATTAGTGAATATTAAATTAAATTTCTTTCTATTTCACATACAAACTATCACATGTCTTCAGAGGACTTTAAATAGTCCTTTAGACTACTTTTGTGTCTTTTTTTAAGCTTAAACGTTCAGTCCCTGTTCATTGTAATTGTATGGAAAAGAGTACCCAGCACAGTCCTCTGAATTTCTCCTTTTGTGTTCCATGAAAAGTAAGCCATGCGGGTTTGGAATGACACGAGCGAGTAGAAGTCAAATTGTAGATGTAGCGATGAGGAAAGAATGAGCCTGAAATCAGGCAATTTTAAAAGAAAATCCCTGCTTTATCTTGGTATTTTATATTAGGACCAAAGCAAGAGAGAACATTTTTTTGTTAAGCCATTGGTCCAATTTTTTAATGGGCGTCCCGTCCCCTCTGCCTGACCTCGCTGTTCTCTGTCCCTTGAGATTAAACAAGCTAATGACTCTCCCAAAGGTCCACTTCATTCCATCAGATAAACATCAAATATACTCCACTCACACACATCATTACTGTTGCCAACAGCTCTGTCTGGACTGCCAATAGCTGACTAGAGACCGGTTTTAAGAGTTCATCATGAATTTGGGTATTGTTGGTGTTTTGCTAAACAGTATTGTTAAATGTTAACCCAGCAGTATATCACATTGTCATTTTGTCTTGTTGAACATCACCACAGTACATGTGAAAATAGAGTCTAGACCAGCAGGTTTATGGCTGCACAAATTTTAGTCAACGAAGTCAAAATCGTTGTATCTCTACCATTGACCCAAGCGTTGTTCCTAGCCCTGTTCAGAACAGATATGTCTGTTGAAACTCCTATCAGGCACAAATGCTTTTGCATGACTTTGTGGGGCCGCTGTAGGGAGGTGGGGGAGCTGCTGAAAGGCTTTACTTTGTAGTTCGTATCACCTGATACCACAGAGCTCTCTATGATAAACGAAGATCTCTCTCTTCAGAATGAAGGCTCTCAATGGATCTCTTCAATAGCACCATTGACCCTGTCAGTATGTGCCCATGTCCCACCTGATGAACACATTGAACACTTTCCATTCAGCTCCTCTGTCTGTTTTGTTTTTCATCTTCTGTTTCATCAATGTTTTACAATTTTTTTTTATGCATTTTGGCAGATGTTTTTATCCAAAGTGACTGTGCATTTGAGGAATATATTTTATTAGTCCATGCATTCTCTAGGGATCGAACCCATGACCTTGGCATTGGTAACAGCATGCTCTAGTAGTTGAGCTACAGGAACAGTAATCAAATGGGGTGTTTCTTAATGCAAATCATTTAGAGAATGGGCTTGTGTTCTAATGAAACCAGTCTTGCCAAGCTACCTTGGAAGAACGAACTCGGAAGGACAGGCGGACATAGAATGCATCTATAGCGAGCTTTGAGATGTGCTGTTGTCTTCCTGTTGCACAATTGACCATCCCAGAATATTTGTAGCCAGTGAGAGAACTAATGGCATTATCACACCAGTGAGGTTTTGCAAGACTAGTTATGCGTTGAAATAAAAAAAGTCCATAAACACTAGTTTCCTCCATGTGTTTATTACTTTAGTAAAATCGTGCCCAACAGAACAGCAAAGTACAAAGTACAAAGACTCTCGACATCAGACTTTCTGTTTTCTGTCTTTCAATTTTGCTGAATCCACTCACAATTAGTACAGAAAATATGAAAATTTTTGCATTTTTGGATCAGGTTAGTTATCAGCATCATCAGGTTTTTGAATGTCATTAAGCCAAAGCATTGCAGTTTGGTACTGTTAATGTTGGCTCCTACAAGTTCACCTGGTGCAAGCTCCAAAAAGCTGTCAGTGGGAAATTTGTTTTGATATAGTGACTTGATAGGTGAAAATGCAGTAAAAAAGTGCTCAAGAGTTTTAGGTTTTCCTTATAAACATAGGTTTAACTTTTCTCTTTCTGTTGTTCAGGACAACAATCATCGTAACTAGCTCCTTCCTGGATGCTTTCCAGAAAGTTGCTGACATCGCAACTGGAACACGAGGTAAGACGAGATGTTTATCTTCTTTGTTTGTCTCTCTCTCTCTCTCTCTCTCTCTCTCTCTCTCTCTCTCTCTCTCTGTCCTGTCTCTCTCGGCACAAACAGACTATCTCTCTGCTGCTTGTAATGAGAAAAACAGGCGAGTCGTGCTTCACAGGAAAGGTTATTCTTCAAAAACATGCATCAACTCAGAACACCTTAAGACTCGTCCAGTCTACAAAGTCCCAAATGTTTTAAGACCGATGTGGGCGATATGACCCTAAATTGGAAATGTATATATCTGGTGGCCAAAAGTTTGGAATAATGTACAGATTTTGCTCTTTCGGAAGGAAATTGGTACTTTAATTCACCAAAGTGTCATTCAACACAAAATATAGTCAGGACATTACTGACGTAAAAAACAGCCACATCTCTATTTGAAAAAAGTCATTTTTGATCAAATCTAGGCTCCATTTCCAGCAGCCATCACTCCAGCACCTTATCCTTGAGTAATCATGCTAAATTGCTAATTTGGTACTAGAAAATCACTTGCCATTATATTAAACACAGATGAAAGCTATTTGGTTCATTAAATTACGCTTAACATTGTCTTTGTGTTTGTTTTTGAGTTGCCACAGTATGCAATAGACTGGCATGTCATAAGGTCAATATTATGTCGAATTATGTCAAAGTTTGGTTCATTAGGGTGGTGGGAACACTGTTTTCTGAGCTATGGTGCACACCCTCAAACCCCTCGAGTCCACTTGAAAAGGTGGTCTGGGGTACGGTTCATGTGAACTCTGGTGCGGGTCGCTGCTAATATGAATGCAATCATACCAAATCGTGGAACCCTTATTGATGACGTATGATTTGTGTTTTTGCAGGCTCCTGATCGCAATTATTATGGTTCAATTAATTACTCATACCAGCTTGTGTCCAAATAAATCACTTTCAGAGAGCAGCTCGCATTCTTCACATCACTTACAACACATCTGTGGGCTCACGGCAGACAAATGCTAATATTCTTCACATCATTGCACATTCAATGCATCCGCAGCAGACAAACATAACTGTCATTTTGTGCATGTAAAGTTATTGTGGTAAATCCAAAGAGATGAATACTTCAATAACACAGCGAAGCTGATGTCTTGAGTTGTTGCCTAGTTATAGCGGTAACAAAATCACATTGATGACGTAATCGGACTGCGGTTCGGACCCAAAAAATATGATGTGAACAGAGACCAGTGGGGGCAGGGAGAGGTGGGAGGAAACAAACTCTGGTTCAGTCCAAGCAATCGAACTAAGTGTAGCATTGCCCAGGAAAACAAACTTTATCTTGTCTGTTGTCCCATCATGTTTATTTTATGTTTTATCCTTTGATTATAACTGAATCAAACACTGGGAAATCTCACCATTAGGGCAGTGTGCTAACATCCGAATCAGCAGTGTAAATATCTAGTCACCCGTGGCAACAAATGTACAATCTTTATTTGCACAGATCAAAAAGAAGGTCATGGTGGTATTGTTCTCTGATCAGACAATTGGAGGAAGGCATGTCTGTCTCATAATGGCCCAGATTGAGTTACACATCCTCACTCCTAGTTAAGGTGACCTGCTCATTTTCTACAGCCTTAACGCTGCCTGGTTGCGCCTCTGGCCCTTTACAACACCGCTGCGATATAGCCTTGACTCTGTTTATCTTGTTGATAGTCCAAGAATTTTACCTTGATCTTGTGTCGCTTAACTTCGAATTAGAGTAGCATAACAAAAACACTAGGGGTGTGTAAAAATATAGTTTTCCCGATTAATCGTGATATTCATTTGATTTCATCTCTATTGATTCTTAAATCCCAAGATCGATCTTTCACTCAACCCTTTACTACAATGAGAAGAAATCACTTGCATTTGCAACCAAATTTCACGCTATGTGACTAAGAATATATTTGGCATCTTGCTGCTAAATGATTACATTTCACTCACCAGTAATTGTGTAGTTGTGTTTAGTCGTGAAGTGTAGAGTTGAGAGTAAACATTCTTCTGTGTAATGTGTATTCAAGGACGAGATCCACACAACCTATTTGTCATTGAATACTGTCACTTTTAATACCCATTCTGTTCTTTACAGTCAGTTGTTGATCAAAAACATTTTATTCTAATCATGCATTGCAAAGGTGAGGTAAAGCCATTCATCATCTTTAGTTAACATGTACTCATTTAAAGGCACTGTTTTTTGTTAAAGATACAGTACATGTGTTCAACAAATCAATGTAAATACTTATGTAAATGGTACAAATTATGCAATTTAACAAAAATAATATATCAAATATAATATCTTATTTATTGACTGAATACCTTTTATTTGTTCATTTTTAAAAAGCCAAAATGTGACACATGATGAAAAAGTTATAAAATATAATTATTCAAATTAATATTTTCCTAATGAACCTAGTTACAAGGTCCCCTATATAATTAACAGCATTAGCTGGGAGCGAATTTATTTTATATGTAAGCAAACCCACATGAATCAATATTAATTCGAATCTTTAAATCAGAATAGTCAAATCAAGAGCTTGTGAATCAGAATCAGATTGAATCTGGAAATCTGTATGAATACCCAGCCCTTAAAAACACACGCCATTTTGAATTAGTTTTGAGTTTGCCTTAAGTTTTCTTTTCTGATTGCTTGTATCGAGAATGACCAGTAAATGTAAGCTGTACTGAAAGAAACCAAAAAAACACAAAAAAGTATGTTTCTCTTTCTGTTTAAGCTGCATTTTAGACATATGACTTGTATATTTAGTGTTGTTGACATACTTTCCCTTTCCATTCAATTGGACTACAAAGAAGCATGGCAACCATAGCACATTATAGGTAAATGTTTGGTTTGTAACCTAAAGCCTGTACCTAATGCACCGGTCTGCTGCTGAGTGTACTGCCCCATGGCAAATCAATGTAATATTTTATTCTAATTTTGAGCTTGTGGTCAGAATTAAATGTGACAATAGAGAGACTTGGCACTGTAAAATAACAAATGGGCAATGTTATTTTTCTATTGCTTGTACTTGTTGGTTGTACACAATATTGAACATACAGCACAACTATTTTCAATTACTGATGTCTTTTTAGCCAGTTCATTTAATAAATCAGTTCACATCCACATTGGTCTACATTTAAATGACACTGAATGTGTCAGAACTAAGCCATTGAATTGGTTGGAGTGATTACTAAAGCACAAATGCTAGGCATATGCATACAGGACTCATGACACAAATGTAATCTTCAACGTGTGGCCCTGTTTTTCTAAATGTGCGTATGCTGAACAAGCAGTACGCGCATGGGCAAGTAATTATTTGCATTAATGAATGGGTCCACAAGGTGAGACACATGAAACAAGTTACTTTACAAATATCAAACCATACACGATTCAAAGAGAAATGGTGGTTTTCAAAAGTCTGAGTCCAGTGCTTCTATTTTGCATTTAGGCCTATCTAATTATTTACTAATTATTTTCATTGCAAATGAACAAGTAACAACAATGGTAACATTTTGAGGGAAAGTTTAATTGAAAAAGAAACATGAATTTTAGAGTTTCCCAGTAATTTGGTTTGACTTCCCATTTCTGTAAGAGTCAGAGTGTTGGGAATGTTGACAGTATTTTGAAGTGCTCATGATAACTATTGTGTGCATTTTAATTAGCACGTTAAACCAAATGTCTATTGGAGCCGTTGCTGTCACGGCTGTTGCTGAAGTGCTAATAGATGTCTTTATGGTCCAGTCCAGTATCTCATAGCAGTTGTAGCATGCATGCGCCAACCCCGTGTATGTGCGCACAGTCAAATAAAGTATACTTTAAAGGCTAGCATTCGACTGTTCACAGACACTTAAGCATTCACTTCAAAACTGAAGTATACTTTGAGCTTAAGTCAACAGCTCATTGCTTTTGATCATAACCGATTGAAAACAAGCTTTAAAGTTATTGTGTTGCATGTCCTTACTTATTTTGTACTTTATTTTTTATCGTTAACACTGAAAGCGTTTTTGGATTCATCTGCACTGGGTTTTGCACAGTCTTTGACTGTTGCACTGTGTCTCACTGTTTTTTCACTGTTTAAGTCGACACAGTTAAAAGAACTGCAATTTTATTTTAAAAGCGTATCTTGACGCCTGCATTCTGTTCCATTTGTTTTACTGCATCTGCCATTTTTATTTATTTAAAAAAAACATTATGTAAGGACATGATCATGCAGTCCTGACTTAACAAATAGTTTCTTGTTTTCGTGCAGCAGGCAGCTGTATGAAGAACAGCTTCCCATAACAGGTCAAACATTCAAGTCATGTATGCCAGACTTCTTCAGTGCTCTATAAACCGGCTCTTTCAGTCCACAGTGCACAACTCACCTGCTCCACTTAATGGTGCTTTGAGTTGCAAATGGAGAGAGAGAGAGTTTGACCACTCTTAAGTTCAGAAAATGTTTACACTGAGATTTGAAGTCCATGTCTATTTGGTCTGTCATGGCATTCTGTGGTCAAATAGTTTTATATAGTGATCATTTCCATTTTACAGCCTCATTCCATTGATCCTGTGCTTTCTCTTCCTCAGAGAACAGCTGGTGGCCTAAATGTGCTGCTCACGAGTTTGTGTTTGAGTGAAATGAGCATAAGTATCGAAGGAGGGCGTTGTAATGTTTAATTTTCAATTATACTTTCAATATGGCCTGGAACTGGTTGTA
The DNA here is from genome assembly GCA_032164185.1 of Moxostoma hubbsi. Classification (NCBI taxonomy): domain Eukaryota; kingdom Metazoa; phylum Chordata; class Actinopteri; order Cypriniformes; family Catostomidae; genus Moxostoma; species Moxostoma hubbsi. The sequence goes on along the minus strand of JAVLUX010000017.1, from coordinate 40,673,007 downwards.
TAAGGCCAGTGCTGCCACAGACTTACGTGAAAATTCCCACTGTCATGTTGTCATCATGAACTGCAGACCAATGCATATAGTTTTACCAGGATGTTGCCTGACTTGACGACAGCTTCAGAAGAGTCCTCATTTTGATCTTCTATGTAATCTTTAATGAAATGTAAAGAGCTGAATTATGATGAACAAATGGGGGGTCTCAAAACTAGGCATTGTTACACTGTCAATGGCTCGTGTGCCGTTTTGGTCTCGCACCTGTTTTAAGCCGTTTTGCGCCTGCCTCTCAGCTGCCATGCTTTCCTACAGGGGCCACACCAGGCCTAATGAGAAGCCAGCTGTCTGTAAATTTATGGCATGTGTGCAAGCGTTTGGATCCCCAACTGGCCCTGCAACATCAGACCACACTGCAAACATTCCTAAAACAGGAAGGATTATAAAGCATTAGAAGGACTGGCTCTTAAGCGGGTATGTATGTATATAAACGCATACACTGAGCTGACCCTCTCTACCCACTATCCCAAACCCCAGCTGAGCGAGCATGAGCATGGGGTGGACAGCTGTTTAGTCCCATGACCATTCAAGACTAAATATGTATGTCATACAGCTTTCTTTAACAGTTAGTCACTCCTCCATGAGCTATTTCCTCTACGAAACTACAGTGGCACGAACAAGCATTTGAAAAATTAAGCCACATATAAATGTGTTTGTCTTTGTATTGGAAAACAAAATATCAATTACCAAGTGGCATCTGCAAACAAATTATGCTTTTCTTAGATCTAGCTTCACTTTTCTTAGCTATTATTAGTAGTTGGTTAAAAGTTAATTTTTGGTGGATGTCTCAAGTCCGTTCCACTCAAGTTCACACAGGCTTCGGAACCACATGGCCACTATCTGGACATGTTCCACTAATGTTTCAGAAAGTGTCCAAATACTTTATATCTTATTGTTGAACAGTATACCTATAGTTTTGATATTTTTAACTTTACAAACTTGAAACATTTGCTTACAAAGTGTGCTTGTGCTATTTATCTTTTTTTTTTTTAAGTTTAAAAGCCACTTGATTTGATTTTTTGGCATTAATTGCAATGACATTCTGACATTATAAAGGAATATTCCAGGTTCTATTCAAGTGAAGCTCAAGCGACAGCATTTGTGGCATAGTGTTAATGCCACAAATTGCCAAAATGCCATTTGTGACTGGTTACCAAAGCAGCAGAGGTGTCTGTTACATCATTTTCTTGGCACACCCAATAGTTTTATCTGAAGTGAAACTGCCTCTGGAGTTTTGCAGGGTAATGAAATATTTTCAGTATGATGTGCATAAGATGCACGACAAGTATCTCAGTTTAACACACTTGATTGTGACCAATTCATTTATTTGGTATATGTACATTTATAGTCATTTAAAAATTATCTTGATGATGTACTCATTTTACTCTGACTTAAGTTTGCAGGGCTATACTGTACTAAACCCCTGTGCTATATATACTAGGGCTACAACGGTACACAAAATTCACAGTTTGGTCATGCTTTGGATTTGGTACAACAGGGAAAACAAAGAATCTTTCTTTTATTTATTTTGAAAACATAAAACAATAAATTCTTATGATGGCTCATTTATACGAAATAACATTACAAAACTTAAGAGCCTCTTATATTACATTGTATGAAAACATAATAATACAAGTAAACAAAATATAATAATTGTAACAAAATTGTCTTTTGCCTTTCAGATCACCAGTTGTACATATCGCTCAATTTTTTATTTTTACAGGAAAATTAGAATATCCACATTGTCAGAGGAGAGGACAATTCGTGGACAATTACAGTGCATGCTTTTTTTATATAGAGCGGGCAATACAGAATTGCTGAAATGCATTCTTGTAAGAACTTTATAAAGGGGCTGAAGCACGTTAAGCAGATGCTTAAATCCCGTGTTCTTGGTGACTGAGTATGGTCGCATATCTGTTGCAATAAATACTCATATGGCGTTCGTTCTCGCTTTATCTCTGTCTGAGCTTGCAGAGAGAGGCTGCTTGTACGCCGTGGCGAGACTGACTTGCACAGGCTGTTTATGCTTTTCTCCTGTAAGCTCAAGAGACACGTGGATGATGTCGCCGCAAATGAGTCATCATGTTTGATGTGCTACCTGAGACGCCCGACTTCATTGCAATAGAGCCGACACACAGCCTTCGTCTTGTTCACTACTCGTTGCCCAGTATTACTGTAGTTTTCTGAGAAACCCTAATACTCCCAAACAACAGATTTTAGAGACGGCAGCTGGTCTTCAAACTCTAGCTTAAGTCAGACATATCTGATTTGCAATTTTTTTTTTTTGTGTACTGACCTCCGCTCTGTTCTGTGAAGTTTTGGTTCTGCGAGATCCCGTGTTGCTCCACAATCCTTGTTCATTTTAGTTCCACACGGTTTTGTTAAAGAATTACTTTGCATTTGAGAACAAAACTTCAAACCAATTTGCATTTATTGTAAAGAAAAATAGATAAACACACTTCAAGCAGAACATTTAACGAAAAGAAGCTTGTTACGTTTTAAATGATAAAGATATATGTTTTAAAATTAAGACAAAGATTTGGACAGTTGATAAAGGCTACATTAAAGAATGCAAGTTTGCAATCCTTTCATTTGCAGAACTTCTTGACAACGTCTGGGCATAGAATCAACTAGTTATTGTAAAAGCTGTGGTGAAACTTTTCTCCAGGTTTCAGCCACTAAAACTTTCAGTTCATCCACAACAGATCATTGACGATCTGACATTTTCTTCATAGGTGCTCTCTCCAGATAAGCAAAAATGTCATTTTCAATCCTCCACAATTTGGTATATTGCAAAAAACTTCACAAATGAAGGACTTGTGAATGAGCACAGAAAGCGCTCAGGCAGACCCAGAAAGACAACCAACAGATTGGACAGGATAATTGTGAGTAAACAGGAGAGAAACAGGCAATTCAAGAACGGGCAAGAAACGGCTACAAGGATTGCCTCACACATCAATGAGAATTATCAGATACAACTTCGAAACAGGTCAATGAGTATTGGTACAGAGAGATAGGCGAAAACCATTAATTAGTTTAAAGAAAAAGAAAGCCAGGATAAAGTTAGCAAAATGTCAGATTGTCGATGTTCTATTGTGGATGAACTGAAAGCTTTGGTGGCTGAAACCTGGAGAAAACTTTCACTACAGCTTTTACAAAAACTTGTTTATTCTATGCCCAGACGTTGTCAAGAAGTTCTGTGAATGAAAGGATTGCAACCTAAAAATTCATTCATTTTTAAGTTCAGCTTAAGCGTTCAAATACTTTTGGGGTCCACTGTGTGTATATATGTTTTAGGTTTCATAGGTTTGAGCTAACCCATTTATGTTTGTAGTACAATGTCTGGCTATACTACTATAATGCAAGTTGCAGAAGAAACAGCACTTAAACAGACTTAAAGAGAAGCTAAAATAGTGACCGCACAATTAGATGAATCACATGTAACTTAAAACATTAAATAAACTGAGCGTAGATTTATCTGGCATTTAGTGATTATTTTTTTTTTAAATAAAAATGAAGGTGTATGAATCCTGAGCAGGGTTGAATGTGGAGCCTGTGCTGAGGACAGAGTCAGTGGGTGAAGTGGGTAGGTGTGAACAGTGATGGACTGTGTAGCATGAACACACTAGATGCCTTTGTGCAGGGCAGACTTGAGTGGGCATCAGCTTAACTACTGTTTACACAGCGAGGGGAAAGAGTGTGAAGTTTATTTTAAACTGTGTCTAAGGAAGCAATGAGGAGGGAGTACAGACAGAATTATATGATGAATCAGGATGGTCGTGCTCTGACATGGGATGAGTTTTGGACTAAAAAAAAAAGCATATCTTGGTGTATCGTAGTGTCTGACAAGTTCACACATTAGAAGAACGTTGGTGATTGGCTGCAAGTTAACCATGATCTTGGGGTTTTTGTCGCAGACTAATCACAGCTTACATTGAAACCTCCTTAGTCCAAAATCCTGCTCCCGTAACTATTTTAAACATCAAATATGCTCTGATTTACTGAGATTGTGTCGTGTTCCACAGCATTTTTCGCTTTCGAGTCGCAGTCACACTACACTTAGCTCTTCATTCACTTGAATTTATATGCAATTGAATTCGGGAGACCGGAAACGCAAGCTATTTAAGAAATTTTGCATTCCACTGCACACAAAAGCTCTGACCTGCAAATTTGGATGAAGAGAAGACTTATGACAAATTGAAGAATGAAACATTGCACACTGACCATTTGGCTCAATATAAAAAATGCATATTTTAAAGCTGGACATATTTGTTATTGCAGGAAAGTGAGTAGACAGTATATCGTAACATTTTAAATATTATATTATTTGTGATTTATTTATTAAAACCAGAAGCCTAAATGCTCAAAGCCTAGTGTGACCGCTACTTCAGTGTAAACTGTGTAAACTCGGGGTAACTTGCCGAGCCTGGTTTGGATGTAACGTGACTAATGATGGACTTCATTCTTAAAATGGAATGCATAGACTTTCAATTAATTGCCAAAAATAGCCTTCATCAGCCAGCTAACAAAATTTTCCACTGTGGATAGTACCTGGTACTTTTTTAGTACCACCTTAGTCGAGGTTTCAAGCGAGCCAAGATACTAAATGTGATGTCAAAACCCTGCAGATCACTGAATTTTCACAACCAGTGTCACTGGATTTGCAACACGGGACACCAACCCACTAGTTTTAAAGTTCGCAACAGCGATAGCAGTATCATCTGTTCATGTGACTTTCGAATTGTAAAAAGAAATAAAAAGTGTGCAAAACCACGCCGTTGTCAATAAACGAGGTGCAGATGTTCTTCTCGTTGGCGACAAATGAAAACACGAAACAGAAAAGTCTTTCAGGAAGTGTCTCAGCTGTTGGCCGCACACGTCAACCAGTAGACCTACCAACATTGTAGGGAAAAGTACAAAAATTTAAAAGTGGACTACAGAACAATCAGGGACCAAAACAGATGGAGTGGTTCAAACAGAAGAAAGTGAAAGTGGTTCAACCAAATGGACGCTATGGATGGTACGTTAACTCAATACTCTATAGCTTAAATTTATTAGTTGATATAGTTCATATTTGTGTTGCGTTTAAGATGATGTCATGGAAGTAGAGGCGGCGCAGCTATGACGATCAGCCTATAATCCCACCCATGTTGAGGCACAATAAACTGCAGCAGAAAAGCAAGCTCAGAAAGGTAAAGCAAGTCGAACCGTAACGTTCAGTGGAAAAGTGACATATGTGAACTTCTGCAATTAATCCAGGCTGAACTTCAATGACATTAGTCATTAATCTTGCAGTTCATACAAAATCTTTGTTTAAACACTAGCCCTTAACACTTACGTAGTTTACTAATGTTAAACCACCTTGCACTGCATATAAATAACTAAAATTGGCATTATATGCATGCTTGTTAGTCAGCTTTTTTATTATGTAGTTTTGTATGCCGTGTTACAGTCACCTTTGTCTTGCTCACTGGGGTTAGAAATACAATTATTATTTAATTATTTGTTTTTATACACAATTTACAATCATATTTAATCAAACTACACAATTATCACTCCAAGACTTAATGGTTTCATTTTCTGGTAATGCATGATTTGCTGTGAAGCTGTTTTGAAACGATGTGTGTTGTGAAAGGCGCTATACAAATAAAAATGACTTAATGAATCTAAAACCATTGTTATGTGGACCACTTCTTGTTTTTGAAACCAAACCCAGTTGTTATGCAATCCGTGCCACTAGATCATCTGCTTGCTCTGGAATTTTGTGAGGAATATCTAATTTTGCACACTTTATACCGAAGCCGCACCTTACAAGCCGTGCACTATGATGCTTTACAGTAAACTCTACAAGTTTTTACCAGAACTTAATTTGCATCTGCGCTTCTCAATGCTTAAGGGCATTGTGGTGGCAGACATTTTGAACTCACATGACCCAGTGATCATCTGGAACACAAGCTGCCTGGAGCTTTTATCATGTTTTGAGGCTTGTGGCTAAGTGGGCCCCCATGACTTGCATGGAGAAGGAACCCAGTGGTACAAACCCAACCCTGTGATCCAGCAGAGAACATCCTCTTTTCATAGATGCCTTTTTAAAACAAGACTCTCAAAGTCTGAAACAAGCTCTTATGGCTTCAAATAACAGCTACTATCTTAGAACCCAGTGACCACATTGGAAATTCTCGTATTAAACATTAACGCCAGACATTTTTATATGGTCTCTTTCTGTTTTAGTGTAGCAAGAAAGACTGAAATATTGTCGTTTAAGTCAGAGTTTTAAGGCATAGTTCACTCACAAATAAAAAAAAAAATGTCATTCTTTACTCTCCCTCAGCTTGTTCCAAACTCATATGACCTGTATTTTTCTCTTCCATGGAACATAAAAGATGTTAGGCAGGTTTATTTTTGTCATACAATGGAAGCATGTAGCGACTACAGGCTTCAAAAAAGACTAAAAGGCACCATTAAAGTAGTCCAAAAAAGTTGTGCGTTTATGTTTAGTGTGAGGAAAAGACCGAAATGTAAGGTTCACCCAAAAATGTAAATTCAGTTATTGTTTACTGGCTATTGTTAAAACCCCAAATAACTTTCTTTTTCTTAACACAAAGTGAGAATAAAAATTGTTCTCAGGGACGTCTGAGTTTAAGTTTATAGTGACCACCTCTTCAGGCTACTTAAAAGATGCAAAAGTATAATTCAGAAGTCTAATTAATTATTTTATGCAACTTGTGCCTTGTTCTAAAGGCATACAATACGGTTTGGTGAGAAACAAACCAAAATCTAGTGTATTACTTATTGAAACCCTTGACCAATCATTGCTCTCCTGTATGTGTTCATGAGAGTGCACAAGAGCAACTGAATACATAGCCCTTCCTCACAAAATGGGTTGTTCAATCAAAAACGTATCTAAAAATAGGTCCGCCACTGCGTTAGTAACAGTAGAACCACGACTGAGCAGCACACAATCCAGAGAACCAAATTTACAAAACGTGTCAGAAGAGTTTGAAGTTGAAGGATATATGCATTTCTATGCCTATTAGCATGGACCTGAACACTTGGAAATCAAACATCATACAGGTTATACAGGTTATACATGAGGGTGAGTAAATTATGACAATTAGCATTTTTGTCATCTAAGATGACATTTAACAATTTGATATTGCACCCATTTCCTTGAAGTCCACCATGTGTATTTTGCAGAATTGCGTTTTGTTGCTAGTGTTAAATACTAAAATTATATGGCAAAAATAATCATTCCCAATACTGTTTCCACTAAACATAGGCACTGTGTGAAGTTCATTAAGTTTGTGCCAGCCTTCCTTGAAAATAATCTTGCTTGTGAAGCAAAAGCGTTCTTTTTAAGCAGACCGCTCTTTTTATCGTATCATATATTCCCACAGTTGGATTGGAATATGGTGGTATGCATTTAAAACCCTTCAGGCAACCTGTGCCAACCTAAGCTATTTTGAGATTTGTCGAAGATAGAGTTAGGAGGTAAGAGGTGTCTGTTCCAGACCCCTAGTGCTTTAAACGTTGTCCATGTGGGATGAGTTTGAAGTGTTTGTGGGTTTTTGTCAGGAAGAGTTATAGCCAAGGATTAAGGTTTACTGTGGGAACATTTTGGATGAATCATGTATGACGTAGCCATACACCACTTTAGAAAGAATATTGCATAGAAGAGAATGTACATGTAACTCACACTCACAAGTTCTGTTCCTAAATCTAGTGAACTGCCTACTTAGACAGTATTTTTAGTCGTCATTGGCTTGTTCCACTTGTGAAGGCTGTTCCAAAAGTAGGAATTATATTTATGCTGCCTTGTGTTGCAGTTTTGCTGTCAGAAATGTCAAGGACAGATTTTGACTGCATGCGTGGTTGTATGCGTTTTTGCATGTTTTGAGATGTAGACAAAGGAAGGATGATATAGAAGACGCCTTAACATCGGGAAGCACTGGGGATGCCTTGGTATGCTGTGACAAAAGTCAGATTGGAGAGGGAGTTTGTCCTCATGGTTTACGAGAGTTTCCTGACCTCAGTGGGGAAGGCAAGCCGTTGACCGTTTTCTTTTGAAATGCACACACGAGTTCCACACCCATTGCATTGACCTGTAACTGGTCCATTTCAAGCCAAACTATTTTTGGTTTGAATTTGAACCCCAGTATAGAAAACTGCACTCACGGTTGGAAGTTTTTATGACACTTAAGTGGAAATGAACTATGTGTTATGATGTCACTAGATTAAAACATTGACTGAGGCTTTGTATTAGGGGGGAAGAAACATTGCCAGCTCAAACTGTAGACCAGTTTGGATACTGGCCTTTTGGCTAGATATCAACCGGTATTATGTTTTTATGTTAACAATAAGGTTCTGTTTGGGTAACAGCTTTTGCAGTAGGTATCATGAACTAACAATGAACAATGATTGCTTACATCATTTGTTTTTCTTGGTTAATGTTAATTTATCTAAATACTATTGTTCATGGTAGTCCACACTGCATCAACTCATGTTACATTTGTAATGGAAAAAAGTTTTAGAATATGAAGAAATTAACATTAACCTTGGTTACAGCATTCTGTAATGATATGCAGTAGCAGTTTTTAATCATTGTTAAAAAATTATTGTTTCTGCTTTTTGCTAAAATAATACATAAATAATCATTAAACTACAACAACTGCATGCATCAAGAAAATTATCAGTATTTGTTCTGCCATTTATATTTAAGCCAATTTGTTTTGCTAATTTGCCAATTGACTTTTTTTTAAAAGTTGAGTAATTATGCAAACAACCATTATATTTATTCCACTGTGAATGCCGTTGTTTCCTGTCTAATTCATAGTAGAATAAAGGTGATAAGTGATTAGATAAATGGCGGCAATTATCTGTTGACCCGATATTGAAGAACTGATAACCAATTGAGTGTTTAAGTGATTAAAAAAAGTCTGACTATCATTAAAAAAAAACATTGGTCGAACCAATTATCGGTCTATCTCTACTTTTGGTGTAATAGTTCACACTGACTCAGTGTTTGGCCACAATTGTGCATGCATCTGTGAGGGTTTTGTTCATAGGCATGCCTCCTTGATTTGCAATTCATTATATTCCTGAAGGGCACGCATGACCTGAATAAAGCTGAAATGGCAGCCTTTCAGTCCACCGGTCCTTAGTCCATGCAGGATGGCTGGAGATTCTGCTGGCATTGCCTCTTGTCAGCCTTCATATGTAATGTAATGGTACATTATTTGTATTATTTCTGGGCTTTTTTAATTTATTTTGTTCCTATTGTTATTTATTTTTAGTTTTTTACAACAATAACAAAAGTTTAGACATTGCAGAACGTTATATTTGGGGCGTGTTCACACTTGCAGGTTTGGTTCAATTAAAACGAACTCTGGTGCGATTGCTCCGTTAGTGCGTTTCATGTGAACAAGTGTGAACGCTGCCATCCGAACCTTGGTGCGCACCAAACAAGCGGACCGAGATCACCTAGTCAATAGTGGGTCTCGGTCCACTTCCAAACGAACTCTGGTGCGGTTCGACTGATATATGTACGAAGCATGGACCAAAGACATCTAAACAGAACAGTAACAGGAAGTAATTTGCCTTATACTGATCTCAAGCATACCTGATTCTACTCATCATAGGAGCTATGTTGCCCATTACAGTTCGGTACAGGCATCTGAACCACCGTCAGCTGTCCTTGCAGCATATCTTCATTTGTGTGTGTAACGGAGGAATCCCTGCCATGGCTTTGACTCCTTTACACATTTTATTAACTCTTCGTTTGTTCTCAGCTGGTAAAAATACCACCATATATACATATATACATCCAACGAACGCATTTAGCCCAGCAGCCAGCATTGTTTTGTATGTTTGGAAGTTCCATCCCATAATATGCATAATTAAAGCTGTCCAGTCAGGTTGTGACCTTATCCTTTTGTTTTTTGCATCTTTAGGTTTGGTGTTAAAAATGCCAATGTGAATGCAAAGCGAACCAGGACTATATGTATCATTTTCTTTTATGGTCTGGACCAAGAGAACCGAACTACAAGTGTGAACACACCCTTAATCTTTAGAAATTAAAATATAAAACCTTTTTTATGATTTGTTGTTTGCTTACATAAGAGCTGGTTCAAATGAACCTTAAATCTGTTTTGTTCAGGAAAGTGTGTCCTTATGTACAATTATGAGCGATTGCACTTTTGCGTTCTTGCACTACAGTACACGTTTCTGCTAATCCCATTTGATTGCATAAAGACCTGCAAAGGAGTCCTTAAGCAACTTCATTAAGACTCTTAATATTTCACTTCCTCATGTGGGGGTCATTAAGTTTAAGTGGTTTCTCAAGGAGAGATCGTTTTGGATGTACTGTGTTTCCTGATCATCCATTGTAGCACTTTGATGTTCACTGGCATATTTAAATTCAGTGAAATAGTAATTGTTTTATTTAAGTTTAATTCAAGTATGCTTTTTGGAGTATTTCAGGAATAAAACATATTTTATAATAAATAGTTTATTGTATTTAACAAGTTAGACCATGTTTATTATTGGTGATTATCAATCAAATAAAGTAATTATTCTGTTTCCAAGCAAACAGGTTGTTTACCATCTGCACACGTGCAGATTGTATGTGAGGCTGTCTTGTCAATTCGTCGCCATATATGTGGGGTGTGTTGTCAAGGTGTGCTGTTTGTGAATGACTGTCTTTGTCCACAGAATGGCCCCTTTTTAAGCATCATATCACCAACAGCAGAGTGCTTGTTAAATAAGGTTTCATTCTCCAGACTCTCTCTCTCATTCTGAATGAATATATTGTGACTGACCTGCGATCAGAAGAACTCAAAAAACCTGAGAATGAAACGTAGCACTGTGAATGCCGCACCAGTGTGCTTTCAGTTCTCCATGGCTGTCTTTATACACCCAGTTTATGTGCAGGGAAATTCAATTGTGGCCAAGGAAAAACTTTTTCCATTGAAGAAAACATGGAAAATGTTTATGCTCTAGTCTTGAGCAAACACGATTTGACCGTTAAAGGTGATGAGGACACAAGCTAGGTTTGTTTTAAGGAACGTGTTGTTTTTTGAGGTTTTATGCAAAAGCTTTACCTTATGTTGAGTTATTATGGGATTTTTTTCTAACGGAACAACCAAGTGGAATGTATTTGAGCGCTGACGGAAATACTCTGAAATGGACAGTCTCTCCTTCTGTGATAAAGAACGTCTTTGTGTGATTTAAGAGTTTTAATGGGGATCATACATCATATTGGCAAGAACAGTGAAGAACCTTATTGTATTAATTAGACACACAGACGTGAGTGTATGCACTAAAGTTGTAATCTGTGTTTGGAGGGACTTATTTTTGTAGCAGGTTCTCGGTGTTATTAAAGTGGTCACGAAATGCTATTTTTTATTTTATTTTTTTACAATTTTATTATCTTCCCTTGAGGTCCACTGATAATGTCAGTAATTTTGTACCAGAATTGTCAGTTTAGTAATAAATGATAATTTTCCACCCTGTCTCTGGCCCTCTGTCTCAAACACTCGGTTTTGACCTCCGCATCTTCTATAAACTTATATATATATATATATATATATATATATATATATATATATATATATATATATATATATATATATATATATATATATATATATATATATATATATATATATATATATATATATATATATATGCCTACTGTTCTGATTGGCTAACATTGTGCAGCCCTTCAAATACAGTCATATTTGAAACTCAATCAAAAGAGAATGAACAAGCTCACCACAACATTATAAAACATAATGTCAGGGTTTACACATATCGCACATCCAACACATTGCATCCGAATATATTAAACGGGTCTCAAGTACAGCACCAACATAATTATCACGAAGTCATGGCATGTGCAATATTCATGAATGACATTGTTTACACATGGTTTTGCGGGCATGTCCAAGGGTTTATTCCAAAACCGTCCTCTGGAGGCAGTATTTTAAGACATCATAGGCATGCTCCCTACCCGAAGGCTGTTCCAAAAGATGGGTATCTTAATTATACTGCCTCTTAAGATGTCTAGTTTTGGCCAAATTCTAAGGTAGCACCGGATGTATCCTTCCCAAGGTTGGCGATCCCAGAATGCACCATGATGAGCTTGGTGGAAAAATTAATCCAAGATGGCGGAAAAAGCGAAAGCAATTTAAATGACAAATATACTTATCCATTAAACACTGAAAAATATTGATAAATAACAGTTTAATATGATACAAATGGACTATTATACCCAAAATGTGTGTGCGCTGTGCGTATTAAGGCTCATTAGAGGATCGCATTGTTTCTCTTGCATCACCTGAATTGAATTCAGTTGCGAGTTGGGTGTCCTGTGTGCAGTGCGTGAGGAGCACTATTTGACTGATGCGCGGGGCTGCCACCTATGTAGAGTATTCCAAATCGCTCTAAATGGTAAATGGTCTGCACTTATATAGCGCTTTATTAACCTTAGCGGTTTTCAAAATGATTCCTTCACCCATTCACACACACACTCACACATCAATGACGGAAGAGCTGCCATGCAAGGAGCTAGCCTTCCATTGGGAGCAACTTGGGGTTCAGTGTCTTGCCCAAGGACACTTTGGCATGTGGAGGGCGAGGAATCAAACCGCCAACCCACTCAAACACCTGAGCCTATGCTCTCTTATGATGCATAATTTCAGCAAGGATTCTGCCATTGAAGATAGATGCCTATGTTGGCAGTAGACAGCAAGGCAGCTTGCTAAGGTTTAGAACCGACCCTAAGTGTTTTTATCGGCCCCGTTCTTCAACAGATCCTTTGCAAAGCTTGGATTGTATTATGACTGGTTCACAAGCAGTCCACGCAGATATTAGCTGCACATACTGTACACAGTCCATAGCACGGTGAAACATGATGCACACATGTGCACTGAGGTATCCCAACTAGTATTTGTTTACATACACCAACAATTTAAAATAGCGCAAATGGCCGCAAGAACTGGTCACATCTGCAGTCCTCATGCCTCCGTGCAGCATGCCTAAGGCACGTTCATGCAGATGAGCAGGGACCCTGGGCATCTTTTTCTTGGTGTTTTTCAGATTCAGTAGAATTTGCATTTGCATTTATCAGCATTTAAGTGAGGCAAAGGGCACTTTTTCAAAGAAATATTGGTGAATGGATCTATATCGGGCTATCGGCCAGTTACAGTGTTATTGTAACGGCTATAAATTTCCTGATAGGTTCACCACTAAAGATTACACATCTGAATAATGTTTTCCAGATAACTGGAACAGAAACCACAAACTACCTCTCAGCTCAGCGCAAAATATAAAAGTATGTTTCTCTCCATCAATTTTACACTCTCTCTATTCATGCTTAGCTTGTCTTATTTATAACCACTTAAAGCTAGTGATTTTTTTTATTCCTCTTAACAATATATTAATATCTTGAGGTTATACAACTTTAAGGGTTGCAGTCGCATGCATTGTATTTAGTTTTTGTTTTTTGTTACTTTTTATACATACAGGAGAACAAGGACAGAAAAACATGTGGAGATGTTGAAATGTTGCGAGCCAGATTAGGATTTAAGGCACATGCATGACCATCATTGTGCTATTTGTTCTATTGGTAGTTAATGTTTGAATAAATAGCCTAAATAATACATAAATCTGATGAAGCACTGATCTTGAGACCAGGGACAGAACGTGTTTCAAATGTTATTTTTTTAATACTAAATTCATTAGAAATTGATATTGTGGCAGGGCGGAGGACGGGGCCGGGTCGTGACGATACACACCCGGTCCCGTATCGGGCTAATCAAGCCTCCGAGAGGGATAAAGGCCGATGGTATACGGTGGTGCGGAGCGAGAGATCATTTACGGGCATGTCCGTCATATGTGTGTTTTGTGTCTTTTAAGTTTACTATTAAAATGTTATTTATGTTGACAAGCCGGTTCTCGACGCCTCCTTTCCATTGAACTGCGTTACACTGGTGCCGAAATCCGGGGACGGAGGAGGGATACGCCGTAGTAGAGTTCTCGCCACTACCGTCCACCCCAACGGAGCAGCTGCGGCCATCTGCCGGGGGACGAGGAGCCCAGCTGCCTGGAAGCGGAGGAACGGCCGCTGACCGCGAGAGGAGAAGGGGCTCTTAGCCGACTGCCTGGAGCGATCAGGGGCGGAGGAGTCCCCTACTAGCCGCTGAAACGCCTGGAGCTTTATTTGGCCATTTAATATTGTGACCTCTTGCTGAGGATGTACTTCTAAATCTAGAGCATACATTAAAAAATTCTGATGAAATAATTTAAAAATAAAAGTTTTTAATGCCCTAAGCATATACATTTCCTTTAGATTTAACTTTTTCAATATTTTTATTTTTAAGAATTTCTTGATTTTTAACATAAAGATGACTTTTGTATGTAGGACATGTTTTGTCCCTTACCTCAACAATCAGTGAAAGACTATAAACACCTCCTTAAGAAAAACATTGAACGTCCCCCATTGTTGTTCAGCCAAGCACAAAAATTGAAAATTGGCAAGATGGGTAATCCCAAGAATATACTGAATGTCACTGTCAATTTTGTCTGTTAATCTTCTTGGGAATTAAGAGAGAAAAGAACACATTTTACACTGTTTTTGAATGTGGCCACAGATTTGTTCACATTTTCTGACTAAATGGGTGTTACACTCAAAACACCTGCAGTTATAGAGTTTTGTTGCAGTTTGCTTCGTTTAAGCTTCTTTGTTTGACATCAAAGGATTGACACCTGAGACATTTGAAAACGTTTAATGCCCACCCCCCTCTGATGTGAAATGTTGTGTGTGAAATGTCGCAGCAGTTCATTGATCATCAGCCTGAGGCATCAGGGTGTGACGGGGCCCTCCCACCTGCCCAGCCAAACAAAAAGCATCGGTAGGGAACATTTTGTGTCAGTGTGCAGGAGTTGGAGCACAGCGGATCATGCATCACACACACCAACACAAAAAGTCCAGTGACGTGCATGATATGACATGTCTGGTTGAACCCTTGTGGAAGATGACTAACACAACACACAACCACACACGCTCTCTGCCCCCGGCTACAAACCAGGGAAGTGCATACCAGGAAGTACCAGGGCATAAAGGGATAGTTCACCCAAAAATGTAAATTCTGTCGTTTACTCACCGTGATGACTTTCTTCCATGGAAGACGAGTCAAGTTGAAATTATGATTATGAAAATTTATTATTTTTTTTTGTTTGTTTTCATTCTTTTAAGAAGTTTTTTCTTTTTTTTTTTTTTTTTTTTTTTGGCACTTGTTGGAGCTGTTTTGTATTTTGAGAGGAAATGCTACTCGGTCAAGATGTCTATGTTTGTCCTTTTTCCTCTGCTCCTATGGGTCAGAATGTCCTGCTGCAGGTACTAAACTAGGCCAGAGGTGCTTCAAGTGCCACTTACTGTTCTTGCTTTGTGTAGTTAGCAGAGATGTGGTTTAGATGGAATGCAGATGTTGTGAAATCTGTGGTAATGTAATTAAAATGGCCACCTAAATACCAAACAACAAATATCAAACATGCTTCAAATGTGACTTGGGCATTCATAATTTTTATTACTCAGTTAATTAGAAATTAATATATTAATACTATAATATTTATAAAAATATATGTCAGTATTTGTCTTTTGATTTTAAATTAAGTGTTAAATGAAATGAAGCAGCTGTTTTCGCACTAGCTAGGGTATACTACTTTTTTCTGGATGCCTTTCCATCTTGCGCAATTGAGCGCGCAGCCTTTTAAAGCATACTCTGTTTACTGAGATGGCACATGCGCACTATGACTGCTTTGTGATGCTCTTTGGCACAGTCAATGACTGGTGCATGCACAACCGATGGGTAAAGACGCCCCTACACACGGACAGTCTGCACACGCTGTTTTGATGAGGAAACATGCATTGTTCATTTTGCGCGAGATGTACCGGCACATGGAAAATGAAAGTATACTTTGGCCTTTTGTCATTAATTTGTTATTATGAATAGTCTTACCTTTTGGTTTGCATCCATCAAGTTCCATGTAAGAAAAGAAAATAATCACATGATATATCATTTTGGTCATAACACCCACCCTCACTACATTCCTTTTGAAAGACAAAACGTACTGTACTGATGCTGACTTCCACCCCTGGAGTCGCTAGTGAATCCAGGGTGTGCTAAGTGACTTTAGACAGGTCTCCTTAGCAACCAAATTGGCCTGGTTGCTAGGGAGGGTAGAGTCACATGGGATAACCTCCTCGTGATCGCAATTAGTGGTTCTTTCGCTAATGCGGCGCTTTGTGCATGGATCGCGGAGAGTAGCATGAGCCTCTACATGCTGCGAGTCTCTGCGGTGTCATGCCCAACGAGCCACGCGATAAGATGCGCGGATTGAGGCGAGTAACTTTCCACCATGAGGACGTACTAAAAATGCTGTTGTGCAACTGCTGGTTATCCCTCTTCACATTTCTCAGGGTCTGATTGAGCTCAGACTGTCAGATTGTGACATTAAGGGAATTTAAATCAATCCATTTTTACCTTTTGTCTTTTTTCCCCCTAGGAGCGACAAAAGAGATTGGATCTGCATTGACCAGAATGTGTATGAGACACAGAAGCATTGAGAACAAACTCAAACTGTTCACCACGTAAGTCTATTTACTTATTTTGTTTTTTATAAGCTGATTAGATGTATTATTAATGATTATCCATTACACAACACATTACATATGTATGCGTTTAAATGGTGTGTTTGTATGTTTGGCAGGGCTCTAATGGATAACTTGATCAGTCCTCTAGAAATGAAAATAGAAGAATGGAAAAAAGTTGCCAGTCAGCTGGATAAAGATCATGCCAAAGGTATCGGCCACTTTCCCTTCATGATACAATCAGAATTCAACAGGTTTAGTATTTAGTCATGCTGTGCATAAAAAAAGTTTCTTCTGTTAGCCAGAAGGTAAAGTATCATCTTAATCCTTGAATAAGGGTGTTGCAGGCTAACTAGGGTAAAAGGGATAGTTCGCTCAAAAATGAAAATTCTGTTATTATCTACTTAGCGTCATGTCGCTCTAAGCATATATAATGTTTCTCTTTACGTGGAACACAAAAGGAGTTAAGAGGTACCATTGTATGCTGGCTTTTCTGTACAGTGAACACTGTGGCAACCGGGAGCTGTCAAGATCCAAAAAGCACTAAACGAACCATAAAAGTAGTCCATGCAACCTGTGCACTATAGTCCAAAAGTTCTGAAGCCATATGATGGCATTGTCTGAGGAACGGACCAAAATTTGCCATTATTCACTGAAAATATTGCCTTCTGCCTTAACTCTCAAATCTCATTTATGCTAATGCTTGTTCAAAATGAATGCGTTATTGAGACATGCAATTGATTTTTTATATATATATATATATATATAATATACACTCAGTGACCACTGCATTAGGAACACTTGTACACTGATTTTTTTTTCATGCGATTTATCTAATCAGCCAATCGTGTAGCGACAGTGCAACACATTAAATCATGCAGATACAGGTCAAGAGCTTTAGTAAATTTTCACATCAACCATCAGAATGGGGCCCGGGTAGCTCAGTGGTAAAAGACGCTGGCTACCACCCCTGGAGTTCGCGAGTTGGAATCCCAGGGCATGCTGAGTGATTCCAGCCAGGTCTCCTAAGCAACCAAATTGGCCCTGTTGCTAGGGAGGGTAGACTCAAATGGGGTAACCTCCCCATGGTCGCTTTAATGTGGTTCGCTCTCGAGTTGTGCGTAGATACCACGGTGGATGGCGTGATCTCCATGGATTCTGAGGTCAACTGAGATTCGTCCTCTGCCACTCGGATTGAGGCAAGTCACTACGCCACCACGAGGACTTAGAGCAAATTGGGTATTGGACAATCCAAATTAGGAGAAAAGGAGGATAAAACCCATCAGAATGGGGGAAAATGTCTGTATGTTTAATTTTTGGTTGACTTTTAATTTTAAAGGGGTCATATAATAAAGAATGACATTTTCCTTGATCTTTTGAGAAGTAGTTAATTGTACTATGAAAACAATGTATCTTTAAAAAACCCTCACTTCATCTAGTCACAATGTCATAGTACAGAGGATGTTGGATAAATCCTATTATTCCCATGCACCAGAAGAAAGTCAAATGTGCGAAGGTTTGCCAAACCTTGTGTTGTTCCTGCCGCTTTGCATATCTTTCCGGAGAATCCCAGTGTTTGAATGAATGGCTGAACTTTATTTTTAACAACATCCCTGGTAATTTCCCTGATCCCTGAGTCCGACCTTAACAATAAGAGCAGCACATTTCAGCATTAATTGTTTTGTGAACCTTTAACAATGTAATACAGGTTATGTAATGAGGCAAATTTGAAGGACAGGGCAGATCAAAAACTTAATAGGACTTAACAGCAAACCCGCAGCTTGCGAGCCTGCAGCAAATAATTGTTTCCCATTTACTTGGAAGTCTTGAAGGCACAGCAGCAAAAAGGGCTGGTTAAATTGTAAGGGTGAGAGAGAGGGTTGGAAATGGCCATAAAACATTACATTATGACTGTTTTGATATTTTAATTGTATCTCAGGGAAATATATTACATAATTAAAAGAAAATAATATGGCATGACCCCTTTAAGACCAGCACTGTCTTGTAAGCTGTACTTGGTGAACACTGTTAATTATTAAATGGCTCTCAACTCTGTGGGAGTCACTCAGACAGTTATATCACAGCACGTAATGGTTCATTATTTATAAGAGCAATCCATTATATGTCATATAAAAGATTAGTCATTCAATCACCACCTGCAGTATAGACTTGATTCACAACTCCCCAGTTAAAACACATCTACACCCACACGATCTCAAACACGTCTGACTGAGGTCACTAAAGGGTCGTTTTATTCGACAACGTAAATGTGAATAATATTTTTGCGTCGCTTGCTAAGGCAAGCAGCGCTATTACAATTGTTTAAGGATTAAAAATTGGGGCTGGACTGTCTGTTAGCTGACCAATGAAAGACAAGGGGGGTGTTCTGGAAATCTGTTTGGAAATCATTATTTTTGCAATTTTGTTTGGTGTGGCTGTTTTTCAGTTGTTCTCACTAAAAAGTCTAAAGTTTGTTTTCTTGTCCTTTTTTCCAGAATACAAAAAAGCACGTTCAGAGATCAAGAAGAAATCTTCAGACACTATTAAACTGCAGAAGAAAGTTAAAAAAGGTAAAAATGACCACAGATAGGAAATTTCATAGTGCACACCTTGAGTAAATGGTTTCAAAATTGTATTACGTGAGTTGCAACATATAAGTACACACACATCTCATTTTACATCAGATCTCTTTGTCTAAACGCAATAGGGCATGCCCATGCCTTGTGTTGGCACCACGCCCTGTGTTGTCATCGTACCACACCCCATTTGTCACGATACCACGCCTTATGTTGTCATGGCAACATCCTTGCCAATCTTGCCTCTGCTCAAAATGCTCTGTGAACAGAATGTGTGTGTTCAGAATAGTCTATCAGTTCTCATTTGAAGTTTGATATTTTAACTCATCTTGATGTACAAACAAAACATAGCTAAGATAATACATGTAAATGATCACAATATATGTCAAGAACATGTCCAAGTCCCATTTTCCCCTTTTATTTAATTTAAATAATAATAATACAAATAATAATTATTTATACTATTTATACATTTCTGTTGATTCCTTGGTGATATGTGGCCTGAATATATTTTCTTGAGATTTACTCCTTTATATTAAATAGTTCACAGAGATTTTATTACCATTTGAATACATTTGCCTTCATTTTGAGGGTGGTAGAAAGTGTCATGAACAAGTTATCATAAGGGGAGAGGAATAGAGAGCTGCTGGGGTTTATGCAGATGTGTTCTGTCATTATATAGTGGCTTTTGACTGCTTTTAGTTATGTGTGTGTATGTGGGTCGCAGTAAGAGGCTAAACAGTCACTCATTATTCACTCCCGCAGTGGTCTGTTTGAAGGGTCAACACTCCCTCTGTATTCAGCATCCACCCTGACGCAAATGCTTACTCAACATTTTAGAGGGTGGATCAAATGACTTCTGAAACATCAATTTGCAGTGTCCTAATATATGTTTATCAGTCTGTACATGTGTCTGTATACTTTAAAAGAAATGAGCTGTTTTTGACAGAAGACCGTCAACAAAATTCCCCATAGCTCAAGACCACTCACATACTCGCACACGATCAGAGAGAAAAGAGATCACCTATCCTTCCATTGGCATCATCTTTCCCAACACTGTGAAACACCCTGTGTTCATACACTCCTTATGTGGACTCACACTGCATGCCAAAGAAATCTCTTGTCTTGGGAGATCTTATTTAGGAGTGATATGAGCTTTTAGATTTAACTATCACTGAATGACCAGCACATTTGCAAGAAGCCCAAAAGCAAATTTCTGAATCATATGACAACATTTCCCAAAGGAGCAATCAGGAATTGATTGCTGAAGACTGTTTAAGAGGGGGTTCTACAGGTAAATAGGCTAAAATGTTCCCTTTACTTTTATCAAAAATGAAACCGCACAGAAAGCAGTACCTTTAAATTGTGCAAATTTGGCATCTTATTAAATAATCAGAAATGTCCATATTACGAAATTCATAGATTCTGTTCAAATGTGCTCAACTCAGACTTATTTGTCAAAAGGTACAAAACGTTTTGTATTTTGCTTTGTGAATGTGAATAAACAATAAAATGCTCTATAAAATGGTAATATAAATATGATCTTTAAAAACCCCTCTTACAATTAATAGCAATATATTTAAAGTGGCAAAATCTAAACACAATGTATTGCATTTGCTATCTGACCTTAAAGAGCCCTATTATGGTTTTTCAACTATTACCTTTCATGCAGTGTGTTATATAGCTGTTTCTGAATGTAAAAAAATCAGCAAAGTTTCAAAAATCAAAGTGCATGACAAATGGAGTTATTAACTCCCAAAAGAAAGAACCGATTATGAACACCTGAAACAAGTCATTAGTAATTCCAGACTTACTTCCTGTACTAACCTATGCAATTTGCTAACAAAAAACCCACCTCTGGTCTTCATTGGCTTCTCGTAAACAGCTTTGACCCGCCCTCAAACACTACACTAAGCGTTAGACCAATCACAACAGACTGGGACATCTGACCAATCAGAGCAGAGTAGGCTCTCTGAAAGGAGGAGTTTAGAATGAATCCTTTAGAACGGATCATTGAACGAGTCGTTTTTGACACTGGGGAAAAAAGATATTGCTGCAATTTAAATTATGAGCAAATTAAAGTGTTTTTTGACCTTGGATGCATGTAAATCTATTGTATGAGACCTTTAAAACAAAATTAGGCTAATTTAAAAACCATAATAGGTGCTATTATTAGGTGTGATATGAAACCTGTTATTTTTACTGGCTATTATTTTAGATGTTTTCTGAAAATTTGATAGTTTAAGTTGCAAAGTATTGTAGAACATCAAAATGGCTGAATCCAACCAAAATCATCAATTAAGCCTGTAGGACCGCCACTTAACAGTGATCTTTAACCACGTGTCATCAAATGTGTGCCAGTTTGCGGGTGAAATGATCTTCTCTTGAAACAGTCAGTTTTACAAGGTTTGAATCGTTGTATGTGTTATGGTACTTTTCCACTGCACGTTACAGTTCGACTCGCATCAAATCTACTCTTTACTTTTCTAATAAACTATATATAATATAATAAAATAATAACTATATAATAACTAATAAAATGAAGCTTTCAAGCAGAGTATAGAGTTAATGTAACAAAACATACCATCCTCCACCGTGGATCAACGCCAGTCCAGGGCACTCTCCCTCCCATTGTTCGCCGGTCTTCCACTTTTCCTTGATGGTTCTGTAGTCACTTTTAAGTGTTTTTACTTTTCCCTACACTGTTTTGTAGGTCCAGTGGTAGCCGTGTGTGGCCAACAGCTGAGACACTTCCTGAAAGACTTTTTAGTTTCGCTCTTCGCAAATGAGTGGACCGTCTGCACCTCGTTTTTTGACCACGGTGTGGTTTTGCGCACAGCCATTTCTTTTTTCAGAATTCGAAAGTCACATGAACAAATGATACTGCTATCGCTGTTGCTAAATTTAAAACTAGCGGGTTGATGTCCCGTGTCGGAAATCTAGTGACGCTGGTAGTGACGATTCTCCCAGACCAGTCAGTGATCTGCAGGATTTTGACATCACATTTAGTATTGGCTCGGCTCGCTTGGAACCTTGACCGAGGTGATACTAAAAAAAATGATCAGGTACCAGGTACTATCCGCAGTGGAAAACCCCAAAAAAGCGGGCAGAGTAGGATAAAGTCGAGTTGTACCGTACAGTGGAAAAGCCCTTGTAGAGACAGGGGCTGAATAAAGTGTTAGTGTAAGTGAATCAGAGGCCCGTGCTTTTGTACTCAATAAACCCATCCCAGCATTGTTCGATTTACTGCCATAACTTTCACAGATGGTGAGAAAATGAAAATAAATATTGCCTCTACACCCATGATTGCTCTGAAAAAGCCCATCTCTTTATATATTACGTTTGTGCCACTATTCAGTCTACAAGTCTACGGGAGCAATTTGTTCAGAAGAGATTTGGATGTGGAGATTTTGAAATGGCATTGGCACTGAATTATTAAAACTAGTGCACATTAGTATTCCAGCACCGTACCCGCTTTGTTTGAGATGGCATGAAGAACAAGAGTGACTTGGTCTCTTAATTTTTCCTTATCCTCACTTCTATCCTCCTTTTCTAACTATATAATATTCGGGCCAGGGCTGCATATCATCACATCTTGATGACACTGTCCCCATTTTTTTTTTTACCACAGCTGACGAAACATTGATATATATTTTTCTTTTACTCCACTGCACAGCTGTCTCCTCCACATGTTTATGGAGAGGTGTTTGGTAATGACATCATAGCTTCCAACATCTAGACCTGAGGGAATGTGTCTGGCACACACACACTCACACACCTTTGTTTGAATGGCCCTGGGTTATTTTCCCTTCATCTCCAATTACTCCAATTGTTTAAATGAGCTTTTTTTGGTTTTATGTTTACATACTGTGTAGATGTGACTTGTATTATTCCTCTTGGTTCTACTTCATAATCAAGTTTATGTGCTCATTGGTAATTCTTAATTTAATTAATTTATATACAGACCTTCTGACCTTTGCCCTTTAAACTTAAGATGACCCCACCAATAAGCTGTCAATTCCCTACCCAGATTTACTTGAAACCTTAATTTCAGGCCGTTTAACGGTGTATTATACACACTCACACTCCAGTAGAAGGTCATTGCACTTGAGGGCCAAGGTTCATATTTCTTCCTGGAAGTTCAGAGGATTTTAATGAGTTTTGCAACACTAACAAGAAAGTGGAATTACTGAAATTCCAAAAATGCATACACAGCATTTAGAGTTACTGACCATGTTCAAATGCACTTAAGAAAACTGTTTATACCAAGAGTTTTGCAAGTAGCATTCTGATATGTCATATAAACAAGAAAGCTGATTTCATTACACTTTTTAAGGGGTTAAGAGGAAGTGGTTTAACACACCCAGGTTTCTCCCGGAGAGTGTTGCTTATTGTTGTCATTAAACACATATGCAGCGTTCCTACAGGTTTTTGAGAAGTGTGCAAGTGCGTGATCAGACCAGATTGCAAACATCATAGGATGGAGCCCAGCAACAAGTCAACACAGTGGAAAGAATTCAACATTTCTGGGAGTACAGTGGGGAAAAGCGCATACACTATACCCATTTATATATACCAATGCAAAATTTCAACTGTCCCTCACATTTGCGTATATGCGCTAGTACATTGGGGGAACCCCGGAGTTTTACATAAGAGTGACACCCCACTATCGCAGCGCAATTCAGCTGCAGGTCGCGATAGAAACAAACACAGCAACAACTCTGGAATGTCTCCAAGTGAATCAAAGCAACATTCTCGCAATAAACGAGCTTTTCTGTTGTTTACCCATTATTTACCCATAATCTGATTCTATTATTCAATTAGGCAACAAATCTGAACACAGTATGTTTTCTCTAATTGTTAATAAACCCTCTCTGTGTCGAATAAAAATTATAACTGCAAAAATATTTACCAATATTTTTTACCCTAAGTGTTTGGCATTTAAAGATGTACAAAGTTTTATATGAAATCTATATTTTTAATTTTTTCCCCCCACTGGTTGATATGAAAGTGGTCTTGGATGTCATACTGACACTTATTGGCATGGATCCAGCATCTTATGTAGAATAAATCAGCTTTTATATGCAAGTGTGCATAATTTAAAAAACACTTTTTTGTTGTTGTTGTTGCTAACATGCACCTTTAAATTAACCATACATCTTTCATGAATGTAACTTGATAAGAAGTCAAGGTGATCAGGTGTCACAAAGGGCACCTGAGGTTATTGTTCGTAATAGTGACGCTGAGAGCAGTGTGTGTGTGCGCGTGTGCGTGCGTGCGCGCCTCGCAGCTCACACCACATCGGTTTATGTCTGAAGATCACCTCCAAACCCCTCCTCCCCCATTGTAATGATTGCAGAACTCTTCATAGGGCATCAGTTTGGCCAGTGCCAGCATGTCTGATATTTCTTTCACAAAAATCGTGCCCACTTCAGCAATTAACAGAAGTTATCCATTCAAAACTCTACAGCCTTTTCAAAGGATATTTTTGAGTGAATCTCAATTTCTTTAAGATTTAATAAAAATAATAATAATTAAAAAAAATATTTATATATATATATATATATTAAATATATATAATTGTCTGCATTTTTCTAATTTAATTCAAAGGTCAATCTATTGATCTATCAAACTATTTATCGAACTATCTATCAATTGATCTATCAAAGCAATTTGGATTATCATTCCAAAGCAATGATATCAATTGTTCAATCATTCTATCTTTCTTCTATCTTTTCATCAATTTAGCTTGCTAGCTTCGAATCATCTTAATTTATATATGAATTTAATTTGGTCTGTCTGACATATTGAGGTGTTGTTATTGAAAAACCCATATCGTTCGACCACTACTACTGTGTGTAGTAGTGCTCTATGGTACTACTGAATGTGAGGGCTGCCTCAGTGACAGCTGGGCACTAAATTAAACACAAGGAGTTATGCACACCATGCAGTCCACCTGTGCGCTATTACCATAGATCTGTCCAAAGCAAAACCCTGCATCCATTATGTTTGAACTACCCTACAAAGACAAAATGGCAACTACGCCAGCACTGAAAGAGAGAAAAAGGGCTTCAAGTTTTCCAAAGTCGGAATGTCTCCTGTTCATACTTTCACAAAACGATACAAACCCTTGTCAGTAACCAGTGAAATGTTCCTGTGTTTGTATAGGTAAAGATGATGTGCGCATGCAGTTGGACAGCGCTCTTCAGGACGTCAACACGCGCTATGCTGTGTTGGAAGAGACCGAGAAGAGAGCCGTGTGTCGAGCACTTGTAGAGGAAAGAGGAAGGTTCTGCTCTTTCGTCACAATGCTCAAACCTGTCCTGGTGAGTGACTGAATACACTTAACACTGTTTGTGTGTCAAGGATGTCAGTTTTACTAGTAATACAATTTGTCCACAGAAGTTCCTTGGAATTTAAATGTATTCAATTTGCTAATTTGTGTTACAGTAATGTCTTTGCATTAGGGCTGCCCCCGACCAAAGGTTTTCCTAGTAGGCGTTAGTTTACTAAGTCATTAGTCGTCATATGTTTATTATATGAATTTAATTAAATATATATATGTTGGGGGGCATCAGAAAATGGTGAGTTCCAGGGCTGAGAAAGAATGTTATAAGTAACATTGCTAACAATGTTCTACATTACAGAGAAATACTAAAATGTAATAATGAGCCTTTACAATATACATTTTACAAGCGCACACATGAAGCAAGTCATAGCGACTCCGGCAAAAGCTGTAATGATCCTAAATATGTCGGAAAAACCAGCAACCAGAGACAGTCTGAACATTTTATTAATTTAGAGAGAAATGCACATTAGGGTTGAACAAACAGACGATCTCGGGAATGACGATGGTCAGAGTGATCACCAATAGCTGATGCCTTTGACAATGTCAAGACGATATTTGGCTCTTCACATGTATTAAATTATTATTATTATTATTATTATTATTAGGCTATTATTATTATCAAATGAATATTACAAACAATTTGCCCATAGACACAGAGACATGCGCATGAAGAAACACACTTTATTATATTTTTAAGAACAGATGACACAAAAGCCGTCTGTGCGCATGTCTGACGTGCTGTTTGTACGGAGGCGTGCAGTCTCGTGGAACACACGCATGTAAAAGGTTCTATCTTTTTCTTTGTTTCTGTCTTCTGATTTTTTATTTAATTTCTTATTTGGCAAGAACAGTATCATCTATGAAAATGCTGCAAATGACCTCAGACATCTCCGCTCAGGAGGTGTTTTGAGTTCAGTTTGCTTTATTTCCACAGAGCAGTTCTTTGTGAGCACAACTCTACAACCCAAACATCTGTGATTAAAACATAAATAATACAAAAGCACGTTCACTTTGAATCATGATTTATATTTCAGTGATTATTATCATCATTATAATTATTTTTACATTTATAATTGTTTTTATGTCTTCATTTGTGCAAGTAATTTTTTGCCTGCATGTTTATACGGATACTTGCCTGATGGTAAATGGAAAGGAGGTTACTTTTTATCTTTTTATCTTTCAAAAAGTTGAACAACACACATCGCAATTGCGCTTATTTTTTTCCAGTTTCATTTAAAAATTGTTGTTAAAATAAATAAAGTTCAAAGTTTAAAGGTGTCTTGCTTTATTGGGTAGGCTTAACCCTAACCCTGCTTAACGAAAATTACCCCATTGTACCACCTAGCGTCCATCCAGCGGTAATACCAGTGTTCGTTGGTTACCTGTAGAAATTTTTTTTCTGCAACCAACCGACCAATTAAAACTTAGTCGACCAAGACTCTTCTCATGGACTAACGTTTGGTCAACTATTAGGAAACAATATGCATAGGAAGTAATTTTTATGGTAGAAAAATTAAGCCTATTTTAAGGCCATTACAATTTTGATGTGAAAAGAGCGAAGTCATATAAAATAAATTGTAAATAATGTTTTCATCACAGTAAGATTTGTTGAACTGCCTTAGAAGCGTTGCTGTTTGTAATAATAATTCAAAAAAATAAACAATTGTTTAAAACATATGGATACATTATAATCCTGAGAATTTGAGGGGAAGGTGCTTAATTGTCTTATTAGTATGCACGTTTACGGTCACTTTGTTGTTCTTGGTATTGTCAGGATGAAGAAATAAGCATGCTTGGAGAAGTCCATCATTTGCAGACGATTCTAGAAGATCTTGGCAACCTGACAGCTGATCCCAACACTTTGCCCCCTGCTAGTGAACAGGTACATATTACCAAATTATTGCTGCTCTCCGAGCTGGAGAGAATCTTGCGCTCTAACGCTTTGTCTTGTTCTGCTTCTCCAGGTAATTCTTGATCTTAAAGGCTCAGACTACAACTACTTGTATCAGACTCCACCAGCGTCTCCTAGCAACACACTGTCACGTAAGAGCAGCATCAGTAGGTGAGTACAGTGTCAAAAACAGAGTGAGAAATAACATGTAAAACTAAATTAATTGACAAGAATTCAGAAGAGAAACGATAACAACAACAGAGCATTATTAGAAATAATCTGTCCAATCTCTATTTTAGTAACTACACCTCTGTACGTCATGTTCCCTCTCTGGACTCCATCTCCAGTGCAGTGGATGGGCTTCATCTGCGAGCACCTGATGCATCACAGGTATCAATCATTTACCACAATGCAACTGTCTAAATCATTGCGATTCCTTGGCACCTTGCAGACCTGGTCCATTTTAGTATGTAAATCTTAACAAACCTAAATTGTTTGAAGAATTAAGGCCTATCACAACATTTTCTTCACAGAAGACATGCACAACACAATCTTAAACTAAAACAATGCTGCCCTGCAAAGGCAAAACGCATTAACCATGCATTTTGTCAACATTTAGTTATAACTGAAATCAACTGAAGGCTGTGTTTGAGTAAATATATAGTATGCATGCGCATTAGTGAATAGTGCAGCTCTGTTGACACTCATACATAGCACGCACAGGCTGGTGATGCGCTCAAGTTCTCAGAGCGGTACAGTTTGTGAGCGCTCCGCAGGAACAACATCCCAGATGTTTATGCTCAATAGTTTGGTTTGCTTATTACATGCATTGAGAATGGCACCCAAGGAGCCATTCATCAGATTTTGAATAAGAAGCAAATTAAACTTGTACTAGTCCTCACACTTACAGGACGTCCTGGAGTGTTCTGACCGTCAAAATAAAAGCCAGAGGTGCTTCTTTTCTATTGAAACTTTTGCTGGAATTGCTGTTAATTTTGCTGCTACATTATCCAGTAGACTAGTTATTGATAAAGTTTTTCTTAATAGGCTATTCTGTACATTTATATTGAAATAATGTGTAGTTAAAGGTTTGTGTTTCTTTACATATAAAAGAGTATCCTCAATTAGCATCAAACAGTGAAGTATAGATATTCTAAACTGGTTATAAAAAAACAACTCTGGTAATTGATCAGGATTGGTATTGTAATCTGATCAGGAGAGAAAAAGTGGTATCGGTGCATCCCTAATTGGACCTAGAAGAATGCTCTTTAGTTGAATGTCACTCAGATCCACCCAATTCTTCTCAGAAAATCAAGTATGGCTAAAGCAGCATGCCATCACAGCCATCAGTCCATCTAATCTCAGGTTTCTCTAATTCCATCCCTATCTTCCCCTCATTTTCAATCTCTCAGCGTTCTCGCAGTCCTCTCCTCCTGGTAGGAGGGGAGGAGGGCACTCGCTCGCTAAGTGAGGGGAATTCTCCCACAATTCCTCGCTCCGGCCACCGTGGCCCTCATCTGCGCCACAGGAGCACTGTGAGCATACACTCAGTGTAGTGCTTTGTGTGCTTGTCTGTGAATGGTGTATGTGGTTGCATGTACTTTTGTACACATGTGTATTTGTGGAGGTTGAATTTGTGGTTGGTGTAAGCAGAGAGCTCCCTCTACAGGCCAAAATAGTGGGACACCTTTTGATAACATTACATGACAACTGCTTCAAGACCCATCATTCACACACATGAAACTGCATGACACTGCTTGTATAATTATCTGTAGTATTAGAATATAAAATAAATGCAGGGTAAAATTAGAATAATACAAATATCTGATATTATTGAAATAGTCTTCTGGAATACTTGAATCTGATTGGTTAATAGTGGCATTCTGCAGTTAGATATTTGTATAATCCAGGCCCAAATTGGCCTGGTTGCTAGGGAGGATAGAGTCACATGGGGTAACCGCCTCTTGGTCACTATAATGTTTTTCGCTCTCGGTGGGGCACGTGGTGAGTTGTGCGTTGATGCCGCAGAGAATAGCGTGAAGCCTCCACACATGCTATGTCTGCGGTAACGTGCTCAACAAGCCACGTGATAAGTTGCGTATATTGACTGTCTCAGACGCAGAAACAACTGGGATTTCTCCTCCGCCACCCGGATTGTGGCGAGTCACTACGTCACCACGAGGACTTAAAGCGCATTGGGAATTGGGCATTCCAAATTGGGGAGAAAATACAAATAAAACAAAAAATACAATTAAAAAAACTAAAAACCTGCATGCTGTTTTCAAACTCACCAGCATGCTCATGATTTACCATTCACAAAATCATCATTAATCTTTAAATCTTTTATTTTTTTATTTTTAAACCCTTGTGGCTATGTCATGGTCTTTTTGTTTGTTATTGTTGCCTGTACTAGGTTGAGATGGACTAAATGTGTTCGCTCTTGTTATAGGAGAGGAGCAGCGTTAACAGTCAACCTTGGCAAGGTCAGATCACTCCTGGCACAGAAAATGGGACCTCCATGCCCCCTCCGAAGAAACCTTTCAGCGGGCATGAGGAGAGAGCCAGGACACTGTCCACCTCAGGAAAGGTACACATTAATTTCCATGAATGTCTTGTTGCTTCTCTTCTAAAGTTCCTTAATGTGAAGTTTTTCAGAACCGAAAATAGAAAGCACACCTAAAGCCCCTGCAAACGTACAGAGAAGATCTTCGTCGTTCAGAAGTTAAAAAAAAACGTTTGGGAACATTCAGACACCCGCCACACTGCAGTGGGAGGCATTTAGAATGTAAAACATCAACTAATATGACATTAAAATGAGTTATCAATGACTTTGATAAGTAATATTCACTCAAGATCAGTAAAAGAAGCTGTTTGAACCACTCGATTATGATTTTAAGTAATATATGCTATAGATAATGTGTAATTTACCTTATTTACATTCTGAATTCATGGAGCTAATGCACTAACATGATATACATGGCCCTAATATGTGCCTATTACACTCTGTTATTGTAATTTATGGTGAAATGGATACTACTGCAAAAATGGGTGTATAAAAGAGTGCTGATGGGTAGAATACAGACAAATGAATGATGATTAGCATACCTTTGGGCAGATGTGAGAATGGCTTTCGACTGCAGGTGGCACATGTGTGAATGGGCACTTAAGAGTGTTTGAGCAGATTTAATTCCATTTGTAGACTAAAATTGCATGACATGGTCTTGGAAAGTGTCTCTACGCAAACGATCGTACAGACTAATAATTGCACGCTGGTGTGTTCATGTTGCCTGAACTCATGGGAATTAGCTGTCGGCCTCAAAGTAGGGGGAGCTCCAGGCCAAACCTAACTTAACGTGGACCAGTAAGGTGTTTAGAGGTGTTTTCCTAAAATTTCTCCCTGGCAAGCTTTTACTAACCACCGAAACGAACACTTTCTTTTTGGCCAGATTTTGTTCTAAATGACATCACACCCATTCGTTCTTCAGTTACATAAGTTAGTATACGGGGTTACTTACAATGAACTCTGAGCTTCAAATTTGTATCTGTCTTAAACCATTTGATCCTACTGGAATAATTGTGATTGACTCCACACTTCTTTTGTTGAATTCTGATTGTCTCTTGCCACTATCTGTAGCCACAGACAGCCAGAGAGCAGCTGAGTCTTACTCTTGGAGGTGGGTTTAATTCAGATGCTCCTCGAACCAGTCAAGATTCCCTCCACTGCTCTAGTGGATACAGCACACAGACAACTACACCATCCTGCTCGGAAGACACAATACCTTCACAGCATGGTCAGTATGCATGCAAATACACACATGCATGAGGTTTTCCCCACATATTTATTTATTTACTTTTGTAGATTTTCATCTTCACTCACACTCATTGAGATCATAAAAATTAGTTCACCAAAAAAATTGACATTTTTGTCATACTTCATCATGATCAGGATGATCATCATGTTCCAAAACATATGGCTTTTTCCACCCATGAAACACAAAAGGAGGTGTTCGGCAAAATGTTGGCATTCTCTTTCATTACACCATTTTTAGGGCCAGAGCACCGATGGTGTGATGACCCTATTGTTCTCTCTTGGAGTTTATTATTTTTTTCCCAAATGAATCGCATTTGTGAGGTCCTACTCATTCTCGAAAACTCATGAAACTTTGCACACGCATCAGAAGATCTGATATGGGTTTCAAAATTAGGTGTGCCAAAATGGCTCAATAACGCCACCTTCAAACTTTCAACGATGTGCAATTTACACTACATTTCACCTACACGTATGAAAATCGATTCACATCTGTAACATGCCAATACCTAAAAAAAAAAAAAAAAGTCTCTTATGCCCTAAACTCAACAGGAAGTCAGCCATTTTGATTTATCTCTTAAATTTTTGCTCAGTTTTTTTTCCATTTCCAGGCCTCGTACTTTAACAAACTCCCCCTAGAGATTCATTAGATCTACTTCATATGGGTATTCTAATCTAAATGCCTTGGCGATGCTAAATTGCTAAGCTTATGAGTTTTCACTGCACGCCATGGCCGTGACGGTCTGACAAATTTCGATGTTTCTCCAGGAAATAGGAAGTTGTTACAACTCATACATATAATGTCCAACGTGCCCCAATCTTCACATGTTTGATAATAGTCCCGGCCTGAATACATATACGTGCCAATATTCAGTTATAGCCATAGCGCCACCTTCCGGCGACAGGAAATGATGTGTTTTACACTGTGATACACTCTTAACAACATATGCATGCTAAAACAATTGGAGTGACATTCCCCTAGCAGAGCAGCCCCAAAGTGCACCAGGGAGCGAGGGCCCGATCATCGCTGCTTACAGCTTTAATTTTAGAAGTGAAGGGTGACTTAGAATAGCATATTGCTTAACATCTCCTGTTGTGTTTCATTAAAGAAAGTGACAGAATGAAGACAGAAAAGTCACTTTTTATCTGAACTGCCCCTTTCATTTATTTTGAATTTACTGTAGTTTTCTTTTGAATCTCTGCTTTGTGTAGCATTTTTCTGAACACCATCACCGTTTTTATGCTTTGCAACTTTTACATAGTTTCTCAACTGATACAGTAATCTAATTTGTGGTTTGGGTACACTTTTGGGTACCATTTGTGGTACTATGACACTTTGTGGCATAGTATGTTCATTTTAAAATCTGATGTGCTTATCACAAATCACAATCTTAGATTGCTGTCCAAAGTGAGTGTTTTGGGCCTTTCTATATTAGTTAAGTGTACTTTATTGTTCTTTTACAGTGGTAAGAAAAGAACCTCCTCTATATGGTAGGTTTCATTGCATAGACTTGAATCCTCTCATCATGTCCATATTGAAGTAATAGTCATGTGTTTAGGGATCCAATGCCATATTGCAGGCATGCATTTGTTGAGAGAATGTTATCTATATGCTTAATATTTGGATGTGTGTAATCATGAGATTCAAACTCTTTTATCTCTCATTGGTTATCAAGTCTGTTATCCATCTTCTCATATACTCCAAGGGTAACAGAAAAATACCTCGCCCTCATACAGAGTCATTTTTATTCATTTTGAGGAGGTGATCCAGTACATTTCTCCATTATTTGAGACATGCTAAGTTGTGTCTTCATCACTCTCTAAATATTTGAAATCCGCTTTATCCACATTTATTTATTTATTAAGTCAAATTAAATCAAAATTGTGAGTTTTGTGCTTTTTAGTCCATGGTCAATTAGCTATGAAACCATCTGTATGCTAGTTTACTCCTACATGTAACATATTTAAAATGGTCTCTCTTGCAGGAAAACAAACCAAAAATATTGAAGGCTCATCTTGGACTACATAGATTTTTGTCCAATAAAATGCTCTCTAGAATGAAAATGTCCCTCCCCTAATACCACCTGCAACCGACTAACAGGTAGCAAATTATGGTTCGTGGCTATGACATAAAGCCAATTGGCTATTTAAAATTAATAAGTGGCAGAGCCAAACTTGCTGTTTCACTAGGAAATATGTCAGCACAAGAGAGAAAACTGCACTCGCCCATCCATTTCATTGGGTCTTTGAATTGTATAAGTGATCATTCTAATTGGTGAAGACAACAAAGATTGGTTAAGCTTGTTCAAAATGCACAACATTAACACATTGCCACACTGTCTTTCTCTCTATTGCTCTTTTAGATTATGACTATATCTCTCTGCATGGTGGAGAGGACTGCCACAGTCAGTCCGATTTTGATAAGTCATCCACAATCCCTCGCAACAGCGACCTGAGTCTCAATTACCGCAAAATGTTTCAAAGCAAGCGTCCAGCATCCACCGTCAGTCTGTTGATGGATCCGGAGCCTATCGGGCCGCACACAGCCACTATTCGCCGCAAACCCTCCAGTAAACCCAACATCCGTCGTGGAACCATCAGTGGAGGAGTGCCCATACCCATCTCAACACCACAGGTATTTCATTTTCAGAATTCCAAAGTTAAAAAATCCTATCAGAGTCTCTACAGGATTATTAAAGGATTCAGTCCGCGTGAAAATAGAAATTCCCAAAAGCATGCTAATGGGAATGTATTCATTTATAACTCATTGACCACATCCACACTAATCTGTTTTTGATTGAAAACTCCTGTTCAGTTTCCTAATGCTATCATTCTCCAAAGTATACAGTCATGGAGAGTGTTTTCAGGGGCGGAAACGCCAAATCCAGAAAAATAAAAAAGAAGAAAAAAAAAACATATATAAGTATATACACTAGATGGCTGCAGAGAGCTACTTATTCATCCCTGGTTAAAAGGAAGTTCTGCATTTAGAAATATATTTAAACATGATTAAAGACTACTTTTGTCAAATTTTTGCATTTTGTTTGAGTTGCTTGAGGTTATTTTTGCTAGTTTTTGCATACCTGAAATGAGTAGAATAACAAGTAATAATGAGTAATAACCTAATTTATACCCTATTGTAACAAGATAGATGTGTGTACATGTAACCAAATGTCCCCACAAGGATATTAAAACCTGAGATCACCTACCTTGTGGGTCCGAGCCAGTGGTCCCCACAAGAGAAATGGTGTATTAAACATACTAAATTATGTTTTTTTGAAAATGTAAAAATGCTAAAAGATTTCAGTGAGGTTTAGGTATAGGGTTAGGGGATAAACAATATTGTTAGATCGGTATAAAATGCGAGGAAGTCTATGGAGAGTCCCCACAATTATATAAACGTGTGTGTGTGTGTGTTGTGTTTTGCACATTTGATATTTGGTTGACTCACCCCTTCATGTCTGTATGTTTTTTTTTTTTCATTGTTGCTGTGTTTTACATTTTGTTACATTGTTTTGTCATAAATAATGTAGGAAAAAAATATCTGATTCTTTGTGTTTCCCATTCATTTCCTATGGCAGTCACTTTTGACCAGGAACAGGCCTTTTTTTTTTTAAACAAAAAGACTGAGCGAATCAACTCCAATTTCTTTGTGTGTGTTCAGATAGCAAATGGACGAAAAGTCACCAAGTCTCGTACCCGTCAGATAAAAGAAAACTGTTTTTTAACAATTTAACCCTTAAGCACCGAACAGTGCTTAAGGGTTAAATTGAATAAAATGAATTAAACATTGTGTAGTACTTTCAGTTTATCTAGTCAGATCTTATTTGATTAATTTGAATGTATGTGCATAGCTGTTCTATTGTTTTATAATACAATTTCATGCACACAGAAATGGGATAGTCGTACCTTTATTGATTTGTGCAGTATTCAATATGTTGTAGAATTAACCTGGAAAACCATTGTCATTCCTGCTCTTAGGTGCCGCTGAAGGTGTCAGTTTCTAGCACCGGTCTGAGTGGCAGTAATGAGACTGTTTGTCCTTCTGGGGTTACACAGAATAACACCACACATAATCTCTGTACGTCCACCAAGAGTCTGAGTGCCATGCCACCTCCATACTATTCCATGTTCCCTGGGCAGCCACCGGTGGGCAGCTCAGAGCAGCTGTATCAGATGAGCAAGCAACAACAGTATGCATTGCACCAACAGCAACAGAGGCAATATCAACAACAGCTGCAGCACCAATATATTCAACAACATAACCATCAACAGCCACAACAACACAATCAACAACAATATAATAAACAACAGCAATATAACCATCAGCAGCAACAATATAATCAACAACAGCCACAACAGTACAATCAGCAACAACAGTTTAATCAGCAGCAGGAGCAGCAATATCAACAACTGGTACATCAGAAGGAGCGACAGCAGAAGTTGAAACAACAGCAGCAACAACATGAAAATCAACAGCAGTCACAGAATATTGCTACTCACAATTCCAGCATGCCACTTGCAAGTGGTTCACCTAAATCCGAGCAGCCTGACTTGGATCGTTCCAACGATGTTCCTGATTCTAGCAGTGGAGGTGACATGCTGAGCATGATCCGTAGAGTCAAACTTCGCCGGACTCTTACCAATGACCGTTCGGCGCCTTTCATCACTCCAAACCATCTCAACTGATTTCTGTTCAAATTCTTTCAATGCTTCTAATGTTTTTTTTTTTTTTTTTTACATAATTTCCCATTTCTGAATATTTTTTTTTATTTAACAAGACTTTTTTCAAGCATTTTTTATTGTTGGGGTTTGCACACATTTTTTTTTTTTTTAGCGGAGGTACAACTGTTGACAAATGTACTACTTCTGCCACATGAAAAGACTTTTTGATTCTGGAAAATCAATTTTGATTTAAGTACACTGTGCGTGAACAATCTTTTTTTTAAACCACAATGTTATTGCTGCAGTGTCTGTGTGAATGTTGCCTCAAATTTAAATTTTATTCCACAGGCCGTGTGCTTTACGCAATATATACAGATATATATATGTATTTGTGTGTGTATGTATACATGTGTATATATATACATGTATGTGTATGTATATATGTATGTACATGTATGTATGTATATTTGTATGTATGTACATGTGTGTGTATATATATATAGGTATTTAGATATATAGATCAAGCATTGGAGCTTAAGATATATAGACCTTATTTGTTTGTTGTATTTGCAGAAGAAAACAGCACTCAGCATTCATTGTAGCTGGAGATCAAAAAGTTCTGTATATTTTAGCAAAACGATTGAAAGGCTGTTGTATTATTTTAGTGTTTCCGTTTGTTTTATAAATTAGTTAAAGCTGCACTAGGCATCTATTTTTGTACAGTTTAGGGTAACAGAAAACTGCACCACTGCCTTTAATCTGCCCAATTACTGGACATGCAGTGCAGTTGCAATTAATGCAGCCCATGAGAGGAAAGGAGGATGGGAAGGAGATGAGGTGGATGAATGAAGGACTGGAATAGTGGATCATATTTGTGTTGCTTATGATGACTGTGAGAGCGTACGAGGTGTCACTGTGGTTATATATTCAACCTGTTTGATTCTGAATCAATTTTATCATTTGTTTACCAAGTCTTGATGCAGTTGCCCCATAAATGCATATAAACCTGCTCTCCTGGATGATTCGGTATAAAAATTGACCCATTTTGACTTTTTGGATAAACATTTTTGTTTGTTTTGTTGTTATACCTGGAAAATCTTTGATTCATAACAATGGCAAAAATTGCTTGTCTGATGCATAGATTTTCTTAAACACGTTTTGTTTTTACCTGAAAGAGGAATATTTTGTCTTTAGTGCCCCCCGTTCCTCAAGTATGCAAATACAAAGCTTATTTAATGAAAATGGAAAGCTATAGAACATTAACCTACTTAATGTCCCAAATCTCATTAAGCGACTTAATGCATCTTAATGAATCGTTCTAACCCTAAACCTCAATAAGAAGCTAACATTATTCACACAAGGGGAATCTAAACAGCTTTTTATTGCCGTTTTGAAAAACGCTTCTCCTAAAAAGTGATCTCAGAGGACGTTCACAACTGAACTAGCAGTTCTGTTCTTTATCAGAGTATTTTTATATTATTTTGATTTGTGTGTTACTTTAACTTTACATTTAAGACTGTGCCTAGTTAGGCCTTTACTGAAATATCTTCAGGCATTTGATGAATGTTATTCTAAAAGCAAACGGTAAGCCTAGTTCAGATACGTACCCCATTTTTAGGTTCATCCTTTTGAATAGATTTTTCTAAATACATTTCCTTTAGAGTTTGTTCTTCGTGTGGATTACCCCGAATTTTGTTGCTTCATTGTAATCCACTTGTGCTAATATTAATTTTGCTACGCTTCCCTCTTGTTTTCTTAAAGGAAAGCCAATGCTGGACGTTTGCTTTCAAGCATAAAAGTGCACCACCAATGCTATGGTTTTCATTGCCTTAAATATCCATAACATTTTAAATATCAGGTTCAGTACATCAAGCATCATTTTTATAACATCTCACAATTAGATTGTTGACATCGCATTAATTCTTAAAGGTATAGGTCCCCCAAAATAGAAAATTCTATCGTTTACTCACCCATATGTTGTTTTTAACCTTTATGACTTTTTGTTAGACGGTTTGTTTAGTCTCTAACACCATTCCCTTTTGTTGTATCTTTTTTTTTTCTCCATACAATGAAAGTGAATGGTGACTGAGACTAATATTCCACCCAACATCTCATTTTGTGTGCCATGGAAGAAAAGAAAATCATATATGATTCGAACATCATGAGGGTGCGTGATTTTATTTAATTTGTTTTTACAATGAATAATACAAAAATAGCATCAATGAGACTAATGAGCAATATCACAAGAGCACAAGTGCTGTTGTACTGGGTATCATTATATTTTGAGTAACTTATATGTTGGACACCCTATTGTCAGGTGTTTTTTTTCTGCAATGATGAAAACCATTCCAAACTAAACCAAACCACTTGTCCAATTTATGAAGCCCTTCAGACGAGAACGGCCTTTTACTGTAGGAGCTTACAGCTGCTGTACGACAAATGTATGAGTGTAAAAGAAAATAATTTTACCCTCAAAGGTGAGATGACCAAGATGTTATTTTACTAAATGTGCATTGTTGTTAGTGGCGGCCACAACAGTAATGTCTGAGGTCTTTAATTTGTTTGAAAAGGAGACTTTCACTTGTTTTCCTTTCTGAGATACAGGTTGGTTTAACCCCAGCGAGTGTTGCCTGCTATGGTACCGTGATTTATCCTTTAAGTGCTGGTCTGAGTCCAGGTATTTATCATGTTAATAATAAAAACCTACAATATTTTTCATACAGTTGTCATTCACAGGAGGGTTCAATCCATTAAGTGTGATGAGAAGGCCTTTGTTAGTGATTGATTTGAGATTTATGCTACAGTACTGACGTTAAGAGTGCATGTGGTCTCAGAAGTGATTGAGCAGAGAATGTTTGACCCCTGCTGTGTGTGTGCGCTAGAGAGTTGATCTCTCAATGTTTAGATTTCTCTTTCTCTGTGCGACAATATGTTTCTAATGTCTGTAGTCAATGCTGAAGCCTCAAACAAAATGGAATGTGGGTTTTAAAATATACCAATGTTGAAAAGGAAATATCAGAGTCCTTGTTTTGATTTGCTTCATGTCTTGAAAAAGTTTTGAATCCATGCTAATGCATTAGGACTGCAACGGTGCATGTGTCCACACTGAACCGAACGGATACAGGGCCTTCGGTATGGTGCACGCAGTCACACAAATGATTACATATCTTAGCATGTGTGAAACCAATATTAAAACAACATATAACGAACAACACAAACCATGTACAACTAAAATGAACAAAGACTGTGGAGCAACACGGGATCTCACAGAACCAAAAGCTAGAGATTGAAGACCCGCCGCCGTCTCTAAAATCTGTTGTTTGGGAGTATTAGGGTTTCTCAGTAAACTACAGTAATACACGAGTAGTGAGCAAGACGAAGGCTGTGTGTCGCTCTGTTTCACCGAAGTTGGGTGTCTCTGGTAGCACATCTAAGGACTAATTTGCAGCGACATCACCCACATGTGTCGTCTCTTGAGCTTACGGGAGCAAAGCATAAACAGTCTGCGCAAGTTAGTCTGCCACGGTGTTCAAGCAGCCTCTCGCTGCAAGCTCAGTAAGAGTTAAAGCGGTAACGAATGCCATAGGAGTATTCATTGCTGCAGATATGCGACCATACACAGTCGTTGAGAAAACAGGATTTAAGCCTCTGCTTAACGTGCTTGAGCCCCTTTATAAAGTTTCTACAAGAATGCATTTCAGCAATTCTGTATTGCCCGCTCTATATATACACGCTCAAACCGTGACCCCCAAATCCAAGGTATGTTGGAACCGTGAATTTTGTGTACCGTTGCAGCCCAAAACATTTTTTATGCATACATTTATCTCAAATCTGCCATTTATATTAAGACAGCACTATTGATATTCCTGTTTGTATTGTTTTCTGAAACTAATATAGCTTGTAATACGTAATGTACCAATTCCAAAGTACTTAAGAAATGTTTTATATTTTTGAATAATATATAAAAAAAACGAAATATTTTAAGTTTAATTTAGTTAAGCATTTCACAATTCAACTTGATGGGATTTTGCAAAAAAAAAAATAAAAAATTGCATTTGTACATCTTAACTGAGCGTCGCCACTTTTCGTAGAGCGCTTTTGTGTGATGATAGCGTAATGTGCTCAAAAGTGAATAACAGTCAGCATGGTCGAACCCTCTGCAAGAAGCAATATTCTGAATTTCGGATGTTAAATCCTCTGCTGTGAGTTTGTTCCTGTATTTGTGATGTGCTGTGGAGTTTTTAAACTTATTTGCTGATTCTGTCTGAAACGGTTTAAATAAATAGTTGCCGTAAAAAAGGTTTAGTTGACTATTCATTCAGACAACCCACCAAC
The DNA here is from genome assembly GCA_032164185.1 of Moxostoma hubbsi. Lineage (NCBI taxonomy): Eukaryota > Metazoa > Chordata > Actinopteri > Cypriniformes > Catostomidae > Moxostoma > Moxostoma hubbsi. The sequence goes on along the minus strand of JAVLUX010000017.1, from coordinate 40,632,684 downwards.
TAGTAAATTATGAAAATTGGTAGTTATGCACATCCTTAATTTGTACACTTCCATTGGAGTCACCAATATTTTTAATTTGTTTTAGTAAGAGAGAGAAAGAGTTAAAGGTTCAAACAGTATTGTTTTACGTATGTCATCCTGAATTAACCTGGAGGCGTGGTTTTATTTGTAGCATCTTTCAAACGCAATCATTTTCAGTTACAAATGCCATTGTAGAACTATTCACTATTCACAGTCTGCCATGATTTATACAGTCCACAAGTGACAGTGTCCAACAACAGGGTAGTTACTAAGAGTAGGTAAGTAGTATTTGGTCGTTCATGTAATCATAACATGGCAGCTACCGTGAGGAGACCCTCTCCATGTAGAATAAAACTGCTTTTACAGGGTTACTAATATGACTGGAGTCTTCATCTCACGGTAGTGGTCATGATTTTATACATATATTTGAAAATTAGTATTAATTTATTTTTGAGTAAAACTTTTTTTAATGGGGAAAATTACTTGGTGCCCCTTTAAATGGCGATGCCTCACAACTTTTATTTGTTCAACTTTTTGGAGTTAGCACACTAGCATATAGAGGACCTCAAAGTGAACAGAGTCAGACATGAACTAAAAGCCACAAAAGTATCTTTACTTCGTGGGGTCTTGCATATGAAACCAAATGCTTTATATAACTGCTATTTCTGGAATTTGAAAGCGATGAAAATTATATCTGATGATTCATATAGTGTTTGAGATCAGATATCACTTATACAAGCACACAGTCAGGCTCGTTTCAAATATAAGAGGGTTGTGTATCACGGCGACTAAGCATTTTTTCTGTAGATGTCGTATGACGTTACAGGTCACGATTAACCTGTGTTCTGAACTGACCTCAGTGCACTCGGTGTTGCTCTGTGATTGCAGCATGCTGACTCATCGTGCAGGTTTTGCCAGCTAACACAAGAGGGCGCTGCGACCCGCCGCGGAACCATCGTCATTAACAGTTCCAGGAACAGCGGCCTCTTCCTGCTCAAAATAGAATGTGGGGAATCGGTTTTCCCGGGAGATAAAGCACCAGTGTCCATGGGGATGCAGTGAATGAATCAAATTAGTGGTTTATTGTAAACTGTTTTCTACAACATTTCCTGTCAACGGCTGGGATGTTAATTAACTGTAAACTGTAAGGAGTTCTGTTGATGTTTAATTGTGCACACTTGCCAGTATTTCCATTTATTATTAATGTTTGATAGCTTCTGTGGCCTTATATATATATATATATATATGTATGTATACTTGTGCCACACTGAAACTTGTATGAATGCCAGTTTTGGATAACAAAATATGCCATGTATTTTTAAAGAAAGATAATGCCAGTGTTGGTTAAGTTACTCTAAAAAAAGTAATTAATTGCTAACTAATAATTACAACTTCTACAGTGTAATTAGATTACTGTACTAATGACTCTGTCTGAAAAGTAATTGCATTACTTATTACTAATTACTTACTCTTAAACCCAATCTCGGCCAGATGAAAAATCCATGGATAGACATGAAACCCTTCTTTTAATTCTTTCAGATAAATTATTATATAAATTTAAATAAATGATTAATGAATTGGCCGAAGAATTTAAGTGGGTAGTGTTAAATTAGAAAGTATATATTTTAGCATTAGGCATTACATTTCAATTTTAAATTCACTATTGTTTTATATAGAATTGTTCTAAAGTCTATGTGGTGTTTAGCACAATTACATCAGAAGTAACTAATTAAATTACTGAAAAATAAAGAGTAATCCCCTACTTAATGAAAAGTAATTTAATTACAGTACTTTTAATTACTTAGAGATTAAGATTTAACTTTATTGTCATTGTGCAGAGCCAATGAAATGGAGTTGTTTTCACATATCCCAACTAAGCTGGGATCAGCCATGAAACAGCGCCCCTGGAGCAGATAGGGTCAAGGGCCTTGCTCAAGGGCCCAACATATTGACAGTGCTGGGGCTTGAACCCCCAACCTTTCAGTCAGTAACCCAGAGCCTTAACCGCTGAGGCATTAAAAAAAAATTTTTGCTCCTAAAGAAATTAATTGTAATTTTTAAACATGTATATAATCATGAGCACACACATGAGATGAGGTCATATAAGTAACCTTATAAAAGTGGTTTTATTCAACATTGGGCAGGGGTTCCCTCATGGAGTAATACTACTTACTTAATCTCAATAACAGTCTTGTTATTGGACACTTTCACTCTTGTATTAATGGCTGATTGTGAATAGTGAATTCACACAATGGCATCTGTAACTGAAAACTATTGATTTTGAATAATGCTGCATCCACACCACTAGGTGTCACTGTAAGTCCAAAATGACACAAAAAGTTACTACGTGCACCATTAAATAAATAGTTCTTGATGCATGCACAAGTGTTAGATGGCGCAATAGGAATTGTAATTGAGCTTGAAATCATGATCGTCCAGGAGACTGCTGAGGTCAAGATTTATAGTGAAAAAGGAGTTATGTTCTTATCCAGACCTGATAGGATCGCTTCAGAAGATATGGATTAAACAAGTTATATGGATTACTTTTGTGCTGCCTTTAAGTGCTTTTTTGAACATATTTTGGTCTCCATTCACTTGCATTGTAAGGACCCACAGAGCTGAAATATTCTTAATATCTTCATTTGTGTTCTGCATAAGAAAGTCAGTCATACACATCTGGGATGGCATGAGGGTGAGTAAATTATGAGAGAATTTTCCTTTTACTGTGAACTATTCTTTTATGTTTTTAAGTACTTTTTGGGGCCACGCCACTGTATAAGTTTACATTTGATCTTTCATAGATTATTTGCATAAAATGTATTATTTTGCCAGGGTAGGGGTCATTGACCTACTCAAAAAACTAGTCGCACGTGAGAAAAGATAAAATGAACTGCAATCAATGTTTTTTCTGTTCATTTGTTTGTTGTTCTAGCTCCCTCCACTGATTATATGTGTAACTTTGTTTTCTTCACCCATTTGGGATGAGTAAAGAGGTGAGTGTTTGAGTTTCCAACTTCAGAGTGTGTGTGTGTGTGTGTGTGTGTGTGTGTATGTGTGTGTGTGTGTGTTTAAAAGTGAGTGACTAAGTGAATTTTCATCCTATCACTGAGTCACTTCCAGAGTTTTGGATTATCCACTCCAGCAGCAACTGTTTCCTTAAGCACAGAACACTAACACTGACTGATCCCCCTACAGCCCTGAACTTGAACTTTATCCCAGTTATACCCCTTCCTTATCTTTTCATTTCTATGTTATTTATGTTTCACACCAAACCAAAAACACCTGCCTTACTTCCCTTGGGATCACCCAACACTTTAGTAAATGTCTGTGACCATTTCTGTCTGTCACACAAGTGTGTGTGTGTGTGTGTGTGTGTTTGTTTGTGTGTCCATGTCCGTGAATGTGTCTAACAGTGACACACTTCTTTTATGTAACTCTAAACCATAACATTCATTAGTGTTGACTGCATAGTATGATTAAAGGATTAGTTCACCCAAAAATAAAATTCTCTCATAATTTACTCACCCTCATGCCATCCCAGATGTGTATGACTTTATTTCTTCTGCTGAACACAAACAAAGATTTTAAGAAGAATATTTCAGCTCTGTTGGTCCATTCAATGCAATTCAATGGCTGCCAGAACTTTGAAGCTTCAAAAAGCACATAAAGGCAGCATTTAAGTAATCCATAAGACTCCAGTGGTTTAATCCATATCTTCTGAAGTGATCCAATTGGTTCTGGGTGAGAAACATTTAAAAAAAAAAAAAAAAAAAAACTTTATTTTTTTTATTTTATTTATTTTTTTTACTATAAATGTCCACTTTCACCAGCCCTCCAATGCACGTTCATGTGGCGACTGTGTTTTTTGTTGTTGTTGTTGTTGTTGTTGTTGTGGCGGTGGCAGTGGTGGTGGTGGTGATCACATTAATTGTGCATATTGTCACCTACCTCGTAGGGAGGAGGAAGAAAAAAAGGGAGGGTAAAAGGGGCTGATGAAAGTGGAGATTTATAGTAAAACAGAAATCAAATATTGATCTGTTTCTCAACCACACCTATTATATCATTTATGAATATATGGATTTAACCACTGGAGTCTTGTGGATTACTATTATGCTGCCTTTATTTGCTTATTAGAGCTTAAAAGTTTTGGTCACCATTCACTTGCATTGAATGGACCCACAGAACTGAAATATTCTTCTAAAAGTCTTCGTTTGTGTTCTGCAGAAGAAAATAAGTCTTACAGCTGGTATGGCATGGGGTGAGTAAATGTTGTGAGAATTTTCCTTTTTTGATGAACTATTCCTTTTAGGTGCAATCCAAACCGCACACTTCGGCCTTATTCTACGCAATTTTGTTGTATATGTTGTGCGAGTAGTAAACAATGAAAATGCAACAAAGAAGTGTACCGCGTGTACCCGGATGATGTACTTCAACTCAATATGGAGTGTGAAATGTAGCATGTAGCGGAAAGGGGCGGAGTAACCAGGCTGTGTTGGTGGTTTGACAAAAACGTTGTAAATAGTGGAGAATGTGGAAACTAGCAAAACGTCAGTGAAGACAGCACCTTAAGATGAATGCTTCACCATCACCCCACGCTGTGTAAATATGTTTCAGCCGAGGATGGCTAACGCACTAAAGCTAGCGGTAACACATCGCATACGTTTGAAACGTCACTTCCATCAACTGTTAAACAGCAAATGATTCAGTGTAGTCAAATATATATATATCTTTTTTTTAAAGTGTTCCATTTGGGACGGAACAACACATGGAAAATTCACACACTACGTGGCTGAGTGCATAGTGTATTGTGCGTCATGTGGGACACAGCTTTAATTTTATGAGAGGAACAGACCGAAATTTAAGTCATTACTCATTCTGTTTCTCGGCCCAAAGCTATTGTATTGGTTTTTATTTTTTTAAAACATTTGATCGTCTTTTTATGATTTTTATTTATTTATTTTCCATAACAGAGCTGGTTGGACGTTCTTCAAAACCTCTTCATTTTTGTTCCATGAAAGATAGTCATAATGTTTCTTTGGGACTCCACAAGGGTGAATAAATGATTACAGAATTTTCATTTCTGGGTGTACCATCCATTTAAAATTTTGCCAAAGCATTTTCTTCCCCTTTTTTGTTTTGTTTTTTTGATTCTCTCGCTCCCATTACCACCCAAGATGGTCTGAATAAACCCATGTCTGTTTATGGCTTTAGTAGTTGTGCCAGCATCCCTGATCTGTCATGGCTGTGATTTCTGACGCACTGCATGATGCTCTCATGATGCTCCTCCTGACAGCTGTATCACACCAGTGTCTGGCACTCTCATACTAACTTCTTAATAACTTATTAATATTCTGCTGTACAGCACACTTTCCCATAACAGGACAATTGCATTTTAAGGCCCAGAATTGACTACACACTTCATATACATTTATTTACTTTAGTGTTTTTATAAAATACAGTTCTGATAGTTTCTGATATATTTTTTATATAAAAAACGTTCGTAAACTGCTGCAATAGGCATTGATAATAAAATATGTAAGAGTTTTTGTGTGTGTTGTTTTGTAATTTGGGCGAATTTTGCTACGTTTATCAAATCAATCAAATCAAATCAAATCAAATCAAATCACTTTATTGTCACACTACTGTGTACACGAGTGCAACAGCAGGTGAAATTCTTGTGTGCAGTTCCGAGCAACATTGCAGTCATGACAGTGACGAGACATAAACCACTTTACAATAACAACATATTTACACAACAATTTACATAACAAATGTACACATACCTACACAACAATTTACATATCAAATGTACACAATACACACAATGTAGAATACACATACACTAGGTAAGGGTATAAATATATATACACACTAACTGAATTGGGAGCGAGAATATATGTGACAGAATGAAGATTAATAAAGTGCAGTGCTGATTGTAGATCGTGAGAGATCATGTGTTCAAAAGTCTTATTGCTTGTGGGAAGAAGCTGTTATGTAGTCGGGTGGTGCGGGTCCTGATGCTGCGATACCGCCTGCCTGATGGAAGCAGTGAGAGCAGCACATGACTCGGGTTGCTGGAGTCTTTGATAATCCTCTGAGCTTTCTTCACACACCGTCTGTTATATATATCCTGGAGGGAGGGAAGCTCACCTCCGATGATGTTTCTGGCAGTTCGCACCACCCTTTGCAGGTCTTTGCGGTTGTGGGCGGTGCTATTGCCGTACCAGGCGGTGATGCAGCCAGTCAGGATGCTCTCTACAGTGCTGATGTAGAACCGTGTGAGGATGTGTTGGTTCATTCCAAACTTCCTCAGCCGTCTCAGGAAGAAGAGGCGCTGGTGAGCCTTCTTCACAACGGCCTCAGTGTGGACGGACCATGTGAGTTCCTCAGTAATGTGGACACCGAGGAACTTGAAGCTGCTGACTCTCTCCACCGGTGCTCCATTAATGGTGATGGGGCTGTGTACTCTGTCTTTCTTCCTGAAGTCCACCACAAGCTCCTTGGTTTTACTGACGTTGAGGGAGAGGTTGTGCTCCTGACAACAGCGCGTCAGAGTGTGCACCTCCTCTCTGTAGGCTGTTTCATCATTGTCAGTGATCAGACCTACAACCGTCGTATTGTCAGCAAACTTAATGATGGCATTGGAGCTATGTGTCGCCACACAGTCATGTGTGTAAAGGGAATACAGGAGTGGGCTGAGAACACAGCCCTGTGGTGCTCCAGTGTTGAGGGTCAGTGGTGAGGAGATGTTGCTGCCCATTCTAACCACCTGACGTCTGCCTGACAGGAAATCCAGGATCCAGCTGCACAGCGAGCTGTTTAAGCCCAGAGCCCGGAGTTTCACATCAAGCTTGGAGGGCACTATGGTGTTAAATGCTGAGTAATATGATCATGTCAGTTGTGCATGGGTTGGGGGTTGGGGGGGGGGGGGGGGGGGGTGTTTAATGTAACTTGAATCACTGTAGTGTTGCTTTCTGACTATTTGCGAACACTTTAATTTTTGTACTTGTAAGTGTGAGGGCATCATAAGCTGTCTTAATCTAATTTGTGGGTCAGTCTTCTATTTCACACTTGCTTTTGTTGCCTGGAAATACTTGCGTCATAACTTTTTATCACAATCATGACCTTTTCATGTGACTTGGCTTCTTAAATTCTGCAAATAACACAGAAGAAAGTCATACGGCCTTGGAAAAACATGAGCCTGACAGAATTTACATTTTGAGCGCACTCAGAACCACTTTAAGCCTCCGTAATGAGGGTCTAGTCGTAAACTGAAAATGATCTTTGTATGAATGTGAATTTATCCCCACCCCCTACGAAGCATCTGTCGCAATCCACACATGATAGGAGGAAATGCTTTTATAACTCTAACGGTTAGACCATCTAACCCTTTGAGCTTCCACATGTGTTCTGTTTGCCACTTTATTCAGCACAAACAGTGCTATGATGTCAATCCTATTATACTGACTGTGTAATAAATGTGTTAATATGTAGCCATAGTTCTATTTGATGTGGGTTCGGTCAAATGTCTTTAAGGCATTATGGTCATGCAGTGTCTTGTGACTAAGAACTTTTGGACTTCATCCCAGTTTAATGAAGACGGTTTGACAGTGGATTGTGTTTTATTACACTTTTCCTCAAAGTGCGATAAGGATTCCTCAAACTGTGATCACTCCTTATTGATTGATTTGTTTCGAGATGGTCATTGCGTTGTCATTGCGTTACAATGTGACCATAAATTATGTTCGATTAAATGATCAGGTTGAGCAATACTGTATGACTCGTTAACATTGTTTTACAGAATACTTACAAAATTACATTATAATTGTAACTTTTTTGGTGTCTCTCAGTACCTGGGATGTGGTTTCCTGGGATGACCATGTTATTTGAATATGTACCATTGTAAAACATGGTAATAATGTTCTTTGATGTACTTGAAGTATCATGCAAATGTCATGGTATGTAAATCTGGTCTTCAATTAGTATTGTATCACAGTAATATGGTATTACCTTCTGATATCACCACTGTACCATGGGACCATCACAGTACTGTTTTGCATTTTGCAATTGTCAAAATTCCAAACAAAAATAAAACTAAATATCTTTGTTGTTGTGCTCGGAAGCTGAAATGAGATCTGTGCCTCTGCCCAGTACAAAGGATGTTAAGGTACACAAAAGCTGCTTTTTTCCTTTTTTTAGAGATAATTTTCCCGCCAAAATGCAGCTGGCCTTGTATCCAGTGTCCTCTGTAACCATGGTGACCAAAGCCTATTGCAGTCCTGTGCCACGTGAGTGAGGAGGCCGATCTGCGTGTTGAATTACCATGCCACACACTCTGATGTTGTTTTGTTCTCAAAGCCATGCCACATGGACTGTGTGTGTGTGTGTACCATGCTGAGGTAATGAATTTTGGCATACCCCCAGGAGCCCTCACCTCCTCTGCGTGCTGCTTGAGTTACATGTTCCCTCTGAAACTTCAAAGAATATCTCCACAATGCAGGCTGAAAAGTAAAGGTCTTTAATAGGTGCTGGCAGTCATTGAAAGTTCTGTAAAATAATAGCTGTACATCATCATGGCTCCACTTAACCACTAGATGCCCCTGTAATTCCAGGTTCACACATCAACCATGAGCGAGGCATAGGCGGCGTTTCGGCGCCCATATTAATGGATTACACCATTCACACTGCAAGCGTGAGTCGCTAGCAGGGCTGGACTGGGAAGAGAAATCGACCCGGGATTTTACATGGCAACCGCGGACGACCCACCGAGCCACTTGGTTATCCCGCTGGCAAGTCCGCCCCTGATCGGCCCCGAAGTGCGTCGGCCCACCGGGAAAATGCCCGTTATGCCAGATTGCCTGTCCAACCCTGGTCGCTAGATGATGCATCCCAGAAGCGGCAGTGAACAGATAGTTTCGGATTTGCTGTGCAGCTCATGCCGAGCTCAACGGCTCTGGGTGCAGTACATCAATAAAATAATCAGGAGAGTATAGAAATGACTCAAAAGCAAGTCAAATTTATTTAAATGAAACCTATAGTACACTACAGTTTATATGTTTCCATGCATGACCCCCCCCCCGTCTGTCTTTTATCTAGATTTCAGTCTATCTGTCTGTCTGCCTGTCTATCTGTCTGTCAGTCTTTTATCTATAAATCAGTCTACAGTATCTGTCTGCCCATGTCGTCTGTCTATCTATCGTCTATCTGTCTGTGACTGTCTAACTGCAAAGTTCTATTTATCGCTCTTTCATTCTACCTTCCTATATCCATCTCTCTATGAAGCTTTATCGTTCTATCCTTCTATAACTGTCTATCTGTTGTTATATATCTGACTATCTTACTGATCTGTAAATAAAGTAAGGTATTTTATACTCCATAAACAGTTGCCTCTATAAACTGTATGTCTTAGGTGACATTTAGTGAAAATTAAGTGTTTAAATTAAAGCATTTTCTGAAGTGGTCTCATTGGTAGATGCTTCTGGAAGCATTATTAGTGAGAGAGAGAGAGAGAGAAATGGAGTACAGCACGAGGTCCCTCCCCTCAGCGGCACACTCACTGACCTTTTGTTTTCTCCTGCTCGGCGACAAGAGAAGGGAAAGCGCGCGAAACAGCCGAACGCAGCGCAGAGCAGCAGCTGGCAGAGGATACAACAATGGCGTACAGTTCTGACAAAGAGAGGACCTGTTCCCGCACTATGCAAAAGTGCTGGCACTCTTCCAAACACATTCCTCGCAGTGAGACCCCTTCAGAGGAGCGCGAGGAAGAGTGCCTGTTGCATTGTGCTGGTTCTTTTTCTCTTTCTGTTTTTGTACTCCGTTGGGTGGTTTAATGTTTCGTCAGCAGTGGTTTACTGCACATCCAATATAATGATTAGTTGGGGTTGAGGCATTTGTGAAATTATCTTAGCTGTAACAACAAGACTTTTGTTGCATAGACATTGTCCCTTTAAAAAGAGATAACTTTTTTCTCGTTAAGTGTTCTGTTGGCTATGTCACTGGCCTTTAAGTGTTAGTTCACCCAAAAAAATGTAAAACCTCTGTCATTGTTTACTCATCCTTATGTTGTTCTAAACCCGTATTACTTTATTCCATGCAATAAGGAAATGTGAAGAATGCCCTCAATGTTTTTTTAATGCATAAAATGAAAGTAAATGGTGACTGTTGGTAAAAATCTTCCTTTTGTGTTCCAGAGAAGAAAGAAAGTCATGGGTTTGGAACAAGATACGGTTGAGTAAATCATGACAGAATTTTCAGGAATTTAAAGGCTAGTTCGCACTGCCCTGACATTTTTTTTTGGGGGGGGGGGGGGGCAGTCTGAACAACTTAATCTAAGAAATGATCAGTGCAGATCCCAAATCTATTGTTAATCCTTGAAATACCCTGGAGTACCATGTACATATAATGGTAAATCAATATGGTAATGATTCGATTACATTAGGGCGAGTAATGAATGACAGAATTTTCATTTTTGGGTGAACTGCTCCTTTAAAGCCGAGTGTAAAGAATCACTTATGAGAAATGCCTGAATTGTCGAATTCCGGTAAGAAGTGTTTAGGCTGTGAATGATAATTAGGAAACGGTCTGTACTGATTCCAAGTACCTGGAGAAGGGGCCTCTAGCTATGTAGTAAATCCAATCCTGGGATTCTATGAATGGGGCAGCAGCATTGGCTGTATCTTTGAAGCCAATCTGCTTTAGCAAACAGAAGCACACTGCAGTACCATTGGCACCGTCAAAATTCAACGTGTCACATTTCCACGGAAAAACTTGAGTAGCCTTTATGTTTCCCCAGAAAAGTCCCCTACCCAACTCCCATTCTCACATTACATATGCAAGTGGAAAGCTACATTTACACCCGCTTTCCAAGCACCTCCTCTAGATCCCACCCACTTATAACTAGCAGGTCCATCATAATTCCCACCATGCTCTATATGTGTGCATTGCACATGTGAACTCCCAGGTTTGTCTTTAACATTTGCCTTCAGGACTATGGCAACATGGACCTCACATTCCTTTAAGTAACCTCACTTTCTCTTTAAAAAGTAGAAGAGAAATAACTTAAATAGTACCCTTAAAGGGACAGTTCACCCAAAATAAGAAATTCTGTCTGCATTTAATAACTCCCATGTTGTTACAGACCCATATGTGTTACTTTTTTCATGGAACACAAAAGGAGGTATCTAGCAGAATGTCCAAACTGCTCTTTTCCATACTATAACATTGTTGGGAAAAGAGCAATTTGGAGGTTTGGAGCGATATGAGGGTGAGTAAACTATCCCTTTAACTAACCATTAGTTTCCCAGTCTCTTTTTTCCTCTCTCTCTTCTATCTCACTCTTCTCTGGCTTATTCTTTCGCAATGTAATGCAACGTGGCTGTGACATTTGATCTATCCAACAGTTGTCATTACCAGGCCCTACAGAGACACTTATCCCTGTATAAAGGCTTTGTGGCGAGTTGCAAATGGTGGTGGTGTGATAACAACTGAAGAACATCTACAGTAGATGGACAGAAATTGAGAGAGTGTGCATTACATTGCTTTCCGTGATTAGCCTATATAAACCATATATAAACCATATATAACAACTAATTTTCCAAAGAAAATGTAAGTGGTGTTTTCCTGTCAAAAGAGATAGTCCCGTCACAAAATTACACCATTGGTTGAGCCAATGTTGCTGTGTGAAGCTGCTCGGGATGTTCAAACAAACAGAGCAATATTTTGATTTGAGTGTATGAATAGCACCCAAAAATGAAAATTCTCTCATCATTTACTCACCCTCATGCCATTACAGATGAGTATGACTTTCTTTCTTCTGCAAAACACAAACTATGATTTTTAGAAGAATATTTCAGCTCTGTAAGTCCTCTCAATGCAAGTGAATGCGTACCAAATTTCGAAGCTCCAAAAGCACATAAAGGCGGCATAAAAGTAATCAACTCGACTCCAGTGATTAAATACATTTTTTCAGTAGTGAGATGGAAAGTGTAGGTGAGAATCAGATCAATATTTTAGAAGTCCTTCCTTTTTACAATTTACATTCTTCATGCATATCGCCAACCAGGGCCGCATTAAGGTGGTCTTATTGTTTCGCTGGGACCCTGTCAGTCATCAGAGCGACGTTTTCAGTCGATGATCATGCCCAAGTAAGCCTGTGCATTAATGCAGCCCTGTCGCCAACTACTGGGCAGGAAGGAGAATCAATAGTAAAAAAGGACTTAAATATTGATCTTAAATATCCCTTTTGGGGTGAACTATCCCTTTAAGGCCAACCAGTCAACAAACTGAATGTCAAATTAGTTCAATACAGGCATTACATTTTATCTTGTCTCCTATCTAATACTTTGGAAATGTCATGATGTCACTTTTTAATGTATGATTTCTTTCGATTTCTTACAGTTTCGTTATTTTGTACTATTATTATGAATTGTCATGCTAGGATATTTAACATTGATAAAAAAAATCCTAGATTTCACCTGTAAGTATCATATAGAGCTGGAAATATCCAGTCATTGTCTAGGGTCCCTTAACTGCCTGCTATGCATAGTGTGTGTGCGTGTGTGTGTGTGCGTGTGTGTGTGTGTGTGTGTGCGTGCATAATACCCATATGTATTCTTCATGTGTTTGTGCATGCTCATATAAATCCTGGCTCAAAGGGTCGTGATGGAACATAGAAAAATCCTCAGACGCCCTCTGAGACCACAGTCACTGAGGGGGAGGAAGAATACTGCGCATACTGTAATTACACCAACACAAACTCCTCCCAGACTCGGTGAAAGAATGGAAAAGCCATCGCTCTGCAGGCCACACAGCAGTCCCACTCAAACATGCATGCCACACGCATACACTCTTGCACACTTATGAATATAATGCAAAGGCAGTGAAAACTTTATAGCAGGTTAAAAGGCTTTGTACACCCGACTCCTGCATATTTGACCACAGTGTACACAGAGCGGTTTCCATCCTGAATCATGAGCTTTGGTTTAATTTTTAATCTTGAAAAGAAATGGAGACACTCTGAAATTAAAAATGAAAGTTTTTAGATGATGGTTTCACATTTTCTTTTTCTCTTTCGTATGTTTTTTAAAACCTCAACAGCGCTCTTCCTGTCTGCGCTCAATGAAAAGTGAGGTTTCATTGTTGTTTATGAGGTTCAAAGTGAAGGATGTCACATTTTGGCGTCTCTCCAAAGATCTGTAAAGACTTTCGTCTTCCTCAAGTAACCTCAAATGCATATTATAAATCTCCATTTATGCACAGTCAAATTTTCTGATGCAAATTCTCCCACATAATACTTTTTTCAATGCAAGTAAAGGCTGATTTATACTTCTGCATTGAACCTATGCCATAGCCTCTACATGGTGGCCTACGTGGTGGTTTGCATTTAGAGTTCTGCGTTGGTGTCTGCGTCATTCTGCGAGTATACAGCCAAAATGCTTGTGTATTGCAAGATAATGCCTTCATTTCTCAACATAGTTTTTCATTTAATAAATACAAGCAATATAATTCATGGATTCAAAAGTATTTCATACGTTATTGCAGCATTAAAAAGTAGTTCATCAAAGAACATGAACATGTTGAGATTTAGGAACAGTACATATTATTTATCATACCTGCTGCCTGCCATGGAGGGATAAAATAAATCGGGCATACATTGTATGCTTGATCTGGAGTCACTGAAATAATAATTTGGCGTACTTTGACTTAAAGCTTAAAAGCTTGACTTTACAATGCACAAAGGCAATATAACCAACTCTTAACAGGTGCTTTTTAATTGAAATGAAATATGATTATTTAGTGTACACTCTTGAGTAAAAATCTAGTTTAAGTTTTGTTTGTATGCAACTCAAATTAAATCGATGTACACTGAACAAAAATATAAACGGAACATGTAAAGTGTTGGTCCCATGTTTCATGAGCTGAAATAAAAAATCCCAAAAATGTTCCATATGCACAAAAGATTATTTCTCTTAAATTTTGACATGTTGACTGCAGGAATGCCCACCAGAGCTGTTGCCAGAGAATTGAATGTTAATTTTCCCTCCATAAGCCGCCTCCAACGTCGTTTTATGTAGTAGAATTTGGCAGTACGTCAAACCGGCCTCACAACCGCAGACCACGTGTAACCACGCCAGCCCAGGACATCCACATCCGGCTTCTTCACCTGTGGGATCGTCTGAGACCAGCCTCTCGGACAGCTGATGAAACTGTGGGTTTGCACAACCGAAGAATTTCTGCACAAACTGTCAGAAACCATCTCAAGGAAGCTCATCTGCGTGCTCGTCGTCCTCACCAGGGTCTTGGCCTAAATACGGGTCTTTGGTGTCGTAACCGACTTCAGTGGGCAAGTGCTCACCTTCGATGGCCTCTGGCATGCTGGAGAAGTGTGCTCTTCACGGATGAATCCCGTGTAAGGCATCGTGTGGGCGAGCGGTTTGCTGATGTCAACATTGTGAACAGAGTGCCCCATGGTGGCGATGGGGTTATGGCATGGGCAGGCAAAAGCTACGGGCAATGAACACAATTGCATTTTATCGATGGTGAATGCACAAAGATACCATGACGAGATCCTGAGGCCCATTGTCGTGCCATTCATTCGCCGCCATCACCTCATGTTTCAGCATGAAAACGCACGGCCACATGTCGCAAGGATCTGTACACAATTCCAGGAAGCTGAAAACATCCCAGTTCTTTCATGGCCTGCACACTCACCAGACATGTCAATCATTGAGCATGTTCGGGATGCTCTGGATCGACGTGTACGACAGCATGTTCCAGTTCCTGCCAATATCTAGCAACTTCGCACAACCATTGAAGAGGAGTGGGACAACATTCCACAGGCCACAATCAACAGCCTGATCAACTCTATGAGCAAGGAGATGTGTCGCGCTGCACGAGGCAAATGGTGGTCACACCAAATACTGACTGGTTTTCTGATCCACGCCTCTTTTTTTTTTAAGGTATTTGTGACCAACAGATGCATATCTGTATTCCCAGTCATGTAAAATCCATAGATTAGGGCCTAATGAATTTATTTCATCTGACTGTTTTCCTTAAATCCTAATCCTAACTATGTGCAAAGCATGGAGCAAACTCCAACTAGTGGAATTTAGTATAGAACACAATTAATGCTTATTTTTACAAAATGAGGGACTAGTCAAAATTATAATGGCTAGTAATCGACATTATGCCACAGATACTGTCATTTGAGCCAACTGGGTTTGATTCAACTTGTATTGAACCCGAGACGTTTGTTTAAACAACCCAAATTTGCGTAAGAGTAAGGGCAGTAGGTCAATGTTTTTTAGTCATGCCGCAATGTATTGGTAAACCTGAATGATGGACTCAGGGGCGCTAGTGTCGCAGTGGCACTGTTGGTCACAGCTGGGACAAACGGTACTCTGGCAGTTACAAGGGAATCTGTCTGCTATGAAATGTAAGATAAATACAGATAGATTAGTGGAAAGTGTTTGCTCACATGTCAAATACCAAAACACCATAATCTATTGCTCCCACCTCTGTGGTTGTGTTGGAGTTGGCATACAGTATATTTGATAAGTAATAACAGCTAGCTAAAAATGAATAGTGACGCATTACTGTTGCTGCTGTAGAAATGCATACTGGATTGTTTTTGAAATTTGAATATCGCCCCAAAATCATCTGGCTGTCCATTTTGAGACTGTTGTCGCCAGTTTATCAGATTCATTTATTGGTGCAGTTCGTAATTTCTGCGCCACTAATCATATTTGCAAAAATAATTATAATTGATAGTGGAAAAACCTACATACACATTTATCTTTGCATTTTAAGGTGCGGTGGATTAAAAAATACTTTGAGGGAAATTTTATTGGTAACATTTTACAATAAGGTTTAATTTGTTAACATTTGCTAACAAAATTAGTTAACATGAACTAACAATGAACAATACATTTAAAACATTTATTCATCTTAGTAAATTGAGTTAATTACATTTTTTTAAATATTTTTTTATTATTCTTTAATATTAGTTAATGCACTGAGCTAACATAAACAAATATTGAACAATTGTAAACTAAAATACACTAAGATTTATAAATTCTCTCTCTCTCTCGCTCTTTCTCTTTCTTTCTCTCTATACATAATATATTTATATTGTTAATAGTTTGTTCATGATAACTAATGCATTAACTAATGTTAAAGGATGGAACCTTATTGTAAAGTGTTACTAAATTATTGCACCCTTAAGTTGTTAAATCAGACAGATGCGATTTTTAAAAATTCAGAGGCCAGTTCACAACTTGTGTGAGAAAATACATCTGTAGCTCTTATCATTTTGTTCAAGTCAGCCAATACCAAACATTAGCGAATGATACCACTCATAATCTCATTCTAGCCCTTCATTATCGTTATGAAGTCAGAGAGCAGGTTAAAATGTTATTGTTAACTTACATTTTCCATTGCGGTGTAATTGGGACATTTGTGTTATTACATTTTACTCAACAGCATTATTAGAGTTTGTGAACAATTTAAATCAGGTTTATTATGGACAGTTTTGCTATATGTGATTTATACATTTTTTGTGCTTTATTATATCCCTTTAAGTATGTTATATTGGCCTTAGGCAGACTTGACTTCAAGCTAATGAGTGTAGTCTAAAATTCCTTTAACTACAGAGTAATTTAACTTGGCTGATAATATAGATTATATATCTGCTGGGAGAGTGTCGTTTTGGGTGTTCTTTCTCTGCATATGTGTACGAGTACATATTTTCCCACCATAGTGGTGCTATTCTGAGTTGTGTTAAGAGATAGGGCAGATTATGTATCTGAACAGACAGCAGTTGATTGGATGGCGGCTTCATCAATGTCTAGACCAGTGTTAGATGAGCGACAGCGCAATGCTTTATGAGGCCCTTATGCTAATCGTTTGTAAATTGGTTAATCATAAATTTCAGCATGAATGGCTCTGGAAATGTTATCTGATCTTTATTAAAATCACTATAATAATAACTAGATTTTTCAGAAGATGTAAGTGGTGCATGCATGTGAAAAACATGCTTTCTCGATGCTAGGGTGCTGTGGGTGGTTGCCAGGATTTTTTGCATTGCTATGCAGTTGCTAAGCAGTTGCAATGGGGTTCTGGGGGGGTTGCTTATTGGCTAAAGTGAAAGGAGCCCACCCCCAGGTCTCTATGACATTCTGTTCCCCAGATATTGCTCAGGACACTCCTTCAGTGTTAGTCTCTATAATATTTTTTCACCTGTTTTTATTGTCCACCAGAAGAAAATTGAATGTTTGATAGCTTAGAAAAGTAATAGCCCATCTGTTCTCAACAAGCCACACAGATTTAGGTCTCAATCCCAGCCTGATCCTTTCCTTTGCACTGCAAGTGTGACACACTATGAGTTGAGCTACTGTGCAATTTGAATGCGTTACAAGTTTGTAAATGTACTTGGTTATGTAATGCAAATGTTAAAACGTAACGTCTTACAAATCATGAACTATATAATTAAAGTGTTTAGATGTCATTAGATAACATTGCGTGAGGAACAGGGTGAAGTGTTTATGAACTGATAATCTGACGTTTTCCATGTAATTTGTGTGAAACCAAAAAAAATGTAATTCTTGGAGTGCTTGTAGTGTTTATTTCAGCAGGAAACTGCTGCGATGCATACAATGAGCCACGTAAAAGTAATTTTGCTAAATTGTCCCGTTCTAGCGGGAAGACTAGCAGTTGTACATCATCGCACCAGCCATTCACATGTAAGCCGTTGCTTTATAAGTCTGCTCACAATCTATCACATTGCTGTTTCAGTGTGCTAACACGCAACCTCCACCACCCCACCACCACCAGTTGAGCCCCGTCCTGCACGAGGTTGGCTCCTCGCCCCTGCCTCCTATCTCCAGCAGGATATGACGGTTCCGAGTACAACTTCTTCAGACCGCCAGACGAGGCTTACGCCAAAGAGAGACATTACTTTTCTGTTTTCTATTCATCAAATAAATGCCATCTTAAATTTCACTCAAGTCTGCAAGTCTTCCTGACAGAATGTTCATTCCTGTCTGTAGCACAAACGTTGTTGGAAAAGTTACTTGCTGAAACTTTATACTAGAGGTTAGGGGTATGCTCAAATCCCAAACCCCAAGTATGCCGTTGGAGGCAGCCTTAAAAACAACTGATTTTAACAGGCCTATTCTAGTTTTTAAGTAATCAGCTGTTATTTTTAGTATGTAACTAATGGAACCTCCAAAATTAGCAGTCATAACGCAAGCATAAAATCAATATTTTGTAGTAGTTAATTAGACCTGTGCAGTGGAAAGGCAACACTTTGGCCAGTTTTTCTTGTACAAAAGGAAAAAAAAAATGAAATGAAATGAAAATGAAATCTCATGTATACGTTTCATTTGCTGTCAAAAATTGGTTGTTTGCCAGCTTTTGATTAAACCATTGCATTTTAATTGGAGTGTGGTTGTAAACTGCTTAAATAGAAGAAACTTTATTGATTTGCTCTCATTGCTTAACATTTGACCTGTTGTAAGAGCAGCAGGTAAGTGTTTAATGGTCAGGCTGCCCTGGGTTGGCACAGCGTTTGGCGAATGTCATGTACTAAGAACATGATGGTCTACTTTTGGGTTCCAGGGAGGAAGAAAACATCGCCCTGGCCTGAAGTGAGGATAAGTGGTTGATGACAGTTTTCTTTTTGGCGAGTTATCCCTTTATTGACAGCAAAGGATGCAGAAACATATTACACATTACAACTCTGTGAATAAAGCATATCAATGAAGTTTAATGAAGTATATAAACTTTAAAATCTGTTAACAGTGTTGTGAACAAATAGAGTCAATGAAAGCAACTAAAATCCACTGGTGCGTTTCTCTTTCTTTGAATATCCTACTGTTGGTATGCACATTTATGGCAGTTTTAAAATGACACATTCTGCACTGTTTAGCTTACATAAACACACCTTTACTCAAGCAAAATCTCAGTCTATTTGAAAGCAAGTCAGTTGACTCAGCGGCCATCTTGGCTATTTTCTAGTCTTGCAGCTCCTATCTACTTGAAAAGAGAGAGACTGAAATCTCAATAAAATTAAAAAATAAAAATGCTTGCCAAGCATACACTTCAATGATGATGTCACATCATTGGGCAACCAATAAAATTGGGCAACAATGGTTTCAAAACCATTTGTGTCATTCTGTAAAAAGTCAAGAAAACATGATGATATTTTCCATTCACTTTTCAATGAGTGGCTTCTTTAAATTTTCTCTGCTCTCAGTCAGTCAACCATGTGGGAATTCTAGATCTGAGAGTTTGATCCAAAAGTATATTTCTGCAGGAAGATGCTTCTGCCTGTTTCAGAAGCATTATAAGGGTGTAACATGAATAAATATAGGTGTGGATAATGGATGGAGACTGACAAGATTCTGCATGCAGCCTGAATCCTTAGACAGAATGTAAAGGTCAGTGGTATTATCTATATAAGCAGGTTTTTTATGTTGCCTCTCATATGCACAAACACACCCATAAATGGTTCACTGGGTCAAATAGAGCAGCTGTGAATGAACTATCCCATGGCATTTGACTCCTTCTGAAAGACCATTTTTACATACGGCGAAGCACTTAATATCCTAAAAGTACCATACTATTACCATGTTTTCATTTTGAACATGTACCATGGTATCATTCTTTGAACTAACTTGGAGGACAATGTAAATACCTACTCATTCTTTATTGTTACTATTTTTAAGATTGCAGTACAGTGAAGTCATCCAACATGATCACACGGGACGTCACATTGTGCCCATTCACTGACAAACGGCATCTCCTATCAGACATTTTTGCATCGACTCAATCATGTTAACCTTCCGCTGTCGCGTGACCGGAAGTGCGTTGCGTCAACATAATCAGTAACGACTGATTGTTAGGTTTAGGTTTGGGGGTTGGGTTGGGGGATTTGGGTTGGGGGAAGCCGGGTGCAAATAGTCCCTCTGAAATTCAAATTCTATCATTTACTCACCCTTATACCATCCCAGATGTCTATGACTGTCTTTCTTTAGTAGAACACTAACAAAGATTTTTAGAAGAATATCTCAGCTCTGTAGGTCCATACAATGCAAGTGAATGGTGATCAGAACTTTGTAGCTCCAAAATCACATAACACAACACAAACTTTAAAGAAATCCATAAGACACCAGTGGTTAAATCCATATCTTCAGAACAGATCAAAATGTAAGTCATATTTTTACTCTTAAATCTCCACTTTCACTTTTACATCTGAAAGTCACACATGGTGCCTGTTTAGTTACACTTTCACATCTGAAAGTGAAAGATAAATTGGAGATTTAGAGTAAAAAATGACTTAATTATTGTTATATTTCTAACCCCCACCTATTATATTGCTTTTGAAGATTTGGATTTAACCACTGGAGTCATATGGATTACTTCTATGTTTCCTTTATGTGATTTTTGGAGCTACAAACTAAGATCTGATCATCATTCACTTGCATTGTATGGACCTACAGAAATGAGGTAATGTACAGATTTGGTTGTTTCGGAAGAAAAGTGGTACTATAATTCACCAAAGTGGCATTCAACTAATCACAAGGTATAGTCAGGACATTACTGATGTAAAAAAAAAAAAAAAACCCAGCACCATCACAATTTAAAAAAATTATTCTTTGATCAAATCTAGAAAGGCTCCATTTCCAGCAGCCATCACTCCAACAATTATCCTTGAGTAATTGTGCTAAATTGCTAATTTGGTACTAGAAAATCACTTGCCATTATATCAAACAGTTGAAAGCAATTTGGTTTGTTAAATGAAGCTTAACATTGACTTTGTGTTTGTTTTTGAGTTGCCACAGTATGCAACAGACTGGCATGTCTTAAGGTCAATATTAGGTCAAAAATGGCAAAAAGAAGTTTCTCTAGAAACTCATCAGATAATAATTTTTTTGAGGAATGAAGGCGATACAATGCTTGAAATTGCCAAAAAACAGATTTCATACAAAGGTGTACACTACAGTTTTCAAAGACAAAGGACATCTAGCTCTAACAAGGACAGAAAGAGATGTGGAAGACCAGATGTACAACTAAACAAGATAAGTACATCAGAGTCTCTAGTTTGTGAAATAGACGCCTCACATGTCCTCAGCTGACAGCTTCATTGAATTCTACCCGCTCAACACCAGTTTCATGTACAACAATAAAGAGAAGACTCAGGGGTGCAGGCCTTATGGGAAGAATTGTAAAGAAAAAGCCACATTTGAAACAGAAAAACAGAAAGAAAAGGTTCGAGTGGGCAAAGAAACACATACATTGGACAACAGATAATTGGAATATAGTGTTATGGATCTTAACCCCATTGAGCTTTTGTGGGATCAGCTGGACTGTAAGGTGTGTGAGAAGTGCCCGACAAGACAGTCACATCTATGGTATTTGCTACAGGAAGTGTGGGGTGAAATGTCACCTGAGTATCTGGTTATACCGGCAGCTAGAATGCCAAGGATCTGCAAAGCTGTCATTGCTGCAAGTGGAGGACTTTTTGATGAGAACTCTTTAATGTAGTTTAAGTTTTCAAATTGTAATAGTAATTTTTCATGTTATTAATGTCCTGAATATACATTGTGATCAGTTTAATGCCACTTTGGTGAATAAAAGTATGAATTTCTATGAGCAAAATCTGTACATTATTCCATACTTTTGGTCGCCAGTGTATGTTTTTTCTAAATATTTTAATGGATTCTAGCCATAAAATATTCAGTTCTACTCTTTAAATATTAACACACCGACTTTGCCTGTGTACTTGCCTGTTTTGCAAAGGTGGTTAAAATCTGGCATCCCGTGAATCCTGTTTTTGTGCAAACATTACGAAACCATTTTTTTTTTTTTTGGAGGAGGACTTTTGAGGACTCCCCTCAAAAATGGAGAGAGGTTCGATAGAGTCATGTACAGGAACTGAGGAGAGAGAGAGAGAGAGAGTGAGAGGAATAGAGAGCTTTATTCTTACTGATAAAAACTATTAGGAATGTGTGATTTAGAGCCGAGTGCTGTGTGGGCTTGTTTTACCAGCAGCATCTTGTAGATGCCATACCCATTACTGTACTGCTTCATCCACACACAACATATGATGTAAAATGATATTTGGATACTCCTGTCATGTCAAGACATTTACGGAATAACTATTGCCCAAGGCCTTTGTAAACAAATTTACCAATGCTCCTCCCGGATTCATATCGGATAAACCTCCAATTATGTGGTAGGGTTCTGATTACAAAAATGATATAATTGGCAAAACTTGAATTAAAATATTTTTTTCCCATAAGAAAGACAAGTCAAGTGTAGGGTGTGAAAAGATGATGCCATGTGAGGTTCCCAAACTTGAGAGAGATACAGGGCCCCGAGGACAAGGTGGGCATTACTTGAATTTCTCAATGAGGAGTTTAAATATTTAAGTCATTATTTACTTAGATCATCTCTCTTTATAACTTCTTTCTTTCACTTTTCAAATTTGTTTTCTATTGCCACTCTGTAGCTTCTGATAAATGTATGCTTTATTAGTGCATTTGTAACACTTTACAACAGAGCAGGCCTCGCCCACGACTGGTGACAGACTGCACATTATATATCCTCCCCTGAGTGATCTACACACAGTCCGCCATTTTTCTCTGTGCTGGAGCAGATACAGTGAGAAGAATAATGTCTTAGCATCGTAAGCGTCATAAGTGTTCTATTGTTGGCTGTAAAAGCGAACATATAAGTCTTCATGTACTCCCAGCATCAGAGCCACTGAAGACACAGTGGACAAGCTGGACTGGTAATCTGGCATACCGGGCATTTTCCTGGTGGGCTGATGCACTTTGGGGCCAATCAGGGGCGAACTGACCAACGGGAGAACTGAGCGTTATGCAGAATAGACCACAAAATGGACAGCGAACACACTCCCCCATCCGCCACCCCACCCCGCTCAAATTTTGGGCCAGTTTCTATATAAAATCCCAGGCCGATTTCTCTTCCCAGTCCAACCCTGCCTGAACTCCAGTATTTACGATGTCAGTCATATAGGTTCTGATTTGTTGTTGCTGTAGTAACCGAAGCACGAGCTGTAAAGGCACAGCCCTCACCTGGAAAGGAGGCGGGGAGCAGCAGCTCATTTGCATTTAAAGAGACACACACGAAAACAGCGTGTTTTTGATTACACCCAAAAAGAGGCATTTATAAGATGGTATAATAAATGATACATGGGGTATTTTGAGCTGAAACTTCACAGACACATTATGGGGACACCTGAGACTTACATTATATCTTAAAAAAGGGGCATAATAAGTCTCCTTTAAGTAATATGGGACGAGAGGCCATGTTAGACCGTTATATAGTCACAGGTAAAGGCCAATATTAGGCAAGACCCTCCAGTGTCTCATTGCTCACTACATAATAAAATATTATGGATGCACATTTTCATTAAAATGTTATTGCATTAAGCAAATTCATTAAGTGCTATCTTTCCACTAGAAGACATTGGCCCTGATGAGGCTAATCAACCATTAGCCTCATTTAAAGGGCTGCACAATGATATATATACACACAGTAGTTTTTATATATCATTACAGTAGTATTTTGTGTCATAGGTATTACTATTGTGTATTTTAGGACAAAACTATCTGTTTTTAAGACAATACGGCAGTGATGACAAAAGTGGGAAATTTTAGTGGTTAGTAGTAGTTGTTAACTAATGCTAATTGGTTTAGGCATTAACTAATTGGTGTTAGTTATTTGCTTTTTCAAGTCAATTTTATTTGTATAGCGCTTCTCATGGTCCATATTGTTTCAAAGCAGCTTTACAGAAATGTTTAGACATGTTACTTTCAATAAGAGTAGCTTTTTTTTTTAAGCTACAATGAGTCTTATAATCTACGTGACTCATGCTATGACAGGTAGATACCTAGGTGAAGTGAGTTAAAAGGTTGTACATGGTTTTGACAGATACACAGTCCCTGGTGAAGTAAATTTAAAGGTTTGTGTGTGAGTGGGTAGAATGGGGTTGGAGTGATGAATGCAAAATAAGTGTTTGTGGTTACATTGAGTCAACATCACAGTTAAAAGGGCTATTACTGAATAGAATGAGTGTAATTTTCTGTGGAGGTTCAACTCTTGTGTTGATATAATTACTGTCTAATCTAACTGAATTATTGTCTTTCAACAACTATAAAGCCGTTCATTACCATCCTATCACTCAGTTAGACCACGTGAACCTCAGCAAACAACTTTTCTCACTTTTTCTACTGGTTCACCTCAAATGCACAATGGGAAGCGATTGTGTGTTTAATTTGTGTTTCTTTTCTCACTGTCTTCTTTAACACCGGTTGGTCTGTAACTTCCATCAGTTCCAATAATTTTGCATTTATTTAGTGCTGTCGTCCTTTGTTGTAATACCATGTTAGATTTATTAAGTGCAAATATTTGAATCTGAAATGTTATCTCTTTCTCCATAAACATACTTCATGCAAATATATGCAAAAGGAGTTGTGAATGGTTGGCCAGCACATTGCAAACACACAGTCCTTTAGAATGTACTTGATGTGTGTTCTTGTGTTTCTTACAAGCCCCAGTACTCAAGGGGGTGATAGAGTTACCTAGAAGTAGACAGATTACACAGAGTCTGCTATCCACCTTTTTCCTAAACATTGAAGTATTCCACAATTCGACTGTTTTCAGTAGTAATTTGTACATTCTTAGCAGGTAAGGTATAACATTTGTAAAAATGTGGCTATATAGTGTCGATACATCACAGAGTTGAGATGACCGTTTTTTTATTGACAGTGCCTCAACTGACATTATACAACCTGACATGAATCGATGGTCCGAGATTAGTTACTGTTTTAATCTTATCACAGCCAACAACAGCACAAGTTGAGCCTGAAATAGATTTTTACTCAAAAAAAAAGAAAGAAAAGAAGATTGTTGTTATCCGTCTGGATTGCTTGTCTTGGTAGTTTTTGCATTGCGTCTCGAGACCAGAAACAGAAAACAATTAGAATCATCATGGCACTGCCCAGTGGTTGCTCAGGAAAACTGGGGATAGCATCCTTTGCGACATTGCTGAGAATGCTACATGTAAATGCGCTGTGTAACGTATTGCATACTGACACATTTCAGAATGCAACAAAGTTAATCTAAATGAACAGAAATCCACCCTAAATAGTGAGCAAAGCAAGATAAATGTTGATTATAAATATACATAGGCTATAATTTAAAGAGCACCTATTATGGTTTATGGTCAAATATTACCTTTCATGTAGTGTGTTATATAGCTGTTTGTGAATGTAGAAAATCTGCAAAGTTACAAAAAAAGTGTTAGTCTGAACACATGAAAGGCCGAAACGAGTCGTTAGTTATTCCAGACTTACTTCCTGTACTAACCTACCTAATTTGGTAACAAAAAAACTGCCTCTGGTCTTCATTGGATGTTCGCGAACAGCTTTGACCTGCCCTCAAACACTTCACTTAGCGGTAGACCAATCAGAGCAGAGTAGGCTCTCTGAAAGGAGGAGTTTAGAATGAATCCTTTAGAACGGATCATTGAACGAGTCGTTTTTGACTCTAGGAAAAAAAGGTAATGCTACATTTTAAATTATGAGCAAATGAAAAACATTTTTTTACCTCAGATTCGTGTAAATCTATTGTATGAGACCTTTAATACAAAATTAGGCACGTTTCAAAACCATAATAGGTGATATTTAAAATATAAATTGTACATATTAATATTCCAACTTTAATCTATTTATAATAGACTATTTTACACAATATTTGTGTGTTATACATTTTTAATGCTAAGTATTACAACGTTAGCAGCATTATGCTAACGCCAAACTATGTCAGTGTTCTAAATCAGCTACCTATGAGGTTCCATTTAAGTTAGCATACTGCATTAAAATGCAGGTACCCATGTAGGCCTTGAGGCTAGGGTATACATTGTTTTTGCACGCCATTACATTTGATGCATGCGCACTACGAACTCTTTTAGCAATCAGCGCTATGTGCATACACCAAAGACGCAGACTTTCTGTGGCCTAGAAAAGCTTAAATAAAATATCAGAAACCTATGTAAATAAACAGAACATTAAAAGTCTTTTGAATTTGTTTTGCCCAAGCAAGGTAATAAATGATATGTTGAACACAGTATAAGGTCAGATTACTCTTTAAAGAAGCTGGGCAAAGATATTTGATCACAAACTGGCTTCTTTGCAACCAGAGTAAGAGAGAGAATGGCTTCCACCTACACATGGATTCACACATGCTTTCAAAGAGATACCCTGAGAAAGAATGCCATGTACACAGGAAGTGCTCGTCGAAACCATGAGTCATTCAGACCCTCTAATCAAACAAAAGAAAGAGTGAGATAGACATTAAATAGAAGAAGAAAACTGAGCTTGGAGGCATTAAAAGCTACAGGGTGACATGTAAAAACAGTACGTTGATGATTTGTTTTGGCTTTGCACCAATCTGAATCCGTTGTAAGGAATTCCGAGCTGTGTAGGAGTGGGTTCTGTTGGTGCGTGCAGTACCAACTAGCACGCTATAATTCATTCAGCGTACTACACTAAAGCAGTGTTAGTAAATTTAACAGAAATAGAATGCAAGAATGCTTCAGTAAAAACCTGTTCATTGATTAACTGGAATGAACCTTAAAATATACGGTGAAAATATTTAATGCATATTTTAAAGAATCTATCCCCCAACCATAAACCCAACCAGTCAGTGGAGAAAAATGTAATCTTAGAGAGAAAACACAACCTCTGAATCACGCTCATTACTGATGAGGTGAACACAATTACTTGCTGGTTGCCGCGGTACCAGAACCTGTGTCTCCGAGGCTGCTTATGCAACACGCAATCAGCAACGCCACAGGAAAAGGTAAATGCATTTAAATTGATGCCAAAGTGTCTGATGGGAAACAGCAAGAATTCAGCAGAATGTCAGGATACATTTGGTAGCAATATGTCGACTTCCAGTGTGACCATAATGTGTAGCTCAAGTGTTGAATTTATAATGATAGCAATGCTAAGGTCATGGATTAGATTCCAAGGGAATGCATTGCATGGACTGATAAAATGTTAAAGGAATAGTACACTAAAAAATGAAAATTCTCTCACCATTTACTCACTCTCTTGCCATCCCAGATGTGTATGACTTTCTTTCTTCAGCAGAACACAAACTAGGGTTGCTCTGATACCCATATTTTGGCTTCGGTACGATACCAGCCCTGGTACCTTGGTATCGATACTAGTTTGTGAATGGTGATCATTTGTAGCTCCAAAAATCACACAAAGGAAATGTTGAAGTAATCCACATGACTCCAGTGGTTAAATCATATCTTCAGAAGCAATATAATAGGTGCGGGTGAGAAACATACAAATCTAAGTTCTTTTTTTTACTCTAAATCTACACTTTCCTGTTTAGTTTCACTTTCACATCTGAAAGCGAAAGTTAAAGTGGAGATTTAGAGTAAAAAGGACTCCTCACCTGCACCTTTTATACTGCTTCTGAAGATATGGATTTAACCACCAAGTGAGCTTTATTCCCGCTCTGCGCGCATATACATGTACGCTTACACAATAACTAAGCCAGGTGTTAGATAACTAGCACAAAAATCCAGTTTGAATTGTCCTTTGGTCCGGATCCGGACCGGAATCCGCCCATTGAGTATCCCTGATTTAACAAGACAAAACATGATTTTACAGAAACAAATGTAAAAACAAATACATATTTAAATATTAAAAATACAGTGAAATATTTTTGGGAAGTAAAAAGTATATGAAAAATGATGCAGATTCTGTGCTAGGATAAAATACATAAAGGGCATTTTAAATTGCTGAGGGGCCCACATTTGTCACTATTCCCTAATTAAATGTAACATTGCTAAAATTTGTTAGTGTTCTGTTGTTGGGAAAATTGTAAAACACATGGAAAAGATAGATAATAGACTGATAATTTGGTCTAATAAAACATTTTATCAGTGGGGCACAGTGATCGAAGTGAGGGGGCATGGCCTGTGTGAGGCCTCCCTAGCACAGGCGCAAAATGGGGGTAACCATAGGTCAATGTGCAATGCACCACATTTGATTTATCCCATGATGACCGAAACTTTGTCACTGTATATTTGCCAATGAATTTCTGGCATCCACATCTGCCAGGTTTTCACTGTCAATTTTAATAGGATTTGATATATATATATATATATATATATATATATATATATATATATACACACACACACACATTTACATTTATACATTTGGCAGACACTTTTATCTAAAGCGACTTATTGCAGGGACAACCCCAGAGCAACCTGGAGTTAAGTGCCTTGCTCAAGGACACAATGGTGGTGGCTGTGGGGATCAAACCAGCGACCTTCTGATTACCAGTTATGTGCTTTAGCCCACTATGCCACCACCACTCACTATATATATATATATATATATATAGAGAGAGAGAGAGAGAGAGAGAGAGAGAGAGAGAGAGAGAGAGAGAGAGAGAGAGAGAGAGAGAGAGAGAGAGAGAGAGAGAGAGAGAGAGAGAGAGAAGGGTGTGGTTTAATTTTGTTGATACAATGGATTTCAGATTGAGTAACATTGGAGATTAGCTTGAAGGATGTTTTTGTGGATAACATTTTCAATGTTCCACAACTGTTGTGAAATACATGATTTGAATAACTGAACTCAGTGTCAAACCACAAGCCGTAATCTTGCAAAATGAGAACAAGACAAGTGCCAGTTTGTTTGACAGGTGTTTATTGTTTTATTTACATGGCAAATATACTTTTCTCTCACACACACCCACATCCTGTCCATTTATAAGGCCACGGCTGCACACAAACAAACACACACATGTACTTACAGTTCCTATCTAAATGAGGACATACCATAGACTTCCATTGATTTATATAGAGCTAATTATAATTACTATGAATTATCCCAAAACATTCAGCTTTTATTTAGAAAACATTGTGTATTTGCTCTTATGAATCAATTTTCAAACTGAAGGTGTCCCTCAGTATTGCCAAAGTGAGGTTTTATAATAGTAATTTAGAGTTTTAGACAATAACATATGTAAATAAACAACATAGACTTAAAAGACTATTGTTTTATATGAAGCTAATTACAAACGTGCATAATGTACTAACCGTAACACTTTTTTACTTGCAATCTTGTGATAAGAGTGTTATTTCTGACCTGTTTCCTGTCAATAAACCTGCCAGGTCACACCTTAGTTTGCTGGCTGTTGAATGAGTGTGTGTGTGTGTGGGGGGGGGGGGGGGGAAGTTTCCTATCTCTAGTGACTCTCATTTGTTCAATTTGGTCCTTTTAATATGCGTCATTGTCGCATTTACAATCGCTGGGGGTGGTGAAATTCATCTATGATGCTCTCATGTGTCCCTGGTCACACTTGCTGTGGTGTTTACAAGCAAATCATGTGTCTGTTTTTTCACCATAAACCTCATTTGAAACCACCTGCAGATATACAGCTCGAATAATCCACTCTTGTGTCTGCAGGAACTGTGCAATGATTGTAGTGTCAGGGTTCTGCCCTTAATTTTGTTTTTTTTCCCCCCTTTGTGTCATTTGTCTGTTTTGTGTCTGGTGTCTGGATTTAGCCACTTCGGCTGGTGCGGTTTATTCACTCTGTGGCTGAGTCCAGGCATTTGTGTTTTGTTTCATGCTGTGTGAATGCATTTGAGTTTGTGTTTTCTCATTCCCTTGTGCATTTGTGTCTGTCTTCAGTGATAACCCCGCCCTCACATTTGCCTTGTTATCTGTCTGATTATTAGTTTATTTGTTTCACCTGCCCTCCTCATTTTCACCTGATTTCCTTCCTCTATTTAAGCTCCTCTCATGTTCTGTCCTGTGCCAGTTTGTTGTGGGATGCTGCATGTGTTTTACATCCCCTGTTAAAAGGGATATACCGTCACCTAAATATGAAAATTCCGTCATCATTTACTCACCATCGTGTCATTGAAAACCTGTAGAAATCGATTTCCTTTGACTTTGAAAGCAGAGAATAACCTCATGTAAACGTTTTTTTAATAAGCTGATTTTTGGGAGTTTGGGCGTATTGGTGTGCATGCAAATGGCCTCATTGATGTCAATTGGTGACGCACCACGTTTGATGACAGAACTTAATATTTGGGCCAGCTATTCATTTAAAGGCAAATGGGATTGCAAAAAAAAAAATATGTTTCCCCACTTCTCCACTTACCATTGGTTGACAAACATGTAGTCCTGCCACACTTTTTCAGCCATCTTGTTTCCAGAAGTATTTTTCGCATTCATCTCTTTTGAATCTCTTTTATAACATTTTTATAAAAAGTTCTAAGCAATGAACCAACTCTGAAGTGAATCACAACAGTATACAGTGTCTTCAATGGACTGTACACAGACAAAACATTGATAAAATATCTAACAACAATATGGAAAGATAAGGACAACAGTAACAACAAGCATATAGGTACAGTAGATAACTCATTGTTCTTATAACAAGAGCACAAGGTTGTAACATATTATTAAAAATGCTGACAGCTGAGTTTACTGAGTTTCAAGTACACAGTGTGAGCAATAAGAGGTTATAGTCATTTCTTAGAACATTAGCTGGTCCTAATCACTGTAACGCACAGTGGAGCAAGAGATCAATTGCCAAGGCATTCACCTTCTGTTATAACACAGATAATTTTGGTATGAGTAAAGTGAAATCTCCAAGAGAGAAGCCAACCCAACAACAGCCAGCTAATAGAAGGTCAGAACAGGATCTCATATTTTGATTAAATGCTTGAGTGGTAGTCATATGCATTTACCCCACTGACTCATCAAGAACCACGATTAGTATGACTCAATATGCAAACATAATGGATAAACCAAAGCACTTTGAAAATCTCTCTGCTGTTTAGAAAAGGAGCGTCAAGGACACAGTGACTGTTGTGTTGGTAGAAGGGAATGAACTGACCTACTTTTGAGATGAGAAGGGTCTTAAATGATCAAACCCAGAGGAAAATGTTGTTCCTCGGTGGTTACTCTTTCATAGCTCATAAGACTTAAATTAAACAAATTTGAGAACTCCATTAAGTATCAACTTTGTCTAAAATCTCCTAATATTCCTAAAGAGAAACAAAACCAGACTCAAGTGACAGTTGTTGACATGGATAAGAGAATAGAACTGTAAAGTTAACGTTGTTGGCATAGCTCTGATAGTTTGGTTTTGGAATATTTAATGAGAAATATTTCAGTCCATATTGATATTACTTGAACAACACAGTTTGATTACATTGTTGAAACATCTCTTCTGATAATCTTAAGGAGAACATGACTGGGGTCGTTTTTCTGGGAGGAGAAGACTTTAGGAAAAGTCTTCATTTGCTCTCCATTTAATCTCATTCCTGTCTGGGAGAATTCATTGAGATATTAAAGAGATCTTATTTGTTATTTTACTTTCTTATAAGAATCCAGGCCAACACTATTAGTCATAATGGACCATTTTTACAGACTATGATGAAGCATTTCCACCTTAATTTTGCAGAATATAGCACACTTTTTTATTATTAATTTAATTTTTTATTTTTATTAATATACATTTATAAAATTGTTCTTTGTGTTATAATACCCTGGCATTAATTTGAGGGGAAAAAAGTCACAGCTGCGAAGATGGGATTTCAAATACATCGATTTGGCATCTATCTTCTGTCGTACTTCATCTCTTGTTTAAAAAGTTGTGGTACCGTAATAGTTATCTCCCATTCACCGCTATAGAACTTTATCCAACTATAGTTTACTATAGTTTGCATGATTCAAACCCAGAAATCCAAAAACATTTAGCATGAATATATAATCTTTTTTAAATGTGATTGTTTATCATTAAAACAAGCAATTTTATCTGTTTATACTGATATATGTATGCCTTTTGTATTTGTACTGCACTTGTCCTCTTTTATCCCTTTAATAATAAATATAATAAAATAATAAAAATAATAAATATCAATCGATAAAAATGTGTCATCTAATTCATTCCATGATATGCCGATTAATTAATCACATTTATAAAAACTTTCTGAGAAAGGCCTTCAAATAACATTAATTAAAGATAGAATTATTATATATTTATAAATTGTTATATTTAAATCATTTTAAATATAAAATATATTTTAAATAATTCTGTTTATCAGAATGCACAGTACATAATTATGGAAGATGAATAATTGCATTGATAAGACAATAAAAAAAGTGGCTTTAGAAGGAAATATATTGTTTATTTCCATATTACTGAGCATAAGCCTTTCATTGGCCTACAGTCCACAATTCATCAATCTGTCCAAGATAGATTTTATCTAAGGCCTTTTCTAATGATGCATCAATGTACAAATACACCAGACAGAGGCTTTTTTGGAGCAAGTTTAATGTAGTTTGAAACTTTCACTCCTTTGCGTTCTGTCCAGCTGTGTTTGAACACAGTAACGCATTCTCATCTTGTGCTGTTGCTAGAGTGTGTTTGTCTGTACAGCTGGAGTTTTGCTTACTGCCCCCTGCTGAAAACAGGTAGAACTTCAATCTTGAATTGCTCCGATGGTACAAATATTCCTTATTACGGTTCTGAATCATGATTAATTGTGTTATTTTTTTTATGTGTTGTGTTTTATATAATTGATCTCACTGATTTAACGTGTCAAATCTACAGACCTAGTAATAAAAATCAATAAAATGCAAATCAGCCCCCAATGGTTGATTCTTAAATTATCACATTTTGTCCTCAATTCACCCACCTCCAAATCCTGAACAAATGGTTAAAGCCATGGTTTCTTTAGTTTTGAAAACCTTGTCAGAAATATCATCAAAGTGCTAATGCTAATTCATTAACTAGCAAAACACTCCCCAGAATCTATAAAAGACAATGGATGCATATACTGTATGTTTAAAACTTCCAACATTCACTTCCTGGACTCCAAGTCTTTCGTCATGGTAACCACGCTGGAAACTTCCTGTCAGAGCTGCAGTTCCATGGTGAGGTAACAGAGAGTAGCCCACAATGGCACCTCAAATAAGCATCACCTGTGTGTGCGATTTCCCTTTAGTGTAGGCTTTTGCTGTAATGCGTAGGCCCTTTGTTGTGATGTGTAGGTTGCAAACAACAGTTCGCTCTCTACCATAAACCGCAGACCAGTGTTCTATTTAAATGCATGTTCTTATTTGTCTGATTCTCGCTAAAGCAGCACAGATAGAAATTTAGAGACCAGTTTGCCAAGAAATGGTAAATACAATAAGCACTTGATGGTTTCCTTATTGTTCTTCTGTAAAATACATTATGATCAAAGGACAGTTGTAATGACTCAGGGTCTTGCTTTTAAACTGAATCCTATTTTAGAGATGGCTGCCATTTTTCTCCTATGTTTGGCAACAACTATGTGTGAATGGCATGTTATTTGGCAAGCGAGAAGAAAGAGGTTGTATGAATGGATCGAAGGTGCTATAGATGGTGGAGGGTCATTTCAGTCTTTCTCAGAGGGTATATGATTACTTAGAATAATAGTTGAATAAATTGCCTCCTACCATTTATTGAATTCCCCTGATTTAAACCAAGAAAGCATTGTGCTTTAAAATCTGTGCATCATATTTTTGCTTCCTGGTACAAACATCACTTTCAGCATTACCTCAAACTGTAAAATAGGCAAGCAAATGTAAAACTTAGATATCTTTAAGTTAGTTGTTGGCCATAAATCTCTAAACAAGGATTTTGAAATAATTTGGGTGTTTCTTAGATGTCCATTAGTCTCAGGATTACATTTACAGAAATTACATTTGCTTTTCAGTTAAATTGCATTTGTACTTGATTCATGTCTGAGACTGATGTGAAAAACAGCTGTTTGCAAACAGTGTTGAGCAATGCGAGAGGTCACATTTAGTAAAACAGAACTCATCCAGAATTAATGTGTAACCACAGAAAAACAGGAAGTAGTCTTCTCTGACAGGAAGTGGGTGAAGAACACATGTAAAGACACATGCGAATGTTTTTTTGTTACATATATGTTGATTTGGAGGTATGCAACTGTGTGCGTGTTAGAGAACTCATTTTGTTTTATCTGATAAGATTGGAACTGAATGTGCTTTAATAAGTCTAGAGTCAAATACTCTTGATACCTTTGCCTGCAGTAGTATTGCCATTAAGGTAGCCTACTCTTTTACTGCTGTACTTTTGCGCACTCATTAGTCCGTATTGAATGACAACCCGTAAGACCACCTCACAATCTTTATTGGTGTTTGCTAAAGCAAGCATCACTAGTACTACTGTATTAACCCTAGGAATTGATTTTCATCTTGTAACTCTTCTGTAACCGTCTGTAGTACTGACAAGAATGCTACTTCAAATCATGTGGCTTGTACAAAAAAGGTGTGCTGTTGCTTTTCTAAATTATCAGATTAAAATGTTTGCCTGGCAGATGATTAAAAAAAACAAACACTCAAGACCCTAAGCAACCACAACCACATGCAACATGATAAAAACAACCCAGAACACCTTAGCAATGTAATAGAAACATGTTTAAAATGATTCGAGACATCCTAGAAACCATCCAAAACACCCTAGCAACTGAATAGCAACATGCTAAAAAACACTTGCCAATCACCCAAAACACACTAGCAACCACATGGCAACAGGCTAAAAAACACTCAGAACACATAGCCTCTCACGGAGACTTCAGATGCCCCATCACCATGGACTACGATCTTGAAATGGGATACATAGACTAATTATTGCCAACAAAAGCCTTCATCAGCCAAACAAGGACAATTGCATCTAAGTGAACTTCTGGAATTTAATCAAGGATGGACTTCAAAGACACTGGTCACTAATCTTGCAGTTCAAACACAATCACTGTCTAAATACTGACCCTTAGTCATTTAAGTTTTTAAATCATGTTTTTTTAACTATAAATAATTCTTATTTACATTATTCATGATGTTAGCCAGAGGGGAACTGGCCCCCCACAGTGAGTCTGGTTTCTCCCAAGGTTATTTTTCTCCATTAACCATCATCTTTTGGAGTTTTGTGTTCCTTGCCACAGTCGCCTTCGGCTTGCTCACTGGGGTTAATACAATTATTATTTAATTATTTTTAAACACTATAAAGAATCATATCTTATCTAATTCCACAACAAGGCTCCAAACAAAAAATCAATTAAGGAGCCATTGGCTCCTATAGGGGGAAAAACAGGCGCCAAATATTTTCATTTTTAACTCCTTCCATTCCTTTTCGTCCCGCAGCTCACATGCAAGAAAAACTGCACGTGCTAACAGTGTAGTCTGTGGAGCATTCTTCGCAATTATGTGATCACGTGCATTTTTTATGCTCGTTACTGTCACCGTGTTTTCTCACAGTCTCTTTTTTTTAAATGGTTAGTTCCTGCAATGAACTCCGTTTTCCCCGCTATTTCTTTTGATATAAACTTTTGTAATGTATCTCGGGAAATGTAATGCAAATTTTAAAATCAAAGGGAGTAAATTTTTACTGTCGCCAATGGCGACCTTGACAGAAATTACACTCGCAAATAAATTTATTTGGTCATAAATGCGACCATTTTTAGTCGCAGTTTGGAGCCCTGCACAAGGATGATGATTTATCGACTTTATAGACATTACATTTTTATCGTCTGTTAATGCTGAACTTCTGTAAAGCTGCTTTGAAACGATGTGTGTTGTGAAAGGCGCTATACAAATAAAATTGACTTGACTTGACTTGACATTAGCAATGACATAGAAACATACTTAACATGTCCCATAAACTGTGTTGGGGAGTAGCTAACTACATGTTGCGATGCTACTAACTGAACTACATTTTACAGTAGCTTGACAGTAGCTCAGCTGCTTTTAAAACAGAGTAGCTTTTCCAGAAGCAAACTACTTTTTCCAGCAAGTAGCGGTGCAGCGTGACAAAATGCTACATCATGATGGTCAGATTATAACTAATAGCCTTCCTTATTGCATAGATATAGTAAATATTATATGGCAAGAACAAAAAAAATGCCAGCCCAAGGAGAGTTTGTCATAAAAATTTGATAATTAGGGGAGTAGGCTACACCTGGCCACAGCAGGAATGAAAAGTTTGAAGAATAGAATAAAAAATATTTTTTTAATGGTGTCTGATTTTTGCCTTTTTTGTTTCATTTTATTTTATGGCCATTGTTAATTGTATTAATGTTACTATTCATTAAGTGTATTAAACACATAAAATGTATTTAATTAATACATGAATTAATAAATGTCATTAGATTGAATTTAGTTTTTTTTTTGTTTATTAATATTATTGGCTTGATATTAAAATGAAAAAAAAATATTGCCTCATTAAGTAGCTTCAATATAGCTAGCTACTTTTTGATATAAACTTGTAGTGTAGCTAACTACTTTTTCAAAAGAGTTGCTTGACTGTAGCTCAACTTCTTAAAATTATGAGTAGCTTATAGCTTGTCAAACTACTGTTTCAAATTAGCTTCTCCAACACTGCCCATAACACCTTGGCAACCCCCTAGCGACACCCTAGCAACCATCCAAAACACCCTATTAACAGTAGAGTGACACATTAAAAGCAGTCATGACACTGAAGCAACCACCAAAAACACCCTAGCAACTGGAATAGCAACATGCTAAAAAAAAAACACACCATCAACCACATGCTAAGCATGCTAAAAAACACTCAGAACCTTAACAATAATACAGAAATATG
The DNA here is from genome assembly GCA_032164185.1 of Moxostoma hubbsi. Taxonomy (NCBI): domain Eukaryota; kingdom Metazoa; phylum Chordata; class Actinopteri; order Cypriniformes; family Catostomidae; genus Moxostoma; species Moxostoma hubbsi. The sequence continues at coordinate 40,595,934 of JAVLUX010000017.1, read as the reverse complement.
CTTAAAATTACTCATAACACCCCATGTAATCACCCAAAGTACCCTAGTAACCACACAGTGACGCACAAAAAACAGTCATTACACTTTAGCAACAACCAAAAACACCATAGCACTGAATATTAACATGCTAAAAAAAAAACACTCTGCTAACCACCCAAAACACACATGCAACCACATGGAAACGCGCTTAAAAACCACACAGAATACCTTAAAAATGACATAGAAACATGCTTAAAATGTCTCATAACACCTTAGCTACAACCCAAACACCATAGTAACCACACAAACTAAAAACAGCCATGACACTTTAGCAACCACCAAAAACACCCTAGCAACTGAATAGGATCATGCTAAAAAACACTCGAAAACACACTAACAGTCACATGGCAGCACAATAAAACCACCGAGAACACATTAGCTATGATGTAGCATCATACTAAAAATGTCTCATAACACCTTAGCAACCACCTAGTTATATCCTAGCAACCTCCCCAAATATCCTAGTAACCTCACAGCTACACACATAAACAGTCATAAAACATTAGCAACCACCAAAAACACCCTAGCGACTGAATAGAACATGCTAAAAATACTCAGCAATGCCGTAGCAACCACCCAAAACACACTAGCAACCAAATAGTAACACGCTAAAAAACACTTTATTAGTGATATGGAAACATGCTTAAAACGATTCCTGACACTGTAGCAACCACCTAGAGAAGAGAAACCATAATAACCGTACAGTGACACAGTAAAGACAGTCATCAAACTTTAGCAACCAGCAAAAATAACCTAGTAGCTGAATAGTAACATGCTATAAAAATACTCAGCTACACCCTGGTAACCACCCTAAACACACAATCAATCACATGGTAACATCTAAAAACCACATAAAACACCTCAAAACACCCTAGTATCCGCAGAGTGAAATGCTAAAACAGTCGTGACACTTCAGCAAACACCAAAAACACCATAGCAACTGAATAGCAACATGCTAAAAACACTCAGCAACACCCTAGCACCCACCCAAAACACACTAACAACCACATGGAAACATGCTTAAAACATCTCATGACACCTTAGCAATGACCAAACACCCTGGTACCCACCCAAATCACACAAGCAACCACATGGCAATATGCTAAAAACCACAGAGAACACCTTAGCAATGGCATAGCAACATACTTAATATGATTTACAATACCTTTGCAACCACTTAGCAACACCTTATCAACCACCCAAAACACCTTAGTAACCGCAGAGCAACACTCTAAAACAGTCGTGACATATTAGCAACCAGCAAAAACACCCTAGCAACTGAATAGCAACATGCTAAAAACACTCAGCAACACCCATAGCAACCACCCAAAACACACTAGTAACGAAATAGAGAGTCTTAAAACCATTCTTAACACTCTTGCAATCAACTAGAAATACTCTAGTATCCAACGTGCAAAAAAATAAAATAAATAAAAAATTGCACTTTTGCAGCTACACAGCAGTGCCCTAGCAACCACTCAAAATACTAAAGAACAGACATAACACTTTATCAACCACCTAGAACTCCCAAGCATCCACAAAGCAATGTGCCAAATAAAAACTCAAACACCTTAGCAACAACATAGCAACATTCTTAAAACTCTTCATAACACCCTAGCAACCACATGGCTACGTGCTGAAAATCACTCAGAACACCTTAGCAACCGAGTCATTTTTAAAAGAAAATTATTTTATTTGTATAGCGCTTTTCACAACACACAGTGTTTCAAAGCAGCTTTACAGATAATTATGCTGTAACAGAAGAAAAAGCTGTAATGCCTGTAATCACCTACACCTTCATCAACTGCATGGCAAAATGCTAAAATGCACTCTGAAGCATGAAATTAGCCTAGCATCATGGGGGTGAGTTTTGCACTGGCAAGCACCACTCATATTTTCTTAAGAAAATTTAAACATAGTTATTGTGCATGTGTCTGTGCCTCACTCACAGCATCTGTGAAGGTGATCTGAGCTGCTTCATTAAAGGGCCAGATCCCGAAGCACTCATGCTTGACTTTCCCTTCTGTCTCTCTCCCTCTCTCGTGTTTACCTTCATCTCAACAGTGCTAAGAGAAATCACATTCAAGAGGTATGAAGAAACAAACATTTGTCCAGATGAGCTGTGGTAACAGGCTTTTTTGTTTGAACAAGAGCTTCTCTCCATAACTCTGACCATAACTCTGAAACGTGACAATAATGAACTCAGAACAGTTCATCCAAAAAAGAACATTCTGTCATCATTTACGCACTTTCATGTTGTTCTAAACCGAATGACTGTTACACAAAAGGTGATTTTTTTAAGACTACCCTGGTCGCTTTCACATGAAGTGTTACATTCATACGAGCAGACAGAAAAGAAAGTTTGGAGCAGAAGAAATAGAAATAAACCTTGTGTAAATTGTCAGCTTTATGCTAAGCCAAAATGTTATTACTAGCCATTTTACATGCACATGTTACCAGGCACAATCATATTTTATTTTATCAAGAAAATTAACATTAGAATTTCATAATTTCCTTTTTTCTAGGAAGACCTTTGATATTAGGGCAAAAATCATATTCTTGATAAAACTTTTTGTATTGTATAGGATCAATTTGATTTCTTGATTTAGAAAAATCTACCAGTGCTGTAGAAGTAATCCAAAGTATTTAGAATATGTTACTGACCTTGAGTAATCTAATGGAATACATTACAAATTACATTTTACAGCATGTAATCTGTAGTGGAATACATTTAAAAAGTAACCCTCCCATCCCTGTATATATATATAAGAATAAAGAAAATACAAAATATTAAATACGGTATAATGAAATACGGAAATTAATTACAAAAATGAAAAACGGTAGAGGCTAATGTTAAATGAAAAATACAAACAGGGCATTAGCCTACCCATATGCTTCAGCATGCATCACCTTAATTCATGCTTGTATAATTCACAGCATTTTATGCATTTAACACATGCTTAAATCACTCGTCGCATGGTCCTTGATCACTTCTCCACCCTCTCAGGCAGACGACAGCCGCTTCTCCCCGGGCGGACCGGAGTGTTCTCGGCGACTCGTGGGGACACTCCTCTGCCACTGGCAGCGGCCCTACTGCTCCAGGCGGTCGGGGAGACACTTCCCTCCTCCCCTCGCGGAAGGCGGTCTTCCTTCAACCACTCCGCGTTTCTGGGGGATGGCAGGTCTCTCCTCCACCCCAGGCAGCTGCTTCATTGCTCCAGGCGGTCGGGGAGTCCAGTCCCCACTCGCCTCGCGGATGGCAGCCGCTCACTGCGTCCGGGCGGTCGGTCTACTCCCTCCCCCGTTGGATGGCAGCGGCGCTCCTCTGGGTGGACGGCAGTGCCGAGGACTCCGCGACAGGCATCCCTCCTCCTTTCTGGGCTTCGGCACCAATGTAACATAGTTCAATGGAAAGGAGGAGGTGAGAACCGGCTTGACAATATAAATAATAGTTTAATGTGAAACTTAAACAAAAGACACAAACACACGCATGATGGACATGTCTGTAAATGATCTCTCTCTTGTCGCACCACCGTCTGCCATCGGCCTTTATCCCTCTCGGAGGCTTAATTAGCCTGATAAGGGACCGGGTGTGTATAATCACAACCCGGCCCCGCACTGCCACAATGAGGTAGCATAATTAAAATTACACAGTTATGATTTTTTTACTACAAACCATGAGACTAAACTAAAACTACTTATCAGCTAACATAGCATACACACATACAGCTACATACTACCGAACTATACCAAACAGTTTACTGTTGCACTGCGCTGTTATGCTGCATTGTTGTATGTTTTGTATGTCATATGTTGTACTACGATCAAGAAACCAGAGTATTTGCATAAATTTATCATGTATACCTTTATACCTGTATATACTTTTAGTATAAAGTGATTGTTTATATTATTTGAAATTTATGAAGCAAGGCAGCTTGCAATTCTACAGCATTAGCAGGCAAGATCAAATTAGCTAAACATACACAGATCAATCCTCATGGCACTATATTTCACATGCTTTGCAGTTAGGTAAGCTTACCTGTCCAATAAGAAGAACGGTAATTCAGGGTCTTTTTTGATCCTCAAAACCGAACGAAGGTCCCTCCAGGAATCGAATGCCCTGCTGATGTTCACTATAGTTTTCACTTGAACACCATCACGTTCCCGCTTAGCCAGATGGGATCCAGTACTCTCAGGAGCGTCCAGAAACGTCACATCCTTTGGATTTTCCTTGCAAAAGCGACCTGCTCCCTTCGCATGAAAATCAGTCTACAGGCATTAATAGGCAACCTAGGAAGTCCGGGAAAGCCTCATTTTTTAAGTTGCGTTACTAGCCGTTCACACTTTGCCAAAAAAAGGCGAATATTACATGAAAATTGTTACATACTGCACCTTTAAATGAGATGATTAATTATAATTTTACATACCCAGGCGTCACATGTGCACAAAACTTGGTGAAACCCATAACTCAAATTTAACCTACGACTCTTCTGGACAAATATTTAATGCCATTATAAGCATTTTGTGTAAAACTTCATATTTACCCAAAGAATTCTCAAACGATTAACAAAACTAGGAGCTCTCTTGCACAACGTATGTTCTCACATCTCTAACACAAAAGAGTGCAGAAAAGCAGGTGTTGCAAAACTCTGGTTCTTAAAGGGGCCACATCCAATTTATGACTTAAATTACATTAAATTTCTCCACTTGACTACATTTAAAACAGTAAAATACTGTAATTACAGTAATAAGAATCACTTTTGAGAATAATTAGAAAAAAAGTACACAAAAAACCTCAAACATAAAATGTTTCCACCCAATACTGGACGCATTACAGTAATGAGAATTGGGCAGAAACAAGCTTAATCACCTTAAAAAATAATGTTAGATTTACACATTAGATTTCCCCATACATTGCTATGCATATAAGTCCATTTTTATTATAACTAAAACTGAAATAATGTATGCCTGATCTCAAATTCAAAGTCTCTGAACGGAAACTCTCGAAAGGATTCTAAGAATGAACCACACACAGTTTGATTTTGTGGTTCTGATGATTCATCCACTAAATTATGAGTTGAAAAAAAAAGTACATGACTACAGTTCTAGCTTATTTTTAACAGTTCAAATGAGCACGGAAGATGCACACACATCCAAATATTTAGATAATATACAACCTGCTTCAAATGTGTTTATTTATAAAAAGTATAATTATATATCAAGAACACTTTTTATATTAATTGAAACAGAGAGTAGACTGGAAAGCAACACAGATCTTTTAAATGTCACTAAACACTCTACTCTGTGTTTTGAAAAGATGGAATCAACTCCATGGCTTTATCAAGATGAACTTTTTGTTTTTAGAAGTAAAAGAGATTAGTTATCATTTAGCTAAACTAGATAAAGACAGTGCCCTAATCTTTATAAATGAGTCCAAACTTCAAATAATACAACAGTCTGGCTCTAACTCCTTCCCTTTGGTCTTTTAAAGGGGGAGACTTTTGTTTCTACTTATTGGTTGGTGGTTTAAGGAGTGACCTCACCTCTTGACCTCACTCCTAAGAGACATATACATCTCTAATATGGGGAGATCAAAGCTTAGTGAGTGCCAATGCTCTTGCATGTATAGGTGGGAAGTGCTTTGGAATATACTGTATGAAATTATAATATCTATAACTTTTGGATCTGTTTTATGAGATTCACGATTTGTACAACATCACAGTTTCTTAGTTTAAATTGCTGATATTGTACTTTTCCCCTGGTTAAAACACCAGCATAGAACAGTATGAATTTCCATGCTGGCCTAATGCTTGTTTTGTGCCTGTCTAGCTGCTGGATGTGCATAGGCATGCTGTTCAACACCTAAACACCACAGCATAGTTATTCTAGTCAAGCTAGTTGACCAAATAAGTATCACTGGTTAAACTTGTTAAACAGCCTGGTCTGGACCCCAGCACACCAGTATCCTATTGTATTGGGGGCCAGTGTCCAAAACAACATATGCTGGAGGGTTTTTATTTTTCAGCAAAGTAACCCTGTCTGCAAGTTTTTCACTTTTCAACTCTCTTCAGTTTCATTTAATGTCCATAGTGGAAATGGCACCTCCACTTAATAGCCCTGTGTAAAGATGAGCATCTGTTGCCTCTGATCCAGGCATAGTGTAGAGTTACATGTTAATGGAGTCTCATTACTACACAAAGAGGGTTCAGTGAACTTTAAATTCCTGATGTTTCTCAGCATATAGCTGCCACTCTGGTGATGAATTCTAAAGTGTTTATAAATCCTGATTTAGTACCAGATTAATGACATCTCTTCCAAGATAATCTCAAGAGCTCTTTAGCTTTCAGTTCTTACATTTGGCAGACACTTTTATCCAAAGCAACTTACAGTGCACTTGGGAAGGGAAGTTCCATTGCAGTGGAGATCTGCTTGGGATTTATCCTGTTTTTCCTCTCCTCACCAACCAATCCAGACTGGGGAGTGATTGGTAATCATCATTGCAGACACCTGATGTTAATCACCCTGCAAGAAGGCCAGAGGAAGAGAGAGATAGAGAGAAACAAAACAGTTAAACCACAACACAAAGTGGACAAAAATCTCCAATTGCAAAAAGGGCAATGCCTTACATCTATAGATGTAAGTCAACAAAATATGTTGACAATGGACGTAACACCCCCACCCTTAAATTACAAACCTGGGTTTGTAAATAAATGGTCTATAAGGTCAGCACACAACTTAATCTCCAGTGTGCACAGTGTATCAGCAACAACGTCTTCTGCAAATACACACAGGAGATTTGAGCATCCCTTTTGACCTGTCCATCTACCTCAGGACTAGAAGCAGTCGTAGCGACAGCAGTGGAAACAACAGGTAACATTTTAGTCAACATCTCCTGAAACACAGGATTTGGACACATTCTTTCATTGAAGTTAGGGGTGAAAATGAGTGGTCAGTATCACAAGACATTATATTGATACAGTAGGGATCAGACTTCAACTTTGGCTTAAAGGGGGATTCTTGCACTACAGACTACTCAACAGGTTCAAAGCCAGTTTCGGTTTCAACAGCCAATTTTCTCCCAATAGGATTTGATTCAGAAACCAGGAATGAGTCAGAGAAATCCACATCATAATGTATTTTTTTATATTGAAAATCTGGGTATGATACAAGAATAAAACTCAAATCTATGCATAAAAGTGCCAAAAATATATGAAGAAGGCCTAGTTTCCAAGTCAGTATTAATGAGACCTTCATATAACAAATATTATTAAAAAAAGTTATCTGATTTCAATCTTCCAAATCTCTGGGACATGAAATTGCACAAGAAACACCCTTAAACCATTAGCTAATAATGCATTATGTAAAATATGGCTCTGTTCCAAAACACAGACTCACTGTCTAATGTCTACATAGGCAGCTGGCTTTGAAGGCATCCTAACTGAATGGAACCTCATAAATGTCACGCTTGAAATGCTCTTATATCAGCTTTAGAGTGAATCACTATCAAACACCATGGCAATTAACGAATGGGAAAACTATTCCTCTTGTGTTCCGCAGAAGAGAAAGTTGTATGAGTTTGAAATTACATGAACTTCATGTTAAATATGAATTTACTGACATAATTTTTATTTTTGTGTACAAACTACCCCTTTAGACCTGCATATCAAAATCATGTTGTCTGCAGTTGTCTCCATAGCCATGAGTAGGTTAATGTGGGTTCAGTGTTTCACTGGTTTATAGAATAAATATTAAATTATACTTGCTCAGTAAAGCGACACCACTCTCCCATTCCTGTTAGGGTTTCCAATTGATTCTTTCCACCCAGTGATGCAACCACTGAGAATCATGTTGAAAGTGCCCTAATAATTGGTGATTCTATTGTAAGGAATGTGGAAATAGAGACTCCAGGCTCTATTGTTAAATGCATATCGGGTCCAAGAGAATCTGACATCAGATCAAATTGACATAAACTTTCTAATGCTAAACGTAGATTTTCTAAAATTGTCATTCATGTCGGCACTAACGATGTCCGGCTTCGCCAGCCGGAGATTACTAGAGATTATTTTAAAGAGGTGTGTGAACTTGCAAAATCAATGTCATCCACTGTAATATGCTCTGGCCCCCTGCCTGCTCATTGTGGTGACGAGGTTTATAGTTGATTAGTGTCACTGAATGACTGGATGTCTGAGTGGTGTCTGGAGAATAGCATAGGATTTATTGACAATTTACATTTTTTGGGGTTGACCTGAACTGCTAAAGAGAGATAGACCCCATCCCTCCTGGGAAGGTGCCACTCACCTCTCTAGTAATTTGGCTCATAGTCTTAATAATGATGGTATTTGACTAACTGGGGCCCAGGTCAAGAAGCAGACAAACTGGTTAATCCGAACGTCTGCTAGGTGCCTTGAGAAATTACACAGGTCACATAAACTACAACACATAGAAACTGCATCACCTAGATATCACATTGAGACTGTGTCAGTTCCAGGAACTACCAAACACAAAACTCTCACTAAATCATTTAGAAAAAATTTGATTAAGCTCAAACTTGGAAAAAAAAAAGCTAATCTGAAGGATCCAGGAGGAGTTGTTGCTACAATTTACATTGAGGTTTTTGATGTTACTCAGAGGACAGGATATAAGTCTTTTGAATTAATAATGCTTCATATGACACCGTCAGATATAAATAAAAAAAAGTAATCTTTTGCCCTTGCTACAGTATATAGATCACACAGGCCTTACTCTGGTTTCCAGAGTAAGTTTTTTTTTTTCTTACTCTCTTGGAGTCAGAAAGAATGTGACAGGACCAACCCATCGCTATAATCATGTATAAAAATGTTAGATTTAATTCTGTCATATGGAGTTGATGTTGGTAATATGGAAATTTTACCGCAGAGCGATGACATGTCAGATCATTACCTCGTCTCTTGTTTGTTGCGACCAGCTAATCTCACTCAAACTACACCACGCTAACACCACACTAACAGTGCATCAATGTAAACTTCAGTAGTTAATCCAGGATGGACTTCAAAGATATTAGTAATTAATCTTAAAGTTAGAAAAATATCTTTAGAATAAATGTTAAAAAAAAACAATGGACCCTAACGTTTACTTAATTTACAAATTTAAAGCCATGAATTGCACTGCAAATAAATAACTAATATTTACATTATATTCATGTTGTTTAGCCAGAAGGGAACTGGCCAGTGAGCCTGGTTTCTCCCAAGGTTATTTTTCTCCATTATGCAACATCTTATTGAATTGTGTTCCTTGCCACAGTTGCCTTGCTCACAGGGGTTCTAAATACAATTATTTAATTACAATTTACAATGATCACTTTATAGATATTACGGTTTCATTTTTTGTTAATGCATGATTTCCTGTAAAGCTGCTTTGAAACAATGTGTGTTGTGAAAAGCGCTATACAAATAAAAATGACTTGAATAAAATAAAATTGTATATTCTATAAATTTAAGACATCTTTTGAAGAGTCACGTGACGCCATGCAAGGATTGGACATGTGAACGTTAAGCTCAGAAACACTTTGCTAGTTTTAACACTTTTTATGGCATAAACTGGTGAGGTTCGAAACACTCTGTTCCATAACTGTTCTAGGAGGACAATATGTCAAAGAATCCTCTGGCTCTGAGATATTAAAAGACACTTAAGTGCTCATGCTGACACCCCTGAGCAGGCCACGGACCAGGGAGTCGATTTGGTTGGAGAGGTACGGGAAATGTGGCGAGAGATGTTGAACGGGTTGACAATGCTGGCGAGGGTCATTGCTGACTTGGAAAATCTTGCTGTGGTATGTCTATTGATCACTGTCATGGAGTCAAAATTCACTGATATGGTTACAAGAGTGGGGGATGTTGAGAAACGGATCGATTATCTGGAGTCATCGGAGAGGGAATTATTGTCTAATCCTCTAGCAACCAAGGTAGATTTGGAGTGTGTCTGGGAGAAATTGGAGGACATGTAAAACCGTAGCTGGCGGAATAACATCCGTATCGTTGGAATTCCTGAGGGCAAAGAAGGACAGGATATGCTGAAATTCCTAGATGGGCTTTTTCCGAGTCTGCTCGACATAGTAGACCATAAGCTGGAAATCAAGCGAGACTTTCTTGTTAGAACCACAGCATTTTCTGTTCCCAGACTTTGCGAACTGGAGAAGAGAGAAACGTGATAGATTCAAGGAATGCAAGAAACGTTTACATCAATGGAAGGACGCTGATATTCCTGGCCAAATTGAGAATAGTTGGTAAGGATGGCTGAAAAACATTCACATGCCCACAGCAAGCGATGTCCTTCATAAAGTCAGTGGCGTAAGTCACCTTGTGGTACTCACGTTGCAGCCGAGTGGACCGGCTCACTGATCATTTGCTTGACTGTTTGAAGATTATGCGCACTCTTTTTGTGTTAGTTCCACTTAGCGGCTGGAGTTTATTTGGAGTTGTTGCAGGGGTTCTCGTAGGCGTATATAGACTTTTTGAGTTAGGAGGGATGGACGGCAGTTAGCGCTGTCGTACGCAGGGTTAATGTGCACGTTTTTCATTTTTCTGTTTGTTTAGTTCTGGGGAATGTTTGGGGTTTGACTGTTGCACTAATGTTAGAATGTGGTCTTTATAATCCTGTTTTTGACACACAATCTATTTTTTCTTAAATGTAAAAATGAATTGGATGTGGCATCCCTTTAAAAGAAGGTAGGTTATTTCTCTATTTAAGCATAAGAAATATGTATTTCTTCAAGAAACGCACATTTCTCCGGAGGAAAAAAGTTTCACACCAAGAAAGATGTGGTGTGGGCATTTTTTTTTATAGTGCTGGCTCGAGTAAGAGCAGGGCATTCATTACACTGATAAGTAAACATCTACAATTCAAATTTATCTAAAAAGTAAAAGTAAATTAGGAAGAGTCATTATTGTTTTAACTGAAATTCAGGGACAAAGTCTTATTTTGGCGAATATTTATGTGCCTAGCGTTGATGATCAGGTCTTTTTTATAGATCTTGAAGAGATGCTGGAAGCTGCTGTCACCCCTCATGATATAATATTGGGAGGAGACTTTAATCTTTTGATGGACTCAGTCCTTGAGCATAGGGAAGCAAAAGTGTGTAAGCCCCCTTGAGCAACTGTGACACTTCACAGGATGTGTAAAAATCTTGGTCTTACAGATATTTGGAGACTTTTGAACCCATCTGGTAGGGACTATACATTTTTTTTCTTCAGTCCATAAGATTTACTCTAGAACAGATTTTTTTTTTTGTTGTTGTTGTTTTTTTTATATCTAAGTCCTTCATTTCATCTGTTGTTGATTTCTCAGTTGGAAACATTTTAGTCTCAGATCATGCCCTGGTGTGTTTAGAGAGGAACATACAGATGAAAATAAATCATATAGTTGGCGCTTTAACATACCCCTTTTGCAAAATCCTGAATTCCAACAAAGGCTGAAATGTCTAAGTGGAGACCAACTAGTCCTCTGTATCCTCTGTGGGCATGGCTTGGGAGGCACTTGGGAGACACAGTTCTTAGGGGCTGGATCATACATTATGCCTCATTAATCAAAAAAATCCAAAGCACAAGAACTTGTGGAATTGGAAGGTAATATTAAAAGTGCAGAGGCAGTGCTGAAGTGCCGAATGTCATCTAATGGCCTCAGAGAATTGACCCGACTGAAATATAGATATAAAACTAGTTTGTCACGGAAGGTGAAATTTTGGCTATTCAGGGCAAGACAGTCATACTTTGAGATGGGGGACAAAGCAGGGAAGCTTCTGACTAGATGTATAAAACAGAGTCTTTTTCTACCATTCCCTCAGTGAAATCTGCTGGTGGTGAAATATTTACCATGGCTATTGATATTAGTAATGCTTTTAAAGAATGCTATCTTAATCTCTATAGTTCCACGTCTTCGTCCGCTGATGAAGATATTTGAAAGTTTGTGGAACCATTAGCATTCCTAAACGGATGACTGAGCAAATAAATTATCTTGATTCTGAGATAAACTTAGAGGAGCTTGGTGAGGTAATTAAGCCTTGCCTGCAGGCAAGGCTCTGGGGCCAGATGGCTTTGCTGCTGAATTTTTTAGATCTAATGCTAAGTGGCTCCACATTTGCTAGAAGTTTATATGGAATCATTAAAGAATGGAACGCTTCTGCCAACAATGACACATGCCCGGATCAGTCTGATTCTTAAAAAGGACAAAGATCCAAAAGGTGGGTTTTATTCTGGGTCACAGCTCTTCTGACAACATTAGGCGTTTCATCAATATCATATGGTCAGTGGCAAATGATCAGACTCCAGTCACTGATCACTTGACACCGAAAAGGTGTTTGATATGGTAGAATGGTATTATCTTTTTAAGATTTTGGAAATATATGGGTTTGGGAATACTTTTATTGGATGGATTAAGTTGCTTTATAGACACCCGGTAGCGGTGGTAAAAACAAATGGATCAATTTCAGATTATTTTTCACTGGATAGGGGCACCCGGCAGGGTTACCCTCTTTCCCCATTATTGTTCTGTCTTGCCCTTGAACCATTAGTAGCCATTATGATTTTCCAGGGGTGGTGGTGGGACGTATGGCGCATAGGCTTTTGATTTATGCAGATGATTTATGCAGATTTATTATTAGTCTCTGACCCAACTAGATCAATGCCTTGCCTCCACATAATTATTAATTCTAAATTCTTTTCTAAATTCTCAGGATACAGAGTTAATTGGTCTAAATCCAAAGCTTTATCTCTGACAGCGTACTGCCCAGTAACATCTTTTCAGCTGGGTGCCTTACAGTGGCCCAAACAGGGCATTAAGTACTTTGGGTGATTTAGTTAATTTTGACCCTTTAATAAAAGATTTTCGAGCGATGTGGGCAGGTGGGCTTCATTACATTTATCTGTGATTGGGAAGGTTATTAATATGAATTGTATTCCAAAATTCAACTACCTGCTACATTATCTCCCTGTAGATACCCTCCTCTCTTATTTCAATCAATTTGATAGCATAGTGAAGTCCTTCATTTGGAATGGTAAACATCCCAGATTACATTTGAGTAAATTGCATAGGTCGATTGACAAAGGTTGGCTGGGCCTACCCAAGATTTTGTTTTATTATTATGCATTTGGTCTCAGACATTTGGCTCATTGGTCGCTTCCACCTGAGAGAGCCCCTCCCTAGTTTTGTATTGAACAGGAACCCCCTATTTTGCCATTGCAAAGCCTTTCTATCAAACTAACTGGAGAAGTTAATTACACACCATTATCTTGCATTTGCAGGCAGTATGGACAGTGTTTAATTCAGACATTTATTTAAATGTTGCTTTGAGCATATGGCTAAACTTTTGTATTAATAAGTCTCCTTTCTGCTGGACAGAGTGGATTGTGAGGGAGTTTAATACACTCTGTGAATTAGATGAGAGACTCCCGACTAATTCAGAGTTTTATGTGCAACGTATTGGACTCTCATTTTGCCCCGGACTCTGTATTTTAGGCAATGGGGCGGTCATTCATTTTGGGGATCTTTTTTTCTTTCTTTCTTTTTTTTTTTTTTTTTTGTGTTCTGTTTTCCTCTGTAGACATGACCATGTGTAATTCCAGATGTAAAATTCCTTTATATAATGTTCCATAATGCCATTTTCTTGCCACAGATTCAAACTACCTCTAAATCACCCCAAACACAAATGTGTGTCAGGAATGTGAAACGGTTTGTAGACTCAAACAGATACACAGATGCTTAAACACACACAAACACACACCAGCCAATATACAGTATAGTGTCCTTTTGTTTAGGGGTCTTGATTCTCAGTGTTCAGCTGTCTACTGTCACTCTCCCCATTTCATGCTGTTGTCACAGGACATTTTCCCACAAATCTCCCAAGCACATGTTCATTCTGACAGTTCACACATGTGCCAGAAGCACATGACACACGTATTAGTCGACTCTGATGGGTCTGAGTTTGGCTCATTAAGAATCTATATTTTTCTTAATGAACATGAATGTTTCAAAGACATTTTCCATTTAAATATGTAGGAAAAGCATTGCAAACAGGAAAAACTTTTATAAGGCATTCTAAATTTTGAAACTACAAACAACTCATTAATTTGAATAACATTTGCATATGATTTGAATATGGTATGTTGATTTTGTTGTGGGAATGTAGTATTTGAACTTTGACTGGTGGTGACATGATTCTGTAGCTGACTCATCAGGAGGAGACAGTCCTGGCGCTTGCTGGACACTCTGGGACGTCCTGAAGCCTTCTTCACTGCAGTTAAACCCCTCTCCTTGAAGTTCTTGATGATCCGCTAAATGGTTCTTTCAGGTGCAATATTCTTTACAGCAATTTCCTTGCATGTGAGGCCATTTTGATGCAAAGCGATGATGGCTGCATGTCTTTATTTAGAGGTAACCATTGCAACAAGAACACAATGATTGGAAGCATTTCTTCCCTCCTTCTACAGCAATCACTCTGCTCTTATAATCCAATCAGAATGAATACAAATCAGACCTGACTAGTACTCGTTCACACTTTCCCAGGTGCTACTGATATGATTAGTGAAATTATGTTAGCTGGTCATTTTGTGCCAGGGCCAAAAAACAGTGAAATTTGTTTTTTTTTTTGTGATCAAGTTAATTTTTTTGGCCAATGAAGCTTTTTGCAATTATTTAAAATGTATCTGATCGCTCTGCACAAAAATCTAGAAACAATGTGAATCAACACCACAACAACTGAAGCAGAAAACTTTGCAAAACACAAAACTGATGTCACTGCCAATACTTTTGACCACGGCTGTATGCTGTATAAAGACGTGTTGCGCCAAGTTTGCCTAAATTATTCAGAATGCCTTGGTTATGTGTTTGAACATGGGGAATTGGGGAAGCTAAATACATATAAAATACACATAAAAAAACATTACAAACATTTCAGATTTAAAATACTTTAAATAATAAAACATGTGCTGTAAAGAATTATCTAAAAAAATTAGATAATAAGGTATAACATTTAATTTCAGTTTTTGCAATCAGTAATTCAAGCATGATTTTATATCAGTATGCTAGCTGTCTGATCCCTGAAAACCTAAATTCTGCGCAACATGCATTAAATTCAATGTCCAGCTTTCAAGGAATTATGCAGATATAAAGCTCATTTTAAATTACAGCATGTCTCAAAAGAGAATATCTTCAGCCCATGTATGCTGATGATATGTTTTAAATGACCTTGTTATGATAGAGTTCTCTGTTACATGGTGAGCACAGAGAAATCACAATCCTGAGAAAGGATTCTCGGGAATGCAAGACAGATTAAAAACAGAATTGAGGTTTACTTCTGTATTTTTATTTCTGGATGGCATTCAGTAAGTTGCCAGATCAATCCAATTCACTTCAAGACCGCATATACACAAAGACACGTGCACTCATTCAACCATCTCTTGTGTGTCCTCTTCGCAGAAAGATCTTTGGCCTTGGGATGATAGTGATATATTTGGCACCAAGAAGAAAAAAAAAACACACGCACACACACCCACGTGCACATCAATCATCGGGTAGTATAAACCAAGCTTTAACAAATCCTGTAATCATGTTCTACTAAACTTTGTCCCAGTATTATTTATTATGACTTTTCAGTTCCTCTAATCCATTGTCCCTTCATTCATAAACATGCAATCTGTTAGGCTAACCCACTTCAACTTTGAATCTTTGGAATGTTATTTTGCTATGTCTTAATCTTTATTTGAATGAATTTGCATGAAGGAACCACCTGTAGGGGAGTAATGAGAGATCATTTAGCATTTTGTAACATTTCAGTTGAAGCGCTTATCAGGTTCTGCCAATCTCTGTATGTGTAGGGACAAGTTGGGAAATTGAGGAAAACGTTCAGACGGTTATTCAAAAAATGTCTTCTGTGATTCTTTCACAGAAATGAAGCTTCTACTGTTCATTATCGCTAAAATAATTAATTAATTAATTAATTAATTAATTAATTAATCAAACAGACATGTCCAGGTCACATTTCCCACCTAAAAAAAATGTATAATAATAATAATAATAATAATCAAGTCATTATGTTATGAAAATTAAGCCTATTTTAGAAACATAAAATGTTTCATTGTCACATTATTTACATGACAATTAAGCCCCCCCCCAAAAATGATTCTCATAACCATCATTTATCTGAATGTTTTACTCTAGATTTTTGTTATAATTCAAATTTTTCTCAATTGTGATTCTCATCCCTGTAATATACAGAATATATAAATATACTGTATTATATACTGTATATATGGTAATAATACAGCAAGTTGTTTAAATCAGCATAAGATTAAAGACAGTAGAACAAATCCTTCCATTATGTAAATAATCAGATATAATTTAAATATTATTATTATTATTATTATTAATAGTAATAATAATTAATTATGCTTAACTATCGACGAAGTCCAAATGATCATAAAAACAGGCTTACTTTTATTAATATATATATGTATATACAGGGTTGGGGAGTAATGAAATACATGTAATGGGAATATGTATTTAAAATACAAATTATAAGTAACTGTATTCCACTACAGTTACAAGTTAAATCATTTGTATTTAGAATACAGTTACATTCAAGATTAATTTGCATTTTATTGTCATTTGTTTCATCTAATATTTCGTCCTTTCAGATGGAAAACATTTATACATATAGATGATACGATCCAAAGTCCATTTGAACAGCAGTGAAACACTTTCTTATGATGTGTGACATTTCAAAAGTAACCCAACCCTGTGTTAGTTTTTGGTATGAATCACTTCTATATGTGAAATTCTGAATAAGTGTTTTCTGATTCAAAATTACTAGTATTCCTCAGTGTGGTGCTGCAAAGTTTCTGATGCCTTTCTTCTAGTCAAAATGGTCCTTTCGTGTTTTTTAATTTATATCTAATTGGTTGATGTTTAAAGAAAATGTGAAAAATTATCTTTCTGTTCATGCTTTTTTTTGTGTATGTAATAAGAGCGATTACATCAGTACTTGCTTTACAGAGACTCAAACGTCAACTGGCTTTGCAGTATGATACGTGGGTGCTGCAACACGTGTTCAAGTTGACAGAAGTGCATCAAACCACCTGTCTGTAGTGATACATTTGCACTTTTGCAGTTTACTCATTTCACGCTTGAAACTGCCCCCTTTTACTTGTCCGTTTCTCCACAAGGCAAAACAATAAAAAGCCCCCTCGGATGAAGAGAGAGAGAGAGAAAGAGAGGGATGGAAGGAGGGTGAGAGAGCAGCAGACGGTGAAAGAGTGTGAGTCATGAGTGCAGCTTTGAACAAGGGAAAATCCTCCCATTCAAAGGCATGTGCTGTGGAAACAGGCAGCATTCACAGAGGTAACGGAACCGGAGGCCATGCACAAGCCAAAGCCTTTTGATAGCCATGCTAATGGAGGAACGTTTTAATGCCATATTATGCAAAACTTTAGCAATTTTCATAACAGTAAATAGTAAAAATGCAAATTTGAACCTGCATTTCCAGGAACATTTAATGTTAATTCTTCCTGATGTATTTTAGTATATATATTTATAAAAAATTATTCTTAAATCATTAAAGGATAGTTCACCTCCAAATCACCCCCCCCACCACCAGCCAGCCAGCCATACTCTCAGCCAACCCAGAAATCTAATCTAGTGGCTAATCTTTATCTATAACACTTCATAATAACTTTTTTTCAGAACAATAACTAACATTGTCATATTATATTATGATTAACTGTCCATAAGTTAGAAAGTGAAAAGTTAACCCATATATATATATATATATATATATATATATATATATATATATATATATATATATATATATTAGTGTGTGTGTGTGTGTGTGTGTGTGTGTGTGTGTGTGTCTGTGTGTGTTTGTGTTGCTTTGAGAAATTCTATATGTCTATATGTTTTCTATATCTTCATCACAGACACCCTGGTTGAAAGCTTTGGGTTTAGATTAAATTGCTTGTTCTTGTAAAATATTTTTTTTTTTCTTGGAGAAATTTTAATTTGTGGGTTTTCATGCTAAACTACTTCTGTCACCTCAAGAAAAGGCACAGCCTACGGAATGGAGCTATTTAGGGAAATTTCACATGAATGTTATATGTAGGTCTTCACCCCGTACTTTCTGTTGTAGCACTTGTGTTAGCGATTTACTCACAGGAAACTCAGGGGGAAGCTCCCCATCTGGGTTTAACATAAAAAAGGACAGTTTCCTGTTGCTTACTTGCGTTTTTCTCGCACTATCCTCATTTGCATGATTTCCACCTTGATGTTAAAGTCCCAGTAGTTAAATGCATAATACAATGTACATATTTGTAGACTAGAATACTCACTTTTAAACTTTTACTGCAACAATCAATTTATACTGTACATCTAAAAAGGAAGTGCATGTACTGTAATTAAATATGCATATATCCTATAGATGTTTTTAAATTAGCTAATTGCGCTATAACGATATAATGAAAATTATGTATAATGATGTATTTTAATGACATTTTAACATTGATATCAAAAGTGTGTGTGTAATTAGTGATAAATAGATTTTTATATTTTATGAACAAATGTGAGTGGTGCCTGTCCATGCAGAACTCACTGGCACAATGTTCTGGATAGTTACCAACTGCTTTTCCACAGACTTGTAAACTTTTGCCAAAACAATATTTCACCTCAATCTCTTTGTAGACGAAATCTCAAATTCCTGTACTTAATACAGATTTCAGGCATGAACTTGTGACGTTTTTTTTTTTAAATATATCATGATAATGACATTTTCAGTGCTGTATGATAAATTACTGAGCAGAACACTAAAGATAATTTAAGAAACGCTAATGCTTTCATTCCATGTTCGGATTAATGCAATGACAAATGTGACTCTTTGGCTCAGGGTGAAAACTTTAAAACTCTGAATGGCCCACAAAAAGTGGGGTTTTATTGTTTATTGTCAAATTTGTCTTTGTTTTTGAAAATGAGCTTTATTGTCATAGTCATAAAACACGTATTGAAACACTTGCAAACCTAATTGTCCATTAAATATGTTGTCAACCTCTAACAAATCCATCAAGTCGCATGGGCTCCTTATATCTATGTCTAATGTTACAATGACAACAAAACGACAATAGATGTCAATTATGAAATCTCTGGTTTAATTGTCGGATGTCTTAACACAAGAACGGATTAATTTATAAGAACAGGAGAGTATGCTAAACTGAAGACTGGTTTGGTTGATATCAAAAGATTGCGAGTAACACCACCAACTGAAGCCTCTCCCCTTTTACCAGAAGAGTTCAAAGAGTTTGTGTGTGTGTGTGTGTGTGTCATCTTTTCAAGTCTGACTGTGTGTTCACAGTTGATTGTGCATGACAAGAACCTCCAACTAAAAATATCTACAACCACCAGTAAAAACTGGTAGAGTTTTACAGAGTGCTCTGAAGCTTTGAGACTTTGTGTCCAATGAGTCTTGTGCTTCAATAAACCGCACCATCTTGTATCTTTCATATCAAACACAAGTTAGAGATGAGCTGTCAAACACCAATATTCATAAAAGGGGAAGCCCCGTTGCAAAAACAAGACTCATCATATGACATACATGACAGAAATGGAAGTTTTCAGGTTAAAAAACACCCACGAGACCTTGGACAAAATTAATGCTCATTTCTGGAAGACTGAAAGTTAACCTTTTTACATTAGTGTAAATGTAATTTTATCTCTTTGTCTCTCTCATTCACTCTTGCTAAGGAAAACTAACATGAATGAGACCTCAAAATGTGTGGTTTGTTGAGGACAGGTGGGCTATCTTTTGTCTAAGCAACAAGGCTCTGAAATTTTGACCTGGCGGATGTGAAAATGGGTAAAAAATCTCTTAGACTATTTTAAAGCAGAAATCCAAGCTATATCTCTGGATCAGAATATTATAGAGAATATCATCAGTAAGAAACAACCTAGCAACCATCTATCAAAGCCATAGCAACCACCCAGACCCATGTTGCAACCATACGTTAGCATACTAAAACCAATCCAAACACCTTAGCAACCCCATAGCACCATAGCACCGGATTTTACTGTTAAATGTGTTAATACACAATTGTTACAGATTTTATTTCTGTTGTTTTAGGTAAAAACAACATAAATGTTTTACAGCAAAAACACATGCAACTGCATTACACTGATCTGACTGATATACAATAAATGTTTTTTTATACTTAATTACCATAACTTTATGAACATTAAGAAAATCAGTTGTGAGAAGATGCTGCAGGAGATGTTACTATTTTCACCCACAATTTTGTTTTTCTGGATGTCCTGATTGTACAGAAAGAATCTCAAGGCTTTCATCTTCAGGTAGGCTAGTCACAGACCACACACATTGGAGAAAGCTGAAATTATACAAAAAGAAGGGAACACATTCTTGTGTAAGTTTTGCCTTGATGCAATTAAAATGTCACCTAAGGGCTTCATTATAACCATGAAGTTTCCACATGAGAGGCATGGAGTGCATAGCTTTAACATGTCATAAAATTAAATAAAATAAAAAGCTTATTTTTTGTTCAAGAGTTAATCAAATCTGCCTTTTGTCCTTGTTTAAAATTTTGTTTTAATAAAAGAGTTCATTATTGGATCTATTATATTATAGCAAAACACAAGTTTCGACTTGAACTTAGAAGAAGTTAGAACGAACTAATCTGTATTACAGAAACAGAGGTTTCCATGTATTTGCTACTTTCCATGTGTGTTCTCTTATACAGCATGTCTCTGTGTGTCTATAAATTTTTCTGGGCTGCGGTCCACGTATCTGGGATCAAACCCATCCGTGGTATGGTGGTATAAAATGCTTTTCCCTGCCCCCTGTGCACAGCCCTCTTAGCGTCCACATAGACACACATTCAGAAAGCTGTCTCCTTAGCTTAACTAGAGAGGAGTTTTTTCACTTTTTTTCACGGAAAAGCCTCTAAGACTAAACATCTTTGCTCTAGCCAATGTTTAACAGGTGCCTGAGCTGACCAACTAAAACAGCAGCGAGGAACTCACTGACTGCAGCTCTGTGGGCTTTTAAAGCTGTGTGATTACAGCGTTATGTTTTTGAGACAAAGAAAGAGATGAGGTTGAATTAGAGAAAGGACCACTCGCTAATAACTAATCGCCCATAACTAAGAGTCAAACTAATTTGTTTTGTTTTGATGTATTGTTTCCATGTTTTTGATGTTGTGTTGTTTTTGATGTTGTTTTGTTTTCTTTCCTTTTGTTTTTCAACATTGTGCTTGTTTTTTGTTATTATTATTGGCGCTTGTTAAGATTGTGCAGCTTGTTTTAGAGAAGTGTGCTATAACTTTTCAGATAACAGTAAGCAGCTACCTAGCAACCACCCAGAATATCCTAGCAACAAATTAGCAACCACATAGTAATGCCCTGACAGGACTCTAGCACTGTGGCAGCAAGTTTTGTACACACAAGCACCACAGTTTTCAGAAAGTGTAAAAATCTTGTTTTTATTACCACGACTGACACATTTTTTCTGTTATTTGTATTGGTGGTTTGACAATATTGTCATAAATAAATTCAATTGAAATTTACACGTTTCTGTTTACGCAAGGAAAAAGCTGATTTTACAACCCTTAACCCAAAATAGTTTAACTGTGCTGTAAATGTACAAATTAAACCAGTTCTGTGAGGAAATATCGGGTCTAATGTTCATATGGACACAACTCCTATGTACAGATAAGGCATAGGCCTATATTAATAATGCCAGATTTCTTTGTGCATGAACAGCTCTTTTCACATTGCAAAATACACCTTTCTTGTAAGTCACACCTATACAATATGATATAACATTATGTAACAGTAACATTCTCAAAGTTCATCAGTTGGTTTCACAATGTTAGATGTACCCCTGAGGTGGTGAGGCAGGACTTGGATAATATTGACAGTGCTGATGGTGATTACGAGTAACATGTAGTTAAAAGTAGTTTTAACCAGGGTCATCATGCACCATTTTAAAAAGAATAATTCTAGAGGGGGTACAAGTCGCAGTCCTGGCTCTCTTGGTGCCCAAGATAAAATAAGACAGTAACTGTTATTCATGTACCATAAATATGTAACCACATAGCAAATATAAATATCTTAAATAAAAGATGTATTAGTCTAGATAGAGTTTTTATTAAGCTTTAAGGAGACTTATGGGCAAACTAAATTTAACGTGTTATGTTTCAGTAAATCAAGCAAAATTGCACCGATTATGTTGAATGGAAAAGAGCAGCTTTGACGTTTTGACTTTTGTTTTCCAGGGTGAAAATGACTTAACGGATTTGGAGTGACTTGCGGCTGGGTTAATGACTGAATTAAAGAGGTTAGTTCACTCAACAATAAAAATGATCTCATCAGTTCTATCGGGAAGACACGCAGGCTTGAGTGAGGTTTAAGATGCCATTTATTTGATGAATGTAGAACAGAAAAGTAATGTCTCTCTTTGGCGTAGGCCCCGTCTGGCGGTCCGAGGGAGTTGTACTCGGAACCATCATATCCTGCCGGAGATAGGCGGCAGGAGCGAGGAGCCTACCCCCGTGTGGGACGGGGCTCAACTGGTGGTGCTGGGGTGGTGGAGGTTGCCGTGTTAGCACACTGAAACAGCAATGTGATAGATTGTGAGCAGACTTATAAAGCAATGGCTTACCTGCGATTGGCTAGGAATTACCCAGCTAATGGTGTGATGATGTACAGCTGCTAGTCTTCCCGCTAGAACTACGCTGCGCTCACATTTCTGCCATTTACTCACCCTCATGTTGTTGCAAAACCAGTAAAAATGCTAAGTTCTAACCTGTTTTTCTGGATAACTGAAGATGCAAAAAATATTTTGCATATATGTTTTTCTTTCTGCTGTATTAGAATATAAAAAAAACTCTTTAAGTAAAATTTTTGGGTGAACTATCCCTTTAATGTAAATGCATGATTTCTGCCATATAATTTTAGACAAACACTTTTTAACCTACAAATGTTACGCAATAATACTTATTTCTCAAAGCAACACAAACACACACAGACACACACACACACACACACACACACACACAGTATATATATATATATATATATATATAATAAATATTTATTTATTTTAAAGTCTCATTCCAATTCCACTTGCCTCAAAACTCTAAGACTGGCACGTGCATGAATGGGCATAATGCTTCTGGTTTAAACCAGCAAGATTTTCCCTCTCTCTCCCTTTTCCTCTTTCATCCACACCCTTTCTTTCTCCCCCTCTTCTTCTCATACACCTTGACTCACTGTAGCATTCCAGGAGGAAGGGATTAAAGCCTGAGAAGGGGGTTGTAGGGGGCAGAACAATTACCCTGAAGAGGCATTGGGCAAGACCCCTGCAGGTAGGGCTGACAAGGCGAGACCCCAGGCTGTCATAAGCTATTAGCTACCCAGAGAAATCCTGGGAACACACACACACTGATAGACAAACAAAGGAAGCACTGCCTTCTTTTTTTTTCTTTTTGCACACAGAATAGTGGCTACACAACAGGCTGTTTTTAGAATGTTTTACAGTTGAAGTCAGAAGTTTACATACAATTAATTTTAAGTCATTAAACCAAATTTTCTAACTACTTTACAGATTTAATATAAGCAAACTATAGTTTTGGCAAGTCATTTAGGGCATCTACTTTGTACATGACATGGGTAATTTTTCCAACAATTGTTTACAGACAGATTGTTTCACATTTAATTCACTATATCACAAGTCCAGTGGGTCAGAAGTTTACATAAACTAAGTTAACTGTGCCTTTAAGCAGCTTGGAAAATTCTAGAAAATTATGTCAAGCCTTTAGACAATTAGCCAATTCGTTTCTAAGATGAGGTGTACAGAATCAGAGGTGTACCTGAAAGAAACCGGTAGACAAGTATCTATATCCACAGTTAAATGACTCCTATATAGATATAACCTGAAAGGCTGCTCTACAAGGAAGAAGCCAATACTCCAAAACCGCCATAAAAAAGCCAGACTACAGTTTGCAAGTGCACATGGGGACAAAAATGTGCTTTTTAGAGAAATTTCCTCTGGTCTGATGAAACAAAAATGGAATTGTTTGGCTTTACTGACCATCGTTATTTGGAGGGAAAATGCTGAGGCTTGCAAGCCTAAGATCACCATCCCAACCGTGAAGCATGGGGGTGGCAGCATCATGCTGTGGGAGTGTATTGCTGCAGGAGGGACTGGTGCACTTCACAGAATAGATGGCATCATAAGGAAGGAAAATTATATGGATATATTGAAGCAACATCTATGAAGTTAAAGCTCGGTCTTGAATGGGTCTTCCAAATGGACAATGACTTGAGCGCCCCGAATACGTCTATTCTTTTGAGAAAGGACCATTGAGAATTGGCGAGTGGAATTTGCATGCCACTCCCCCAGACATACGGGTATAAAAGGAGAAGGAATGCCCACTCTCATTCAGATTTTTTCTTCGGTACCGAGCGGTTGTACTATCAGCGAGCTGAATAATACTGCTGTTCCATTCACCTCTTAAGATGCGTATGCTGTTGGATATACGGTGCATTTCCAGCGGCTTTCTCTCGTTCTGCATGACAAGTGCATATTTCACCCCTGGGCTCTTCGACAGTGCTAAAAGAGTGTATAATCCTGCTAAAGAGTATATTTTCTCTATTAGAGTACACACATTGACGTTGATAGTCTTTTTAAAGATGCGTCTTTATAAAGATGCCTTTCCATCTTTGTGTGATTCCTGGATGTGGTCGTTATCTTTCCACCGCCGTCGGTCACGGGCGCTGTCCCTCTTGCCACAATGCTGAGCAACCCGCTGAAATGGCCGGGACCCTGTCTCGGCTCCTCAGCGCAAAAACCCTAATGAGTGGTTTAACCAGCTCCTTTTATACCCATATGTCTAGGGGAGTGGCATGCAAATTCCACTCGCCAATTCCCATTGGCCTTTTCTCAAAGATTAGAGGTGTTTGGGGCTCCCAAGAGCGACCCCTAGTGTCACTACATCGACACAACATCTCGTTCCCTCCATCAGGGAACAGAGGTAACAACAGTAACAAGATGGTAATTCCTCACTTCCTAACTTCTTTAAGACAAAGAGGTTAAGTTGACAGACAGATGAATGGATGGATAGATGGATGGATGGATGATGGACAGGCATACATACCTACAGAAGCTCAGGGTGAAGCCCCCCATAGTGTAGGAAAAGGCCCGAGGAAAGGCCTCATGCTGGAGTGCGTGGGGCCCTGTAGACCCTTTAACAATGTAAGATCTTGGAAAATTCTATGATTTACAATTCCTTCTTTTCTTGATAGGCAGCATGAACAACAGTTCACCCCCTCTCTTCTCAGTTTTAGAGTGGAAATGTGGAGCAGTTTATAAAAGAGTTAAGTTGTTTTTGTGAATGTGAATATGTGCTACTAGTGCAACCCAATAGGATCCAGTTTAACAGCATTTTGCATATAAAGAAATATATTTTGGAAAGCAGGTAACATGTCTAAACCTTGTCTCATCATTTCTTTGTTAAATAATTCTTACAAAAAATGCACATATAAAGACAGTTCACCCCAAAATTGAATAATTTCATGGCCCTCATGTTGTTCCAAACCTGTATGACTCTCTTTCTTTTGTGGGAAAGATGTTAGGCAGAATGTTATTATCAAGGACCGTCACCACTTACTTTCACTGCATATTTTTAAATAATTTTTCACTCGAAAAATAGAAAGCCATTCAGGTTTTGAACAACATAAAGATGAGTGAATGATAACTGAATTTTCTTTTGTGGTCAAATTATCCCTTTAAAAGTAATCCATATAAATTCCATTAATGTTTTGGAGACACCCTATCAATTTATATGCCTAATTACCCTGGCACTTCTCTTACTGTGACTGGGCTCCCATTATTCTCTAAAGACATAAATAAAAAGAGGTTTAACGTCCACAAAAGAATGAACCTTCTTATGCCCAGGAAAGTGGATACACTGTGACCTTTAACCTTTGGGGGATTAAGTCTCATTAGGGGGTGACCCTAAAACCTCTGTTCACCCGTTTGCTCATCTCTCCGGGATTAGACCAAAAGGTCCATGGCCCTTTAAAAGTAAGGTCATAAAGTGTAGTGTGTGTGTTTGTACTAGTTTGATTTGACAGTACAAAAACAAACTATTTTGTACCGTAAACATCACTAATAAGCTACCATAAGCAACATTTTGTCTTTTAGTATTAACAGTATATTCTTTACCACTTAAGATTGATTTAAACTGTACTTCTGCATTGTATCTATCGTGCATGCTCTGCGTAGTGGCCAACGCATTGGTTTGCATTTATAGCTCTGCGGTGGTGTGTCTGCATTGTCTGTGAGTGCACAGTCAAAATGCTAACTCTACGTTTCATAAGTTAACAAAAGCGATGTAATTTCTGGATTCAAAAGTATTTATTAAATTATTGTAGCATCAAAAATTTGTTCAAAGTATGTGAGCATGTTGAAATTTAGGAATATATTTATTAGTAATGTTCCCTGAATTGCAGTCAGAAAATAAAGAGGAAATGATCTGTTATCATAACTTATGAAATATGATTATTTACATAAAACTGTCAAACATAAAATCAAACGGTCAAATCATTGTGCCAATCGGAAAGGTTTGTGAGTAGAAACATATGAAAACATATAATTTAATTTACATACTAAATTAATATCAAATAAACACATAGTTAGTGGTGGAGTAGTGGGCTAAAGCGCAGAACTGTTAATCAGAATCAGCTGGTTCGATCCTCACAGCCACCACCATTGTGTCCTAGAGCAAGGCACTTAACTCTAGGTTGCTCCGGGGGGATTGTCCCTGTAATAAGTGCACTGTAAGTCACATTGTATAAAAGCATCTGCCAAATGCATAAATGTAAATGATGCAGGAGTATAAATAGGTCTTTATTACTCACAATTAAAGGGATACTTCTCCAAAATATTATTTATTCACCACCATGTTGTTCCAAACCTGTGGACTTTATTCCTTTGAAAAGAAGATGGTTCAACATGAGGGTGAGTAAATGATGACAGAATTTTAATTTTTGGGTAAACTATTCCTTTATTTCTGAAAATAGCTATGTACTGTACATCAGTGTCATTATGCTGCAATATATATATATATATATATATATATATATATATATATATATATATATATATATAATTACTTTAAATCCAATTAAATTAAGGTTATTACATGAAATTCTTACCTGCAATTAAACTACAAATTGTGTACTTAGATTGGGATTAAGATGCAATCACTTTAAGATCAAGATTGCAGCGAAGTGCTGGTAATTCCTCAAATCAGATAATTGTTTGGACAAAGAGGTTTAGTTTATACTGAGTTGATCAGATTAAGTGTTCTAGGCTGTTATTGAAGAGATTTTGTGCTATTTTGACTCCCTGCTAAGTCAGTAGCAATCACTAAATGGTCCATGTCTTCTTCATCTATGATTTCAAGTAATTAAATATGTGGCAGTAAGGCCTTTTACTTTTTAGATACCTAAAATGAGTTGTATAACACACATTTTATAAACTAGTTCTATTGTTGATGAAAATGAAACAACAGCAGGCCAAGGAGAGAGCCTTGTTGCACTCCATTGTTTCCAAACACTTTATTCTTAAAGCAAAAGCTTTTAACAGTGAAAAAGATTCACAATCATGTTGGTTCTATGTAGCTCTTTTGTGTTCAGCCACTTTAGTGTACATACAGGCCAATAAGAGACTTGAGATAACAGCATTTTATGCTTTATGTGCGCAAAAAAGGTAAATTATCACTATATAACCCTTTGCAAATGATAATCTTCCCCACCACTGAAGCTCTGAAATCTCATTCAGACATGTCATGTTGTTGCCTCAGTTAAAATATGCAGAATTAACACGAGATTTAGGAACTGCAGCAGAAGGGAATGCTTTCAGTGAATATGAACCTTTATAGCAACAATTTTTTGTCTGTACCTGTGCCTTAATTACTATAAATTGTAGTATAGAAATGAGCTGCGTGAAAATTTAAAAATATTTATATTTTGTGTGTGTAGAACGACATGAGGGTGAATAAATATTGACAGAATTAAAATTTCATGAGAAAAGAAATGTAAAAAAGAATTGCTCTGAAGCAGGGCTAATGGCATATTTAATAGATTAAATACAATTTAAATATAATCTATGTTGGAATGTCCATTTGAGTACAGCTGTGCTGTTTTGTGAGGACCGGGAAGTGCTTTGGAATTTACTAACTTTAGTCTTGTGGTTTCTTTGTGTAATGTCATCATAAATCATGCGCTGAAGCAAACATGAACACACACATACATTAACCTGAACCTGTCCCTGTAATACATTCCTAGCTTCCCACACGCACCCTGAACTGTCCTCTCCAACATTCCCCAGAGGGTGTATCCTTGCCTGAAACAGCTCTCACACCTGCCCTTGTCTACCACTTAAAAAAAACTCACTTGTCCATGTAACTGTAAAATCCGAAGTTGTTACCCCTCCTACCAACCACCAGAGGGAGCTCTCTCCCAAATACCAACTCTGTACGTTTCTTAATTTTTTTACTTCCTATTTGAAATACATAAATACCATGCTGTTTCCACTGTCACGTTGCAAAGTATTGCCAGTTCACCCTGCCTTACCAAGCGTTATTCCATTGCTATTGCTGGTCGTTTACATGTTATGACCATTGACTATTTTCCTGGATTTACTGGTTTTTGGTTTATTGGATTATACCGCCTGCATAACGACTACCTCTATTTGCCTGCCGATTTGGATTGTTTGCTTGTGTTCTAATAAACTTCCAGCACATGGATCCTAACACCGTCTCTATGGCCAGTTAATTACAGAATACTTCGCCTAACATGGATCCAGAGGAAGTTTCACAGCTCCAGGCCGCATTCACGCACCAGTGCGAGGTATTAAGGGGTTACCAAGACCAGCTGATCAACCTATGAGCTGCAAATGAATGCTTGACACAATACATTCACTCACTGCTAGCTCCTCTTGCTAAACCGGTAAGCTTTGCTCTCCTTGATAAGTTTGATGGTTCTTCTGACAATGCAAGGTATTTTTTTTTTTTATCAAGATGGCAGGAAATGTTCTTTTTAAGACACTGCTTACCGGCAAAGCTCTCGATGGGACCGACACTGTTTGGGATAAAGATACTCAAATCCAGGTTTAATTACTTTTTTAACAAATCCAAAAGTTTGTGTATCCAGCAGGAGGTCAAGATATATCTGTTCAGCTACTTCATCTTCACCAGGGTCATCGATCAGCAGTGGATTATGCAGTTCTGTTCAGGACACTAGCGGCTCAGAGTGGGTGGAATGATGTCGCTCTGAAGACTTTTTTCTGCAAAGGGCTTAACCTGAAAATCAGGACGGAACTATCCTGCTAGAGTGAAGGTATGAATCTTTCTAAATATATCACTATGGCCATCAAGATTGATGACCTGCTTCAGAATGTTTCACGGCCTCCGTTACATTTACAGTGGTGGTAGTGGCGTAGTGGGCTAAACCACATAACTGGTAATCAGAAGGTCGCTGATTCGATCCCCACAGCCACCACCATTGTATCCTTAAGCAAGGCACTTAACTCCAGGTTGCTCCGGGGAGATTGTCCCTGTAATAAGGGCTCTGTAAGTCACTTTGGATAAAAGCATCTGCCAAATGCATAAATGTAAATGTAAATTTCACCCCGGATTCTAGACTCAGTACAGGACCAGACATTCATGGATCACCCGAACTCATGCATGTTGCTCAGACTCGTGTTTCCATGGAGGAACGCCAACGACGATGCAACGAAAACCTTTGCTTTTACTGTGGTTCACCAAGCCATCTCAATGCTGTATGCCCACACAAGAAATCAAGGTTCCCAGAATCAAGGCAACACGTGAGTGCTATGAATATTAAATCACCCACCTCACATAATTTTCTCTTGCCCATAGAATTCTCCATTGGTGATCATTTTAGATGTGTTACAGCATTAGTGGATTCTGAGGCTGCTGTTAATCTCATTAATCAAGGGATTGTATAAGAACTCAACATACCCACCACTGAATGCTTTCCTAAGCTTATCATTACCACTGTGGTCAATGCACATATTGGTACTGGCATAACCCAACAGACTGTTCCGATGACCATCAAGATTGGACTTTTTCATGTGGCTTACATTGACAACATCCTCATCTACTCACAAAACGTTGAACAACATATCCAGCAGGTCAATACAGTCTTATCACGTCTCCAGGAACATCAACTATTCGTCAAGGCAGAGAAATGTGAGTTCCATACCACCTTACTGGGTTATAACATCAGCTATCAAGGAGTAGAGATGGATGTCTCAAAGGTAACAGCTGTCACCTAATGGCCTCGACCTACTAAACTCAAGGAACTACAGGGGTTCCTGGGCTTTGCCAACTTCTATCGCCATTTCATTAGAAATTACAGTACCATTGCAGCACCACTCACAACATTGCTCAAGAGAAAGCCAAGCAAATTGCCAAGGAACGATGCCGCATACAAGGCCTTTATCTCCCTCAAATCAACCTTCACGACCACTCCGATACTGAAACATCCAAGACCCCAAGAGAACTGCCCATGGGGTTGCTTCAACCACTGCCCATACCTCAAAGACCATGGTCTCACCTGTCTATCGACTTTGTCATGGACATGCCAAACTCCAATGGATATAATACCATTCTGGTAATCATTGACCAATTTTCGAAATCATGGAGACTTGTCCCTCTCAAGGGTTTACCCACAGCCATGGAAACCGCTAACCCTTTGTTCCACCAAGTTTTTAAGATCTATGAATTACTAGAGGACATCGTGTCTAATTGAGGTCCACATTTCATGTCACGAGTTTGGCAGGCGTTCTGCACGTTCCACGTGTCCTTGCTGAAACCTGTCCACCCGGCGTCTGTCTCTGGAACAAAGGATTCTGAGCCTCCACCTCCATTGAGGTAGATGGAGCCCCAGCGTATATGGTCGGAGAGATCATGGACTCAAGACAACGAGGGAGCCAGATGCAATACTTGGTGGACTGGGAGGGTTACGAACCAGAGGAGAGATCATGGGTAGCTGCCAAGGACATATTGGACCCGTCCCTGATCCAAGAATTTCATCATGCCCATCCTAATCGAGGGGGGGCTGGGGGGGTTCTATAACATCCGAGGTTGTTACCCCTCCTACCACCAGAGGGAGCCCTCTCCCGAATACTAACTCTGTACTGTTTCTTCATTGGTTACTTCCTGTTTGAACTATATTAATAACATGCTGTTTCCACTGTCACGTTGCGAAGTAATGCCAGTTCACCCTGCCTTACCAAGTGTTATTCCATTGCTGTTGCTGATTGTTTGCATGGTATGACCATTGCCTATTTTCCTGGATCTACTGCTTTTTGGATACCCCTTTATTTTGTTGACCTTGTTGGACTATCTTTTTGTATTATAACGCCTGCATAACGACTGCGTCTATTTGCCTGCTGATTTGGATTGTTTGCTTGTGTTCTAATAAACTTCCAGCACATGGATCCTAACTCCATCTCTATGGCTATTTGGCATTTTTGTACCCACCGTGGAGCACTTCTGTGACTGATACCCCTCAAAAAGCAATTTTATGTGTCAATCACTTATAGAATACTTGTAGAAAATCACTGAAGATAATTACTTTTTAATTGTGCATGTGTCAAAAGTAACATGCTCTGACCGCATACTTCATAGTCATCATTTTCTAAGTGTTCCTCAAAGCGAATCCACGTTTTTTTTTCCTGCCATTTGATTTTAAAAGTAATTTCATGCATTTAAATGTTCAAGAGAAATGCTCAATATTCTGATATTAATCAGAAACATCATAAAATTAACATGTGCATGTGTTAATCAGAATTTTAGCTTTTTTAAATGCCTTTTTCAAAATCTCCATTGATTTATACCTTCGCCCAAATGTAATATTGAGTGATATTAGTTACAGACATCTGTGAAAAGTCAAGCTATTGAAGAAACATTATTGGAGTGAGATCAAATTTTTTGACTGACATTTTAAAAGCATTGAAAGAAACCCCCATGGCCTGCATTTGTAATTCACCTTTTCACTTAATTCACTTTAATTAGAATGAATGGCATGAATTATTGCATGTATGAAATGTCTGAATACCTTTATGCTGAATGATCTTACAGAGGCATAGGTTTTCAGCTCTTAAATCTACTTTCATGGCTTTATGACTGTCAGAATGGAGTGAACTGTTCCAGTGCAAACATGGCTCCTGTCTCTTGCCACCTTCCTGTGAGTGAACATATGGTCAGAGACACTTCTATGATTAAAGCAAACACAACAGTGTCAATCCACGTCAGACCAACAGGCGAAAGTCTGCTGCACTTAAAATGCTGATAAAACCACTTTCACACAGGTTTGAAATAAATGGAGTGGAAAGAATCCAAATAGTACCTTACAGGTTTGCAGAAAAAGAAAGTTTCATTTTGTTTGTCTCAGATCTCAAATCTGATCTGAAAAAATAAGGGTGAGGAAAAGAAGAGTTTTGGAATGTTGGAGGAAATTTGTGAATCCTTATATTTTGGTATTGAAGTAGTCATACTTTGCCTATATTGTAGCTCTGAACACTGAGTATTCTCTCAAACAACTGGGATATTTGATACTTGTTCGATCTAAAGGTTAACGTTTAACTGCTTGAAATTAGGGCTGCACAATGAATTGCTAGATTATACATGACGTAATTAAACGATTTTCCCACTACCTTCTAAGGATTGTTCCTTTGATCATTTTTCAACAGATAGTAGCGGCAGCACCATTTCTTAAAGAAATCTGATACGAGTCATATCAAAGGCTAAAGTAAACAGATGTGTATCTCTTTTCATTGTATTCTTCTATCATTTGGGATCACACCTGAGGTGATTCCCTATGTTCTCAGAAGACTCTGTTTTAAAGATGATCTTTTGAAACCTTTATGAATCCTTCTTGTCAAGATGTTTTCCTTCCTACAGAACAGCCTTGAGGTACAAGATTAACATGCGCTAACCTGTGTGTGTGTTGAACATTCACAACTGTTCTTAACATTTACAACATTCACCTGTTAAATTAAATGATTGGCCTTTAACTTTAATAACATTAACGTTCCGTCAAACATCTCTTTTTGTGTTAGATGGATGAAAGAGAATAATTCAGATTTAGAACATGAAGGTGACAAGTGATGACAGAATTTGTGTTTTTAGGTGAAGAATCCCTTTTTAAGAAATAAAGACTTGTATGATCGAAACTGTTCTGTAATATGAAACAAAAAATTGTGAGAGCTTTCGAAATAGAACGCAATCTATAGTATTTTTAAAAACTCGTCTTGAACCCTATTGCTTTAGCACCTCTACGTCTAGAACATTTACATTTTAAAAGGCTGAATGCAGACTTTACAATGTAGATTGGCCGGAGACAAGCCCAACAGGCTATGGCACAAAAGATGAAAGAGATGGAGGTCTAAAACCCATTCTAACTCTTGTTGCAAAACCATTGCTGGCAATGGCGTGGCTTGTTCTTCCATTTGTATTCTGTTTTAAGAAAAACAATAATGATCAAGTCTAAGATAAGATAAGGTTGTTGTTTTCCTTATGCGTACAGCTAATGTTTCAGAGCATTGATGGTTTGAAAGTTTCCTATAGCTTTACCTTACAGCTAAACCAAACTGACATTTTCAAAATAACAATAGTTGCTTTACAACCTGGTCGTTTGACCAAGGCGTGATAATAGTACAAGATGGCGAAATTGTATGAGTTGGCTTGTACAAAAAACACAAGATTTACTCCAAGTAAAATTAATGAACCAATTAATTTGTTATCATAACCACAAACCTAAATCTAACCATAAAGTCTAACTCCTTAAACAAACCCTAGACCAATCCATTATTTTAATAGTAAAGCAGAGAGGTTATATGATATTGCAATCTCGTATGAATCGTCGTGACATTATATAGTTGCTTTATGCTCATATGAACAAATCAATGTTAGATGTCTATTTATTTATTTTATTGGTATAAAAACGTGTGTAATAATTAGGATGAACACTCAAGCCAGTAATTGCCACAAAATAAACCCCTTCCACTTTGTGTCAGTGTCCTGAACCTCCTGTCAGGTTTATTTTTGGGGTAAGGTTAGCTGTGCATTATCAGTTACACATAGTACATATAAAGTTGCTGTGAGAAGGCAAGAACAAAAATGTTCTCAGGCATTAATGAAATTAATGCTGATCATCAAATGTGCCAACTAGGGCAGTAAGTCAAAAATGTACCCCAAGTGCCTCTGGCATCAGTGGTTTTTGAATACTATAGGAATTTGACTTTCAAATATTAATTCAGATAATTGTCAACTATATGATGATACAGAATATGCCCTTATAGTCATTACGTTTTTGAGTGTTTTCATGGCAGTTTGTGGTGGAAAAGTGTAGATATGGTGCATTAAATAATTAAAGCAGTTTTCCCAGGTTCAATTCAATTTAAGATCAATCAACAACATTTGTAGCATTATGTTGATCACCACAAAAAAATATTTAAAAAACCCCCACAAAAAACAAGGTTACAGTGAGTCACTTACAATGGAAGTGAATGAATTTTATAGAAGCAATTATATTAATTATTTGTATCAAATGCAAGTATTTTTGAGCTTTTAAGTTGTTTAAATCCTCATATTCATGGTTGTTTTAGGGTTTGTGGGCTTAATCAGCAATGCATCACCATTGCAACAAAATTGGATATAACTTGACACAGAAATGGCTAGTACAATAAATCCACGTTAACACACATTTTGTTTATGTCTTGTATCTATACTAAAACAGTATTTAATGTTAACAGATTGGCCCCATTCACTTCTATTGTACTAGAAGTGAATCACTTTAACTGTGATTTTTGCTTTTTTTTTTTTTTAATAAATGTTATGTAATGCCAAAAGTGCTGTCGATTGAGCTTAACTTGTATGAAATCTGCACCGTTTCAGAATCCAGTTGACTATATATGGTCTGAATGCATAGGTTTAGTTTTTGTAAAGACGTTTCACCAATGCATAATATGTTAACAAGCAAGCAAAGTTGGTATTCTGATTGTTTTATTGACCCACTGCAATCAAGCCCTTTAGACAAATGACAACTAACCACCCCCTTACCTGAGTTACATCACAACAGACATTCTTTTTCTTCAAAGGTGATAGCTTTGTGCAACTCCCGAAATACCTTTGTACCAAAAATTTAACTTGCTTAAAAAAAAAAAACCACACCTTTAAATCTCTACTTCCTCTAAAATGTTTTTATTCTTATGGTTTAAGCAATATTGTGCAAATAATAATAAAAAAAAAAAAAAAGTAAAATCTTAACACTAAACACGTCATCTTGCCTATTCTTTATTACTTTATAAAATCAAAGTGCAGCTGAAAAAGAACAATAACTTTTTTTTTCCCAAAACCTGCAAATGAACCTAAAAAGAAAGAGCCTAAATAATTTATGATACATAATTAACAAGAGGTATTTACATGAGAAAAACAAAAAAAAACAATTCTATATAGTTGCCATTATGAAGGCAATAAAATAGCCAGGTTTCTTCCTGGTAGAGGTAGATATATAAACAAAAAAACAGGGGGGGGGGACACACAGAGGAAATACAAGACACATGGAGCCAAAAACAAGAGTGTGATTCATCCCTCAACATGACAATCTATGCATGAAATCCGATCGTCTGACTTAGTCATTCCAGTTTGAACAGCAACACTGAATGCAAACTTAAGGCCTATGCAAATGTAATCATATATAAATTACATCCAACCTTAAAAAAATAATAATAATTGGATCCAGCCCAAAATATTACAAGAAGAAGAAAAAAACAAAATCACGTATGCCAACAAAAAGGGTAGAATGTATGATGACAATCTAGGGTTATTTGCCTAAAGGCTAACTATTTTGCTTTTAACTGGCAATTACTCTTCAAACATACATTATATGAAACAATGTTTATATTAAGTCTCAAGAACAAGACTTTGTCAGATCGAAGTCACGCCACTGAGAACATATCTTGCATTGACCATGCATGTTTCTAAACAAGCATACAGCAGACAAATCCTGAATATCCTCAGAGATCTGAGGTCTTTTCTTTACAGCCAGTCACAAGCTTTGATTTGCAAGTTTGCAGCGCCT
Organism: Moxostoma hubbsi; assembly: GCA_032164185.1. NCBI lineage: Eukaryota > Metazoa > Chordata > Actinopteri > Cypriniformes > Catostomidae > Moxostoma > Moxostoma hubbsi. Next base: position 40,559,691 of record JAVLUX010000017.1, on the reverse strand, counting down.
CCATTGCAGTCAGCTGGTGCCCAAACTGGCAAAGTTTGGTCTCAGACATTCGCAATCACTTGAGCCTTTCAAGTCTGGCTCTCAGCTGTTCTTGCCTTTGTCTAAGTTTGTCTCTCTTCTGAGCAAGTCTCTGATTCTCCGATTCCAGATTCCTGATGCTTTCTTTTGCTCGCTTCAATATGATGACTTTTGAAGCTTTGTCGTTGCTGGACAGTTCAGGGACATTATCCCGTAGCCTGAGGAAGCAGTTCTTTAACTCGTTGCGCCTTTGCCTCTCCATCACATTGTGTGTGCGCCGTTTTTCCTCCTCGTCCTCTGTGTCCGCACTCTGCCGAGATGGGAGGGTGCGAGAGCGCCCTGAACTGTGCGCGTTCCGGTGGGACTCTCCGGCCCCACGGGAGCGTTTGAGAGGGGCGACGGCGCAAGGAGAGGGCGGGGGCGGCGGAGAGGCGGGCCGCGGGGCGGCGTAGTTGTGCTGTTGTTGAATTTCAAAGTGACAGCGCTTGAGAGCACGCTGCTGATCCTGGCGATTTTCCTCCAACTGTTGCTGGTGTTGCGACCGCGTTAGCGTACTCGACCGCCTGACCGTCACAACGTCAATTTCCTCCTCTGTTAAACAAGAACCATACAAGAGGTTATAATCATGCACTGATAAGCCATTCGACTATTTTAGTCCTAACAAAACCACACACACTCATAATATAAGGGGTTGCATTGACTGTAAACATTCAAAATAAAGCAAAGACTCACCAGAATCACTTGTAGATGATTCTCCTCCAGTGGACAGTGAACCATAATCAGATGTTGACTCAATCTGTTCCTGGCTGTCCAGGGGTAAATCCTCACTCTCCAAAGCCTGGCATGCGAGCGCCACAATGTGGCAATCCAGCGTAGAGCCGGCAATTTCGGCAAAAATTTGAGTGTCAATATCGGAGAGCAAGGGACTCGTGGAGAGGACCGATGCCAGTTTATCCTCATTCGGTTTATCTCCGTCAGTGTGCCACAGGCAGTCGTCTGAGAGCGGGTCGTCCACCGCTGCGGCGGCTGCAGCGATGCTTGCGCCGGTAAAATCACAATTCCAGTCCAGACGGAGAAAGTCGCTATCTTCCATTAAAAGTTCAGATACCAACTCCAACTGATCCACGGTGGACAGAGGCTTTCCATACCCCGGTTTCATCGGAGGGGACTGAGGCGGCGTGGGGATGGACTGCAAGTCCTTCATGAGACTCTGGCAAAACTCGTCGTCAAAAAGCAGCGGCTCGGACTCGCAAAGCCAGTCGTGCGACGGAGAAAAACCCTGCAACATCTTCGGAACCTGTTAGAACCAAGAGCAGAATCCTTGAAAATGTGAAATACGATATTTCCAAAAGTATATTCCCTTTCGAGACAGATACACATGTGTCTACTGTCCCAGCGAAGCGTTGTTTTCGAGCACTGACGATTTAGTAAAGTTTTCCCGGCAAGCGCATCTTTTTATTCATGTTTACAATGTTGGCCCCGCCCCTTGTAGGCGGAGTTACGGACGCGGAGTGAAGTGACGTCACTAATCAGCTGGAAAGACCCCTCAAGTGGGTTTCATTCCGAACAAGTTTCCAAAGTGAAGAGGCGATTTACACATTTTAAACAAGTCAGAAGGAATCTGACCAATGCCGACACTGTCGTGATCCTTAAGAAAACGTGTAGCGGAATGCAGTCATTCTTACACAAAATCGCCCATACGTGTAAATTACTAATAAACTTGCACGATATTAAATGGAAAATATTTTAGCAGCATGAACGAACGAACACAAGTCCGGATTTTGTAACCTGAGAATTAATATCAAATTGCACATTAATGAAAAACAGAGAATCAAAATACATTTTCACGACAAATAAAATTGCACCGAAGCAACTTTCAAGCATGAATTTCAAAATACACATTTTACGCTTAAAGTTCCTGCAAAAGAAAGCGACTAGAGGTTCACGCAGTAATATCATTCTGGATGAAGCCGGTACAGGCAGACCACATGCACGAGAGCCACGTCTTACCTTTCTTCAAACACTACGGCGAGATAACGCTGGAAAATGTCAGCCAAAGGTGGATGTGCTCTCTTGTTATTTATAAAAGTTATTTAAAAGAACCTTTACAATCCGCAGTCCATGCATACAGCAGCATGACAGAGCCCACGCTGACCGAGAATGACGGTGGGTGTGGCGACGCTACGAATGGAGACCATTTAATTTTAAAGGCCAACGCACTGCCGTATCCTTCCGCGATAGAAAACTCGCGCCAAAACTCATTCGACGAATGTTGAATGAAAACAGTCATTTTTATTATGCCTAATTATAGTTTGTAGCTGGTTGTTTAAAATAATTCCCCACGCAAAAGCGACTACGTGGCCGAAGGCGAGTCACGAGAAGTATAGGGCTGACCTAGTGCTCTGGCGGAGTGATCGTGCACTCAGTGAACCGTAAAATTCCAGGAAAACCAAGGCGGGTTTCGGCTCACACGTGTTCTAGTTCACAAATACCGGGTGCCCGTGTTTGGTTTGCGATTGCGATAGTAGTGTCTACAAAAAAATAGAAAGAAAAGCGAGGAGATCACGTTGAGTTGTGGTCTGATTTGGCGGGTAATATACGCGCAGGGACATACTGTTCTCAGACACCCTTAACATACACTATTACAACAGACATTGGCACAGTATCAAGGCGCGAGTTAAGCGCGTATAAAATGAACTGCATAATAAAATATATGACTTTATAGTGACAGGAAGGACTGCATTTAGTGATAATGGCTAGCTTAATAGCAAAGGAGAAGTATGGGGATGGCATATACGCGATGGTTGCATAACAAAAGACTCGCATCCGCCTTTACACGTGCGGAGGTAACACCCCCAGTCACACAACGGCTCCCCTCAGGTGACGGGAGTGATTTATGACTTTCACGGGAAATCAACATATGGGCAGGATTCTGCATTCTTCACGACCGCTGACCTCAGAATGCAACAAAGAGAATATACAATTCTCACATTTATTTTTATTACACAAACGTGCAGTTGGCATGCAGTGTGAGAAACTATCTAAACAGCATTTTTTATTTCTTGTCTCAAATCTGCATTTTATTTAATTACCTGTTTATAAACGCATTTTAAAACATTAATTGTCACATTGCAGGACTTTTTAAGGTTACTGCAAAAAAGTGATTACAATGGTGAAAAACTGAAACCATGAACTATCAGAATTTCTATATATACTCTATAGATCTTATACAGATCTACTTTGTCAATATATGAACACACTCATTCTTTACAATTACCCCCCCGCCCCTCCCCCTTTATTTTATTTTTATAAAAGCAGAATTAATTCTTCTGTTTAATCTCTATATATATATATATTTTAAATATTGAGTTTTTTAACGATTACGAATTGGCCTCCATTTACTTTTATTGAAAGTACCTCACTGTAAACCATATGTTTGCTTTTGTTTAAAGAAAAGAAGGGAAAGTCTAAATGTCTGTCTGTGTGTTTGTGTGTGAATGTGCATATTAGGCACCTTTGTGCAAAATGATTTAAAAGAGTTACTCTGTCCTCAGGAAGAAATGAAACTGTACAATTATAGACTGTACAATGCACAAACATCTGATAATATAATAATAAAATGTATGTGTTTTGAATGCCCTTTAAATGTGTTTCATGTTCTATATTTCAATATGGCAGGAGAGGAACTGGAAGAATGACAGTTGGTTAATGTGCCACCTAGAGGATACAGAATGAGGCTAGTGTACCGAGCCCCACTGAACTCTACACAGATGTACAGGATTACGACACTGTAGGTTTGCTTTAGCCTGCCTGTAGCATATAAACTAGTCATTTTACATTAGAACCATGCACACTTTTAGCACATCGTTTGCACTTTGATCTAAAATCCATTATTTGTATATATATTCAGCTAATGAAATGAGATTCACCACACACTGGACAAAGCCTACTGAAGGATACTGTAAATAAGAAATGTTTTGGGAGAATGGGACATTGTTTGTGCATAGAAAAGTATGAATTATCTACCCAGCACTACAAACTGTTACATTCTGCACTTGACAAATTTCACAAAGATACACTTTCCTTGTTTAAGAGAAACTTTGTTCTTGGAACAGCTTTCATGTGGTTTGTGGTGGCAATGTGTGGTTGTTAAAGTCAACAGGGGGAACCAGTCCAAGACCATGTATAAATGCCTGGCTTCAGTCATACCTATTGCTTTTAGCTATCTCTAGAATAGCTCCCATGTGCTGTCCAGCTATGTTTCAGACATTCTGGCATTTGAAATGGACATTGATCATTTAACAAAGCAGACTGAGCATTGTTTGGAAGATTGCCTAATCAACCGTTTTCAGTCCTAACGGCAAAGCACTCACATACATCAAATGCAGTTTGTTCTCTTATCAAGACATTTGAGTGGAAAGAGAACATGTCGGGACAGACTTACAAAGATAAGCATAATGTGCACAGAGACTGGGTTCACACGCTGTCTGGCAGGAAACTGCTAAAATTCATTGTGTGATAAAGGTGAAGAATGTGCATAATGATTCCAAGAAACCAAGAAAAAGTTCACTGTCCATTTTTGTAGAAATATAAGGAGGAAGACAGAATAAGAATTATTTTCTCTTACAAGACTGGCTGATTAAATTGAGATTTTAACGTTAAGGCAGCTTTCTGGATGAAATTACCAATAATTAACCAAATGACAACTATAAGTTATCTCTTTAGTGGCATTGGAAACTATTGGTGAACTGCAGTAAATTACAAACTATTGCTTTTGCATGATGCTGCATCCAGGCCGATAATATCATATCAGTTGTTTTGGATGATCGTTAACAAATAAAGTGGCGGCAAATCTTAATCAATGTCATTGATTTTTTTTTTCATATTACATATTGTCTAAATAGCTGGACATGTAAGACCACTATTAAAGGAATATTTGGGGTTAAGCTCAATCAACAGTATTTGTGGTGTAATGTTGATTAAAATAATAATAATAATAATAATAATAAAGAAGCAAACATCTGGGTTAAAGTGAGGGGCGCTTTCAATGTTGATATGCCTTCAGTTTTGTCTTCGCATCTTGAAAAGCTTGGGCCTAACCCTGCTTTAAAATGCAACTGCTTTTAAAATAACATCCAACATAGTTCTGGTTGATGTTTCCAAGAAAGTGTGACCTTTAACCTTGCCGACTCAGCTTATGTCAGCTTGACTCAGGACGGACAGCAGTTTCTCATACCAAATTTTACCACAAGGTGTTGTAAGAGAGATTCACAATATGGCACATTGTGGTTTCGCTGTTCTCCCTGATAATATTGTCATCTTTGGTGATAGGGTGCCACAGCAGGAAGTAGAATTAGATAACAAAAGACACCACCTAACAGTACTCTCTGCAGGCAATCAAGCATTGCAACATATGCAGCCACAACTTTCCTTAGAATTGTGTGGTATGTGTAGGGGGTGGGGGGTTGGTGGGACGTTTGCCTGTTAGTTGGTGATAGCAGCTGCTTTTAACTGAGATCGTTAGAGAAGTCCACAGGGGTCCTAAGTGAACATCACCCACTGATTCTGTAGGATATCTTTAGCCACAGACTGTAACTGATTCCTTACTGAAAAAGTAGAAATTCACAAACAGTACTGTTAATGCACACACTTATTCTATAGAATCCTCTTCCTTATTGGCTGATTCTTAGTTACCTTTAACCATGTCCTTTAACTTCCTCTTTAAACATATAAGAAACATGGGGAAGCATCTGAATGAAAAAACATTCAAGAGTGCAAACACAGTAATTTTTTCCTAGACGTACGGAACTGAATAGTTACGGAAGAGTATTCTTTGAACATTGGAAACAAGAGTACAAGTCAAACATTTCAGCAGTAAAGGTCACGATACAGGGTATATACTGTACATTAGACCACGTCAACACTAATACGTTTTCTTTTGAAAATGCATTGCTTTCCCTACGTCTATAACTCTTATTGACACTGGAATGTATTTTTGTGACATCATTGTTGTTCAAAGTATGCGGTTATGGAGAGTATTTTTGAAAGCCTCAGTTTTTGCATATAGGATAGGATCAGACAGGAAACTGACAACACAGTTTTTATACATAAACGGATTAATGTGGACGTGGCCTCAGACCATTTAAATTTCTAAGCGGTTCAGTTTCTAAATTTGCTCCCTTTCAAGGCCCAAACCTTCATTATTTACCCTCGTTTCAGGAGCCAGAAAGTTGTATGGCTATTAAATTAGGCAGACATAATGCCCTGTAAAAATAAGATTAATAGAAATAGTTTCTCCAAAGTAACTGATTTGTCCAGTTGGCCTATGGAATTGCAAATAGTTACATATGATTTGTGCCACATTAAAAAAGAAAGAGAGAAGAGAGACAAAAAGCCTTAAATTTGTTTATAATTGTATACTTTATAAGAAATGTTCTCACCACTAATTTGTGGCTTATGTTAGCTTGTTCTTCTTTTAAAATTTCTTAGGAACATAGTACCATAATGAAGAAGTAGAAGCCTTTATTTTTGTCACACATTATACATTTAGCACATATAGAGTGAAATTATTTTTTTTTATCGCTTTTCCCATAATACAGTGCCCCTGGATCAGATAGGGTTAAGGGCCTTGCTCAGGAGCCCAACAGGGGCATCTTGGCGGTGGTGAGGCTTAAACCCCCAACCTTCTGATCAATAACCCAGAGCCTTAACCGCTGAGTAAATGCCCAGTTCAAATGTCATTCTGGGTCAGCACTCTTACTTTAGGGTACAAGTTTATTTTATGTTCTCAATAATCAAAGATCTTTCTTTTCTTATGTGCTTTCTTAACTGTTACTTCGTGGAGATTCAAAATGTCCATATTATAAATATTAGTAAAGCTTACCTGCTTACCTTATTACCCCATATTACAAAAAAGTAATTTCAACTCATCCATCCTTTTCTTTAAAAATCAATGCAAATGTGAGGCACTTACAATAAAAGTAAATATGGCCAATTTTTGGAGGGTTTAAAGGCAGAAAAGTGAAGGTTAGAATTTTATAAAAGCACTTCGATTAATTCATCCATCAAAACATATATTATTAGAGCAGTAAAGTTGTTTAAATCATAGTTTTACAGTCATTTTAGGGTTTTAGGGTGTACAGCGTTATGTCATCATGACAACAAAATTGTAAAATTGGATATAACTACACAGAAAAGGTAAGTAAGTGATTATATTACAATCGTGTTAACACACATATTGTTTATGTCTTGTGGCTTTATTTTTGAAACAGTGAGTATTTTAACGTTGACGGATTGGCCCCCATTCACTTCCATTGACTTTTTTTTTAAAGAAAAGGAGGGACATGTCAAAGTATTTTTTTTGTAGTAATCAACATTATGCCACAAATGCTGTGGATTAAGCTTAACTTGTATTGAACATGTAATATTCCTTTAAATTAAATTTGGTGTGTGAACGGTGAGTGTTAATACAACATAATAATAGATGACTTTAGACATAAAACTAATGAGGAATAGAAAAACTATGACTGGTTGAGTAAAACTGAAAGCATTCATTGATACGTTTCAAAAAAGCGGACACACTTTACTGTTACTCTCTCCGGCAAGTTTCCGTTCTGCTTTTGATGCGCTGTCAATTTGACCACATACCACTAACAGTTAAAAGTCTTTACCAGGGCCCCTCAAGTGGGGAAGAATCTGAAAGTATAGCAGCTATGAATTTTACTCTTTGGACATGTATGAATGAAGTTCACCCTGACACTAGGGTTATGTTTAACAGAGCACTATACTGTTGCTAGTGTAAAGCACCAGTCTTAGTGTGTTTAACTTCCTTCAAACTAAACTCAATCCATAATCATTATTATGTAGGGCATTCTAAACATAACACCGTAGTGTCTTGAACTAACATGTATTTTAAATGATATGTCATTGTTTGGATCTGTTATATTTGGCCACCCAAATGAATTACATGTGTGCTTGTTAGGGCATAGTTAAGTGGCTGCGATGGAGTTCTGGATGCTTTCTAGGGAGTTACTTTAATTGCCTACTCAAGAAACTTTGTGATTTTCTGGTCCCTTGATATATCTATGGTCCCTGCTTCAATGTAAGTCTAGGAAAGTACTGTCACAGATATTATCATTCACCAGGTGAAAACGGCAAGTCAATTTGCATTGAAAATGTTCCATTAGCTGCACAACTTGACATATCATTCATCTCCATATCATTCATCTCAATGCTAAGTATGAGCAATAGTAACAGTGATGCTTGTTTTATCAACAGCACTAGTAGCAACCTACCACTTTTGAGTAAGAAAAATAAATTGTACTGTATGAAAATCAGATCTCTCATTAAATCATTGATTTGTTTGGAGACACATGAGCTCCAGCACATAGGCTCACTATGCAAAGATTTAAAATGCAAAATGTCACACACTGACACACACACCCACATGCACACATACCTATTCACAAGACTTTTAGTAGAACAGAAGGAGCTCAGTGTAGAATGAAAGACAGATGCACACATATGCACGTGCATGCGCGCGCACACACACACACACACACACACACACACACACACACACACACACACATCTGTTTTTGTTAGCAGGGAGTCTCCCCATCTAATACAAGCCCAGAATATGTCCTAATATAATATACAGTATGTTGAGGGTTTCTTGAGGGTGTGTGCCTGTGTTTGTGGAGCAGACCAAATCAAGGTCATCGCTGCTAGAACAGATCCCAATTTAATTCCCCATTAATCTAAAATGTAATTTCAAGGTTTTACCACATAACTTGACAATTTTTGACCAAATTAAAGATTTGAAGCTCTTTCGAGATGGGAAAGGCCAAAAATATATGAGTGAGGCATATGCAAAGAAGAGGAGAGCAGACAAAAATGGCCTTCTGTGAATTCACATGGCTCCCACATGAGTGTTGTGGGGAATGTGGAAGGAGGATCTGTTTTTTGCTCTCATCCTTGAATGTTACACCAGTATATTACTAGGAACTTGGGATATATTGCTGAACTGTGTGGGACAACAGTAGACAGTGTTGGGAAAGCTACTTGGAAACTGTAGTTCCCAACATACAAGCTACTTTATAATTTAAGGTAATTAAAATAAACAACTCTTGAGCTACACTGTAACCTACCAACAAAAAGTAGCAAGCTACACTAAACTACATAGCACATGCACAAATCTGAACATTCTCTTGAATCGATTCACTCAGACAGTTTGTGTGGAAATAAACCTATTCAAAAAATAATTCACAGATTCCAATTTTTTCGTGGCATTGTTGCATTCTTTACATAGTAAAATATTTTGTTAAACACTGCTGGTTTGATTATCGCTGATCATGCGTTTGTAAATCTTAGTGCATAATACAATTTGACAAAAAACAGCGATGTAGTATTTAGTCATGCAACACCGCTAAAAATAGCTTGTTAATTGAAAAGATACAGACTGATCTTACTGTGAAATCGGAAAGAGTAAGTTGACTTTTCTTTAGCTTAAAATGGTCTGTGCTTACCGAAATACGAAACACTGCCCCCAGTGGACAAGCTGGCAAGTGTTGTTGGGCGTATGTGCACGTGTGAGCTCCGAATTGAGTTGTTTACGGCTGTACAGGCTGTAATACAGTGAGGAGGAATGCATATTTTACAAACTCTACCCCAACCCAAACCCCAAACCCCAAACCTAAACCTAACCATCAGTGGTGTACAAATGTAATGTTAGAGGGGAAAATGCATCCTCCGAATCGCTAATCACCAATTATGCGAACATGTTTACTTCACGTTTCAACACAGGATCTGATCCCGGGTCTCCCAGACTACTGATGTGACGCACTTCCGGTCGCACCACAAGGGAAGCTAAACATGCTGAAGTTGATGCAAAAAAGTCTAAAAGGAGATGCCACTTGTCAGTTAGTCGCTATAATGTGGCCGATCCTGGGGTAATGGAGCTCTTAAACAGCATGCCAACTTCACATTCATTTTGAAAGTTACACCATTTTAAAAACAATTTAGCTACCTGTCACTGTTTAAAAAATTTAAAGTTGGTCGCTACTATGAAAGGTAACACCACCACACTGGCAGTGGAGTATTACAATGGAACTTGAACAGGAGAGAGAGAAGTGACTTTAGATCAGTAACAGAGATCCTAGATTAAAAGGGGAATGAAATAAGAGAAGTAGAATGAGCGAGGGCATTACCATAGTAACTCCAAATTTAGAACATACTCAGAAAGAGAGTTCCACCAAGTGTAAAAATGACACTGCGGAGCTACCACAGATTCTAGGGGGGTCCTGTATTAGCAGAACATTGCAGAGTACATCCATTCCTCATGACCATGTAAGGCAGAAAGTTGGCACAGATGCCCCTAGAGCAGTTGGTGACCACAACTGGCTGCAACCCGATGCCAAGCGTGCCACCGGCATTCAGATGAGCACCCCATTCATTGGAGAAGATCTCGAAGCAGCTTCTCAGAATACAATGTCTCACTGTCCACAGCCTTTATATGGCAAATGTACAGTTTGCGTTGACCATAAACCATTTTGACAAACCATTTTGTGGTAAATATAGAAGAAAAGAAAAGTACTTTCTACATTAAACAAGTTTAAGCATGAAGTTGAAAATATTAATTAAATGCTACATTTGTATTCAATTCAAACATGTAAAAATGTAATGAATTAATGAATTTTGAATTAGAAAATTCTAATGTAAAAATGAATGCTCTATCTTATAAAAAAATATTATTTAGGATTGTTTGTTATCTTTACATTACGTCGTCATGTATCAATCCTAAAGTAAAAAAATCTTGTCATATTTATTTGCTAATTTGAGTAAATTTCACATTTAAGAATAATAAGGACATTTTAATTTTTTGAAGCTGGTGTTTCCAGCATGCACCGGGCTTTAATAATGAATATTTCCACTGTTTTCAAGTTGATTTACTCCATTTTTGTTGTTTTTTTATTTTAATTTTATCCCAATTTAATTAAATGCCCAATTCACACTACTTAGTAGGTCCTCGTGGTGGCGCAGTTATTCACCTCAATCTGGGTGGCGGAGGACAAGTCTCAGTTGCCTCCGCTTCTGAGACAGTCAATCCACGCATTTTATCACGTGGCTCGCTGTGTCGCCTATGACACCACAGCAAGGGAGGCTCATGCTACTCTCCGTGATCCATGAACAACTTACCACGTGCCACATTGAGAGAGAGAACCCCTAATCGTGACCACAAGGAGGTTACGCCATGTGACTCTACCCTCCCTAGCAACCGGGCCAGTTTGGTTGCTTAGGAGACCTGGCTGGAGTCACTCAGCACACCCTGAATTCAAACTCGTGACTCCAGGTGGTAATCAGCGTCAATACTCGCTGAGCTACCCAGGACCCCCACCATTTTAATTGTTGATTTTGTTTGCTTCCCTGTGGATAGCTTTTGTGTGTCATGTGGTACATGACTAAGCATGTTAAAAGATTATCTTGAAGCAGATTATTGCAATGTAACTTTACTTAAGAATTTCTAATTAAAGCCAATAATTGTGTGTAGCCTTTTCTTGAAAATATGGTGTGTTTAATTTACTTGCAATTTCTGTGTGGAAATTGTTTCATATACATTTTTGTAAATAAACCCCATTCTAAAAACTATTTCAGTGTAGTGCAGCTTAAAATCACAAGCCTTCTCATGCTGCCTTCAACTTTTATGTTAAAGCCTTTATGTTAAAGCATTTTAATGTATACTGTTTTAAATCGGGTATTTGAAGATGGAGTAGTAGTACGCAAACCAGATGCAAGTGTTTTTATGACAATTATTAATGCTCAATTATTCTACAATTCTTAGGCAATATTAATGTATAAATAATGCTCAATTATTCAACAATGGGTGCTGCAGATTTGCATTAATTGGAATATGGATAGCTTTACAATGTCCTGCAGTGTTCACATGTCCTTCTCATGTACAGCTATGTCAATTACATAACTTAGTTTCACTTCTATCCTATGATTTTGTCTTCTGAAATAGCATTTGTGTCCTCTATACCATACATAATATAACTAATACAAATTAAAATAAAATATCTTTAAATAAAAAAAATAAATATATTTTCTGAAGTTGTACCTAGCTAATTACACTCTTAATGGGATAGTTCACCCAAAAATTAAAATTCTCTTATCATTCACTCACCCTCATGCCATCGCAGATGTGTATGACTTTCTTTTTTCAGCAAAACACAAACAAAGATATTTGGAAGAATATCTCAGCTCTGTAGGTCCATACAATGCAAGTAAATGAAGATCAGACATTTGTAGCTCCAAAAATCACAAAGTAAACATGAAAGTAATCCACTTGAGTCCAGTGGTTAAATCCAAATCTTTAAAAGCAATATAATAGGTGTGAGAGAGAAACAGAACAATATTTAAATCATTTTGTACTCTAAATCTCCACATTAACTTTCACTGTCAGATACGACCAGATGTGACTTTCAGATGTAAAAGTGAAAGTGGAGATTTAGAGTAAAAAGACTTACTTTTTTATCTGTTTCTCACCCACAACTGTTAATATCACTTCTGAAGACACGGATTTACACACTGGAGTCTTATGGATTACTTTTATTTTTCCTTTGTGTTATATTTGGTGCTACAAAAGGTCTGATCAACAATAACAAAGCTTGTTGTAAATGCTCTATAATATATTAATTGTTTGTTCATGATACTTGCATTAACTAATGTTAACAAATCAAATTTTATTGTAAAGTGTACCAGATTTTGTACTGTTCTTTTTTCTGTTCATCGTATCCTTCTGTGTTGTGTACATAATGTAAGTTATCAACTCAACAGTCAACTGGGCTAAAATCCCTATTGCTTAAAAAAGATGGATGGTCAATTTAAACAAATGTGGGGTGTCTGTTTGAACTGACAATGAATGATTGAACAGCTGTCCCATCATCAAGGCACATTAGAACTCGTCAGGAGTAACTGTTGTATGCGCATAACCAAGACACTTCATGGAAGGCTCCTTAGATTCCTCAATGGGGGGTGGGGGGGAGGGGGGCACATGATGAATCAATAAACTATGCATGGAGCATCAGGCAATTGAATAAGCTATGACTGAATAAGGTCTGAAATAGACAATGTTTGGATTTTCTTTGTTTCTAACTCTAAGGATCTACATCTCAAAGCATGGCTGAATAATTCAATATGGGAGAGATTAACTGCAGATTACAGCAAGGGAAGAAGTCAAGCATAGCTTTAAATTCAGTTGGATTTTTCCTTCTGTTGCTCTAATCCATCATCATTGAAAGGGATGCTGAGGCTGTTTCATGCATTAATATTTTGAATTTATAGAATGAAAAAAAAAAAAAGTCTTAAAAATTTTAAAATCCTAATAATAACCAGAAAGGACAAATCTGGTGCATAATGTGGGATTTACAACAAGCCAAAAAACACACCAAAAAATATTTTAGCCTATTGTATCCAAATATTGTAGATGTATCCATTTCAATTGAATAACAAATTTCCATCTAATTGAATTGCCTAATCTTTAACAAAATATAATGTACGAATCTTTCGAAATACAAAAAGTTTTATTAATGGCATTTTCTTCAAGACTATTCAATTCAATTAGATGGAAATTTGTTATTCAATTGAAATGGATACATCTTAAAAATAGGCTAAAATATTTTTTTGAGTGCTGTTGGCCATCTGTAGAACGTTCTCAGGAGGCTATTTCCACTCAGGGGGGCCGGGGGCAAAGAAAACCTTGCTTTTATCTAAAAGGTGATTGGCTCTTTTACCTGTAAGACTTCCTTTCTACAGCCGTTGACCACTCAGAGCTCCTTGGTTGAGTGTTCAAATTTCTCCCATTCATTTTAATAGAAGTAGCCCATCTCTGCTAAATAGTCTCTGGTAAGGATTAGGTTTTGCTTTGGTGTTTGGGTTCGGGATTAAATTTAGGAAAAATAATTTGAATGCATGTTCTTAACACCAAAGTTTGTCTTTCTGTGATTTTCCAATTAAAATCAGGGTTAGGTTTAGGGTTTGGGTAAGGGGTTGTTAGGAAACATTGTAAATACATTGTATTTTTCTCTAAGGGGTAAAAGTCAGACTTGTAACAGTCAACTTGTATGATTTCATGACATCGGTTTGGAAACAAACCATAAAATGTTCTGTTCTGAAAAATTAACACTCTAGGAATGTTGCAATTAGTGGACCAGAACTACCGGTTGTATAATTGGTCATCTGGCTCAGAATTACATACTACCCTCCCAATATCTGAAGTACTGTGCATAGTGTCTATGTGCATTGTTATTTTAACGCATGGAATCATCTGCTGACCTTTGGCTAAATGTGCAGTCAGGGGCGTTGATGGGGGGGACAAGTCAGAACAAGTCAATAATCAGAACTCCCTCCCAATTTATTTATACCATGATCAATGGAAACAAGTAAATGCTTCACACTGCAACCCCCAAACGTGTGTGTAGTATACAGCAGAACATGGTAGACTATAGGTACTATATCCAAAATGCACAGTGCTCGACTGAACAATTTTGATGAAAGAATGAAACGCAATATCATGAGCGATTGACTGGGCTTTTACATATAATAAAATAAACACTTTCATTTCCAAAATGATATCTTGAGGCCACTTGTTGATTTAAACATGCAATGTAGAGTTGACAAATGCCAACATTCTGTAATGTGAAATCGAGCAGTTTGTGTTTGGCTGTTCGACTGAAGCGTTACTCGTTGTATAATGTATGTTTTTTTGTTTGTTTTTTTACATAGATTTTTTGGAAGTTGTTGTTTTAAATAGTAGTAAAACATTCTTCAATTCTGAAATTGTGAAGCTCACAGTTAAAGTCACTGAGTCAGTAAACATGTCTGGGATAAATCTTCCACATGGAATGAATCAGACAAAAGTTGAGTTCCGTCTGTGGTTTGCCTTAAGATATTGTCTGGTTGTCAAGAATACATCATTACACTGTTAAACCAATTCAACTTTTTTTTTTAAAGTTAACCGTTTTTTCAATAGCTGTTTCAGCAAAAGGGCAGTTGTGACACATTTCCCGGAAATTAGTCACTGCAATGTGTTTAACCTGCTATAAATGTGTTCCACATTTTATCAACAGTAGATTCTCACGCCAAAAGATTACAAGAGCTCCATCTTGTGGCCAACATGATCTATTCCCAAATGCCACCACGAGGATACAGTTACAGCCACACAAACAGCTTTTTGTTCTGTGAGGAGAAATTAGGAAAGAAGGTCACTGGATCAGTCATATTAAATAATTAATACACAGCAAATGATTGTCTGCTTACAGAGACAGGTCATCATTCAGAACAACTTTCTAAGGAAATAGCAATGTTTGGGAATGAAATAATAGTGTGCTGATTAATGCATCCTGCACTTTGCCCTGTTGCAATGGCTCTGCCTGCACAGTATATACTGTATACATGCCTACTACAATATAAAAACTATGTTAAAAGTTCACATAATGCAACGATAAACATTTCAAATAGTAATATGCGACTTAGTTGACACATGACCTCATTTAATTGTTTAAGCTATTGGTGTCCAGGATTGAATATCATATTTTGCATTTTTAGTGTATAAATTGATTTGAAATTAATTAATTTACTCACCCTTATGCCATACCTAATGTGTATGACCATTTCTTCTGCTGAACACAAACGAAGATGTTTAGAAGAATTTCTCAGCTCAGTAGGTCCATACAATGCAAGTGAATGGTAACCAGAATTCAGAAGGTCCAAAAATGACAAAGGAGGCATAAAAGTAATCCATATGACTATAGTGGTTAAATCCATGTCTTCAGAGATGATATGATAGGTGTGGGTGAGAAACAGATAGTTTTCTACTATAAATTCTCCTCCCTGCTCAGTAAATCTTCACTTTAACTTTCACATTTTTCTTCTGTTTTTGGTGATTCACATCCTTCATGCATATCGCCCACTACTGGGCAGGGAGGAGAATTTATGAAAAAAATATTGATCTGTTTCTCACCCACACCTATCATATCATGTCTGAACACATGGAGTCATATGGATTATTTTTATTCTCACAATGTGGATTTTAGAGCTTCAAAATTTCGGCACCCATTCACTTGCATTGTAAGGACCTACTGAGCGGAGATATTTTTTTTCTAGAAATCTTAATTTGCATTCTGCTGAAGAAATTCATACACATCTGGCATGCTAGGAGGGTGAGAAAATCATGAGGATTACAATTTTTGGGTGAACTATCCCTTTAAGAAATTACAGTTGATATTGCCTCCGGTACATTCATCACACTGTAAAAGGAAAATCAGTTAAAAGTTCCATGCATCTATTGTGTACCGCACATTGTGGCAAATGTAGTAGGTCATCTGGCTATTTCATGCATACAAAATAAAATTCACATACTGCATTCAGCATAAATCCAGCAGAAATAGTATGAGAAATGCAGTAAATGTTATTCCAAACATTGCTTCTCAAGGAAAGTTTCCATAAATCAATGAGCAATAAAATATAAAATACATCAAAACCTAAAATGTTTTAGAAATGTACAAAATCTGATACACATGATTTTAAAGTTGCACATTTTTTGAGGGCATTACTTCAATTTTCTGGAACAGAAATTTGCATTTTGTTTCAAACATTTGCTTATTCAAAAGCCATGAAGAAGACAACAAAGTTCAGCGTTACATTTATTTCTCATTTTAAAAATGGTTTCACACAATCAAAATATAAATACATTTGTCCCACACACAAAATAAGCCGCCAAAGACACGTTACAAAACACTTTCATACTTAATACCCAAACACCCACCTGCATTCATACTCACAAACACACACTCATACATGCCCCGGCCCCTGATTTAGAGTTAAAGGTGCAATTACAAAAACATCTATACCCACTGCAGCCTCTGTGTTTCGGTATTGTGTGCTTGACTATAAAAAAAGGGTATCTCATCTATTGGCCGTGGACCGCAAAGCAAATTTCATCAAATAAACAGAAAATGTTTGAATGAATGCAAAACTGCTGGTTTAGTTTGCCTAACTCTGCAGACAGTGTATAATACAGGCAAGAAAACACTGGTTCATGATCCAATGAGAATCACAATTTTCAAATCAACCAATGACTGACTTATAGTGAACAAATGATTCAAATCAACTAGAGTGAAAAACATTCGAAGGCCAAAATTTCCAAAGGAAAGCTTTGATTTTCAGAGGTAAACAACTGATACTCAAATGTACCATTCATTAAAGAAGTTCACAATCCATACGATCCTCCAAAATATAGTTGGCCAGTGTCTTAGTCGCAGGTTCCTGTGCTTGTTTTGCAAGAGTGCTGTGTTGATGGACACTTCTCTGTGGCCACAAACGGAAACAGTCTGGGGTTTTAATTGTGGCATCTTTCCTTTAACACACAGAGGTTTCCATACACATTCATGCACTGAATATGTTCGTGTGGTGCTAGGATGCTTTGCCCAGCTCGATTTTCTTTTGTATGGCTCTTGCTGAGTGGTATATCAAGGAGTCAATGAGTCCAGCAACTAAAGGGACATAAAAGAAACAAGAGGTGAGATTAGTGACATCTGTTTCAGGAGATCTGAACACAAGTGGTAAGCCAAGACAAGTTGCCATTTAAAACTGGTATTAAAAAGCTAAAAGTGTGTAATTTTATGAAGACGTAGGCACTATTTCTATTTATCTACAAAATGATTTTCAATAATTAAACACACAAGCCAAACTTCAATTTATGTTTCTCGTGATTTTTAAAACATTTTATTCTAAAGGCTTACGCATGGTGGCTGAAAAGTGCACCACGCAACCAAATGAGCAAAGCAAATAAAAACACAATGGAAATAAGCTACAACACAATTAAATTAAGCCACTGTACAACAGAAAAGCCACAACACAGTGCAATCAAGCCAAAACACAGTGAAATTAACAGAAAATAAATATTTTTAATGCACTGTATTTTAAGTCGTGTCGCAGTCTGACTCAACGCATGCAAGTCACTACAAGTGTTCCATGGTCAGTGCCACAAGACCAAAAGTCCTTTTTAAAGCTTTTTAAACCTAACAACTGCCAATGTATTGGCAAGATAGACAGATATTCATGAATACCATTTTCTTTTCGAGTTTCACAGATGAAAGAAAGTCATACAGATTTGGAGTGTCGTGAGGGTGAGTAAATGATGACAGAATTTTCATTTTTCTGTGAACTATATTTTTTAAGTTGCTCTTTGGGCTTATATTTGTTTTTTAAAAGGATCTGTTAGAGCAAAGTAGGCAGTAAATCTACATTCATTCATTCAGCACAAACATTTCTGTGAAAACCGCTCAATTGGAATCTGAATGGAATCTCACCTGTAAACACACCACCTATAATAGCACACACTCCTGTTAAGAAATGGGTGAAAGACCTGAGGAGGAAAGCACATAAAAACTTCCTTTACTTACGGGATCAAACATTCAAATCATTCCATCCATTCCGATTCATCATGTAACTAGATTTTCAAAGCCAAATGTATACATGATTTATTTTAAACTTAGAAAATCAATGAGATTTTAAAAATGAGATGTTAAGGGTTAATATATGTGACACAAATAATAGATACAGGTTTATATGCATTACCTCTGCTTCTCTGTGAATTTGACCATCATTGGAGACAGCTCATACAGAACAAACACGCCAGGCAAACCCTGATCTCCAATCAGCCCATTGGCTACTTTTTCATGTCTTGTTACTGAAAACTGGTTTGTTTTAACCACCTAAAGAAAAACACATGGTTTCAACAGAGGTGTGAAGTTCTTTCTCACCTTTCCCATCTAATAAACATGTCTCAAAATATTAAAAGAAATAAAGAAAATAACCAAGTGTTTATAACGTACATAAAGCTTACAATGGTAATCATAGTTTACGGCAAAATCTTTTATTTTTTTCTCTCTGCAAGTATTTATTTTGTGGATGTCATTAGAGGTCATTACGAAGTTACTAGTGTTGTTACCATGCTTAATTTTTTCTCCATCCACTTACCTCTCCATCTCCTTTAACGTATATTGTTGGCACTATTTTGACGAAATACTGGTACATCATTGATGCTGTAAAGAGTGAAAAGGGACAGGTAAATATAAAATAAGGGTCCCCAGGGGAGTAGTTTCCAGAAGGGAGGTAAACCCCCAAATAATCAAAACAAGCTATTACACCACCCCCCCCCCCCCATATTTATACCATGAACAATGGAAACATATAGACGCTTCATGCTGCAACCCCAATATTCAAGTAAAATCTGCGCCCTTGAGGTTTGCAAATGTTTGTCAGTTGAATCCTTATATTCGAAGTTATTTAAACTACTTACATTTATGTAGCCCCAGCACTAACATAATCATTAACATAAATGAGTTGTTTCACATAGTACACATTTAAAACATATACATATGTGATATCTATCTATATATATATATATATATATATATATATATATATATATACACATATATACACACACACACACACACACACACACACAGGTGAAACTCGAAAAATTAGAATATCGTGCAAAAGTTCATTAATTTCAGTAATTCAACTTAAAAGGTGAAACTAATATATTATATAGATTCATTACAAGCAAAGTAAGATATTTCAAGCCTTTATTTGATATAATTTTTATGATTATGGCTTACAGCTTATGAAAACCCCAAATTCAGAATCTCAGAAAATTAGAATATTACATGAAATCAATAAAAAAAAAGGATTTTAAATACAGAAATGTCGGCCCTCTGAAAAGTATAATCATGCATATGTACTCAGTACTTGGTTTGGGCCCCTTTTGCATTAATTACTGCCTCAATGCGGCGTGGCATGGATGCTATCAGCCTGTGGCACTGCTGAGGTGTTATGGAAGACCAAGATGCTTCAATAGCGGCCTTCAGCTCTTCTGCATTGTTTGGTCTCATGTCTCTCATCTTTCTCTTGTCAATGCCCCATAGATTCTCTATGGGGTTCAGGTCAGGCGAGTTTGCTGGCCAATCAAGCACAGTAATACCATGGTCATTGAACCAGGTTTTGGTACTTTTGGCAGTGTGGGCAGGTGCCAAGTCCTGCTGGAAAATGAAGTCAGCATCTCCATAAAGCTTGTCTGCTGAAGGAAGCATGAAGTGCTCTAAAATGTCCCGGTAGACGGCTGCGTTGACTCTGGACTTAATAAAGCACAGTGGACCAACACCAGCCGATGACATGGCTCCCCAAACCAACACAGACTGTGGAAACTTCACACTGGACTTCAAGCATCTTGGATTGTGTGCCTCTCCATTCTTCCTCCAGATTCTGGGACCTTGGTTTCCAAATGAGATGCAAAATTTGCTCTCATCAGAAAAGAGGACTTTGGACCACTGAGCAACAGACCAGTTCTTTTTTTCTTTAGCCCAGGTAAGACGCTTCTGACGTTGTTTGTTGTTCAGGAGCGGCTTGACAAGAGGAATACGACATTTGAAGCCCATGTCCAGGACCCGTCTGTGTGTGGTGGCTCTTGATGCAGTAACTCCAGCCTCAGTCCACTCCTTGTGAAACTCCCCCACACATTTGAATGGCCTTTTCCTGACAATCCTCTCCAGGCTACGGTCATCCCTGCTGCTTGTGCACCTTTTTCTTCCACACTTTTCCCTTCCACTTAACTTTCTATTAATGTGCTTTGATACAGCACTTTGAGAACATCCAACTTATTTTGCAATTACCTTTTGAGGCTTTCCCTCCTTGTGGAGGGTGTCAATGATGGTTTTCTGCACAACTGTCAGGTCAGCAGTCTTCCCCATGATTGTGAATTCAACTGAACCAGACTGAGAGACCATTTAAAGGCTCAGGAACCCTTTGGAGGTGTTTTGGATTAATTAGCTGATTAGAGTGTGACACTTTGAGCCTACAATACTGAACCTTTTCACAATATTCTAATTTTCTGAGATTCTGAATTTGGGGTTTTCATAAGCTGTAAGCCATAATCATAAAAATTATATCAAATAAAGGCTTGACATATCTTACTTTGCTTGTAATGAGTCTATATAATATATTAGTTTCACCTTTTAAGTTGAATTACTGAAATTAATGAACTTTTGCACGATATTCTAATTTTTCGAGTTTCACCTGTGTGTGTGTATATATATATATATATATATATATATATATATATATATATATATATATATATATATATATAAAAAAAAAACAGTAATGTGGCATTGGCATTTATATCACAATCTCTTGCAGTTCCTTTATGAACCGCTAGGATGTGAATACATTATTGGCTCCACCTGTAAACGGCGCTGTAGCGCCCAAGAGCCCCAATATTCTCTGCTTGTACTTTGACACCGCTTCCTCTCCAGTAATGGCGTCTCTGTGAAACAGACCTACAGCGAACGTTTAACAACTACATCAGAAGACTAACTAACCGAGGCACTCGTATAGCGATTTGAGCAAGGTAATCGATCTGTATTCACACATATTGACGTTGCGCCCGCTGTACGTCGCGTTCTGCAGTTTGTTCAAGGCCAGACCTTGATAACGTGTAACTAGATAAAACGATTAACGTGGAATACATTCTGTTGTTTTGAATTTAACCTTAATATCTCGACATCTATACCCGACCAGCGTTAGAAAACAAACCGCTTTTGATGTGTTCGTCTTAACACTTCCTTGAATTAAATGCAGCTGTCTGGTTTATCACATCTCCGACTGTATCTAAACACCTTCAGTGCCATCTACAGTCTTGTGAACACGTATTTGATGATTTATTGTATTTTTGTGTATTTTTTTTTTATAATAATTGCTTTAGATCTTCATACAATATAACATAAAACAAAGGCAACCGGAGTAAAAACAAAAGTTTTCAATTTTTATATATATATATATATATATATATATATATATATATATATATTTTTTATTGAAGCAAAAAGTTATAACACCTATATCACCCATATGAAAAACGAACTGTCCCCTTAAACTTAATAGCTGGTTGATTCACCGTTAGCAGCAACAATTGCAAACAAACGCTTCCAATAACCGGAGATCAGTCTTTCAAAACACTGGTGGATTTTTGCTCACTTTTTAGCTCACTAGCCCTGCGTTTCAAATGGCAAACATGATGCCTTTGTAGGGCACTTTGAAGGGAGAACAATAATTTCCAACAAAAATGACTTGTTCCCAATGACTCATTTTTAAGCACCACAATTTTTAGCAATCCAATTCTCTCACAGTGGATGGTAAATATGTTTTCGAAGGGAATAGGGCTTCTCTATGAAACGCACCCTAGGTTTTCATACGCAGTTCTCTTTTCAGATGCCAGTGACAGTAGGGTCATACGGACAGGCTGCCCAACCCAGCTGTTTTGACAGAGTCAAGATGGGCTTCATGATGGGGTTTGCAGTGGGCATGGCAGCGGGTGCCATGTTCGGAACCTTCTCCTGTCTGAGGTATGAAAATTAGCAGCCGTCTTTTTCATTATGTTATGAAATATATTGCTGATACCAACCAATCTATAATACTTGCTCTCACAAATCTACCATACTTGTGGGATAGTAAAACCGTAGTTAGGCGGAAATGTATATAGTACGAAATCTTTTGGGGCGTGAGTGAATTGCATTTATTACAACTATAGCAGATGTATTTTCTAGATTTTTCTCCTATTTTTCATAAATAACATTGTGTCAGGTTTCTATGAAACAAACTTTGATCCAACATTGGTTATTAGGAGCAAACCCTTGATTCACCTGAAGTTACTATGATCTTGCTACTAAAACTGCAGAAAAATGCAAAAACTATGGTGCATTTTTATTAGGGCCTGTATGTTCAGTTTCTCAGAGACTCACCATTACTTATCAATGACTTTTTGAAATGAGATTTTTTTTTTTTTTTGTTAAAAGCATTAATTCTTTGTTGTTTTCCATCTAGGATCGGCATGAGGGGACGAGAGCTGATGGGAGGAGTTGGGAAGACAATGATGCAAAGTGGCGGCACATTCGGAACCTTCATGTCGATTGGAATGGGCATCCGATGTTAAAACCACACTGATTTCATCTGTCAAGTTATAGGACTTTGAAGCATTTCTAGATTCATCCATTTGTCACCATACCCACATTCGAGGACACGGGTGTCAATAAAGACAATGATTAAAAACTGCAGATTTTCCAGTTCATGATTACAGTTGTTTTATGACATTTTAAGGACAGCTCTCCTCTCATTGGCTTTCATTAGATTAGGTTAAAATCAGATTGGTGGCACTGACATTCAGCACTGACCTTTCTGCTTTTTAGTAAGGTTTGACTATGAAAATCACCACAAAGAGGAGAGAAGGAAGGGCTCAAATCTTGTACTTGTCAGTAGGGGTGTCAACAGGGCTGAGAAACTGAATTAATTTTTTTTTTTTTCACTGAAATACTGCCAAAATGGAATTATATTAGAATTTTAAAGACATAATTTCAGGTAGGGGGAAAAATCTACAAGACATCTTTTTAAATAGACATTGTAGCCTACATTCACAAGAGGGTGCAACCAATCAGCATCATGTTGTAGTGATTGTTTATTGCAAAGAGCATATCTGGCTGTTAACATATGTGCGTAAAATGAAAAAGTCAAAAGATTTAGACAGAACATCTATTGAAGCTTTTGAGCATATGAACTATGTGTTGCACGGTAGCATATACGGTGCCACAGTACTACCACGGGCTGCTTTATAATACCAGCAATGCCACAGTGTTTTTCATTATATACACAGTGCATCCGGAAACTATTCACAGCGCTTCACTTTTTCCACATTTTGTTGTTACGGCCTTATTCCAAAATGGATTCATTATTTTCCTCAATTCTACAAACAATACCCCATAATGACAACATGAAAGATGTTTGTTTGAAATCTTTGTAAATGTATTAAAAAGAAGAAAAAAAAAGGCCTTTGCTCAATACTTTGTTGAAGCACCTTTGGCACAAATTACAGCCTCAAGTCTTTTTGTGTATGATGCTACAAGCTTGGCACACCCATTTTTGGGCAGTTTCTCCCATTCTTCTTTGAAGGACCTCTCAAGCTCCATCAGGTTGGATGGGGAGCGTCGGTGGAGAGCCATGTTCAGATCTCTCCAGAGATGTTCAATCAGATTCAAGTCTTTGCTCTGGCTGGGCCACTCAAGAACATTCACAGAGTTGTCCCGTAGCCACTTCTTTGTTATCTTGGCTGTGTGCTTAGGGTCCTGTTGGAAGATGAACCTTAGCCCCAGTCTGAGGTCCAGAGCGCTCTGGAGCAGGTTTTCATCAAGGATGTCTCTGTACATTGCTGCATTCATCTTTCCCTCGATCCTGACTAGTCTCCCAGTTCCTGCCCCACAGCATGATGCTGCCACCACCATGCTTCACTGTAGGGAAGGTGTTGGCCAGATGATGAGCTGTGCCTGGCTTCCTCCAGACATGATGCTTGCCATTCAGGCCAAAAAGTTTAATCTCTTGTTTCATCAGACCTAAGAATTTTGTTTCTCATGGTCTGAGAGTCATTCAGGTGCCTTTTGGCAAACTCCAGGCAGGCCGTCATGTGCCTTTTACTGAGTGGCGGCTTCCGTCTGGCCACTCTACCATACAGGCCTGATTGGTGGAGTGCTGTAGAGATGGTTGTTCTTCTGGAAGTTTCTCCTCTCTCCACAGACAAATGCTGGAGCTCTGTCAGAGTGACCATAGGGTTCTTGGTCAACTCCCTGACTAAGGCCCTTCTCCCCCAATCGCTCAGTTTGGCAGGCAGCCAGCTCTAGGAAGAGACCTGGTGGTTTCAAACTTCTTCCATTTACGGATGATGGAGGCCACCGTGCTCATTGGGAGCTTTAATGCTGCAGAAATTTTTCTGTACCCTTCCCAGATCTGTGCCTTGATACAATCCTATCTCGGAGGTCTACAGACAATTCTTTGGATTTCATGGCTTGGTTTGTGCTCTGACATGCACTGTTAACTGTGGGACATTATATAGACAGGTGTGTGCCTTTCCAAATCATGTCCAATCAACTGAATTTACCACAGGTGGACTCCAAACAAGTTGTAGAAACACCTCAAGGATGATCAGTGGAAACAGGATGCACCTGAGCTCAATTTTGAGTGTCATGGCAAAGACTATGAATACTTATG
The DNA here is from genome assembly GCA_032164185.1 of Moxostoma hubbsi. Taxonomy (NCBI): domain Eukaryota; kingdom Metazoa; phylum Chordata; class Actinopteri; order Cypriniformes; family Catostomidae; genus Moxostoma; species Moxostoma hubbsi. The sequence continues at coordinate 40,534,521 of JAVLUX010000017.1, read as the reverse complement.
TACATGAGTTTTTTTATTTTTAATAAATTTGCAATGATTTCAAACAAACTTCTTTCACGTTGCCATTATGGGGTATTGTTAATAGAATTTTGAGGAAACTAAGGAATTTAATACATTTTGGAAAAGGCTGTAACATAACAAAATGTGGAAAAAGTGAAGCGCTGTGAATACTTTCCGGATGCACTGTACATACCTAATGCTTCTACAGCCAGACACTGACAAGATAGCAAGGCATAGTCAAGACACAACTGCCAAACATCTACACTTCTGTGGGCAGTTCACTCCAAACACATCCGTCTTTGTCCATGCAAGCATGCACTAGATGGACGTCTTCAACAGATGTCGTGTCTCGCGTTTTCTTTTTTCTAGACTTTGTAGTCCAAAAATGATTTCACAGATTTAAAAAAAATAAATAAATAAAATGGCATGCACTTACCTTGAGGTGCCGCTATGTTAGTATCATCTAAAGGGTTCACGATTCCAGGATAATCTTTTCCAAATGAAAGATGTTTGATGAAATGTGTCATGTTGATCTATAGTCATACCAAGCAAATTCAGTTAGGTTTAATGTTAAGAATACTAAATCAATTTTGGTTAAATGTTTGAAACAGACACAACTTACATTGTCAAGTCCAAAACTCTGCAGATCATGAACTGAAATTAAAGAAATGGATAATTGAACATTAATACAATAACAAAATTGCACAATTTGACAATGCATCTCAGTTCATCTGATAAATTAAGATTATTTTCAAACAGGCAAAGCGTAATACGTTAAGTGGACACAGATGTAACTGCTGATAAGAATCATGAAAAATGTACACTTAAGAAGCCACTGCAATGTCAAATCACAAATTAGACATTTAAAATGTTACATTCTAAATGAAATATGTGCAGAGAAAAGCAGATTAGCCAATATACTGATGTAGTAACAAGGTAAATTATAACTAACTGTTTTTTTATTTAAAGACAATGAAAGACTTGTGGCTTGGTAAAACAAAGATTATAAAAATATAAAAGGTCAACTTACTTTCCACAGCATGCACTGTAGAAAAAGAGAAAACAGTCACAAAATGGGTTTTGTTTTTGGAAAGCACAGATTTCAAGAGCAAATTTTGTGAACCCTGGCCCTTTAAATTCATTTCACAACTAGAGAAAAACTTTAAATGGCCAACCAAATTGTCTTCTGCCACAAGACACATCTCTTTTTTCTGTAGCATGGCCATAGAAATGCTTGTTTGGCAGATAAACCAAGGGCCTTTTGACATTCTCTATTAATAAAGTATTGGATGTGCATATCAGTCATTGGAAGAATAGCTTAATATGAATAACCGTTGTTAGTTCTGTACCTTGTTACTTGGAAAGATTGTGAGCTTTAGTGTGAAAGGAAACCCTTTTGTTCCATGGTAAAGACTTCCCAAAAAACATACATTTAATTATTGTAACAGACTGATTTACAGCATCAATGATCTGAGACCATGCAACTGCAATGCAATGACGGCATTGAAAAATCAATAAGATCGTAAAGTCATACTTGTATACAAAGACAGAATAAGCAACGTTCAGACTGTTCATCACCATAGAAATCTGTAATGCACTTTCTGATAACAGCTCAGATAAGTCCTTAAACACTTTAGAGACATGGGACCACATTCCACCCACAGTACTTCATCCATATTTTGGAGTTGTGCCCACACCTCTTTAGTATTCCTAAATCTCTTATAAATAGTGCAACACAAAAAAGGCAATAATATAAAATACATTTATTATGGTTTAAGTACCAAAAGTGTATAGGGTCTTTAAAGATGCAAGAGTGTTTTGGAAAATTACCATGCTTTTAAGAGTTAATATAAAGCTTTTATGATGGCTAAACCTGTAGATATCAGGTATGTAGGATGATGAACAATTTCAGAAAAGGCAGTTAAAAAGCAAATGAAAAGACATGCATTGTGTATTTTTGAAGGAAATACAAATGCAGATCTTATGATGCAAGCGATGCACCAAAGTGTCACTATGCACCCCTTTATGAGTTGCTGGCTATAAGCAAAGTGAAGCAAGCTATCTGGTTTGATGAATATCTGCACACATTTTCTTTTTTAATTTGAGGAAAAATTTGAAGCAAAACACACAAGGTTTTGTCTTCAAGTAGGCAAACTGACTATAACTAGTAAGCAACATGCCTTTGCTTCAGACCAGAGAGCTTTGAGTTGTGTCGTGCTGCACAAACTTGAGTTATTACCATGTACATGAGACTGCTGAAAACTCTTGCCGGGGGCAAAATGGAAATTTCCTGCCACCTGTAGAAAGTAAAGGGAATTTGGTTTGGCTTATTCCCATCTTGATAGACCAACTTGATACATTAACTTGAATGGAAGAGAACAGATTCAGAAATCAATTACATGATGGAAGTTCAAAGGATTTGCATGCATATGTTACCTTATTGACCTCCAAAAAGCCATAAACCTGACATCCCTCATTCTTCTGCTCCTGCATCTTCTGGCTAAAGCCCTCTCTTTTACACTGCTCAATGGTGTCAGGAGTTTTGAATGCCCAGCCACGCCGCCGATATGCCTCCCGCACATCATCACAGGTATTACAACACCTGCAGACAACCAATAAATAATGGATATGTCTTGATCAGACAGAATTATGGCTAAAAGGGATGAAGACATTTTTAAAGAATTTCAAGTTGCCAAATTCTCTTAAAGAGACTTAAAGCAGTTGTAAATAATAGTTAAATGCCATGGAGGAATTTTCCACTATTAGATACAGTCTTTTTAATTAGCCCGGCAATTATGAATTTGAGCAGCTATCTTCACTATTCAAGTGTTTGTTAACTACATAGATCTCAACCTTAGCCTTTAGTAAGGCCTTTAGAACCTGTTCATGCCAGTAGACAGACCTGTTCTGTCAGGTTTGGAATACCTCAACTGCTCTGTTTTAGTTATTGTATTACCAGACAGAGGAACAAACTCACTTTAAATCGTCAGTTTCAGCACCATAACAGCTCTCACAGCGGTCAGGATCAAGCGTACTGGGGTCAAAAACCGCTTCCTCATCTTTGCCTAAAACTGCACCGAAAGCAATGGCATGGACAGAGTCAGGAATACTGGTAAAGCCAATATACAGAAAGTATTAATGAATGATATATTGGGTGTGAAGGAACCTAAGGAGGTAAACTGGTTCATAAGCGAGTTACTCATTTACGAGAACTTTGCTAACCATAATCATCTGTATGTAGCGTTCTGGTATTCTAGATCTAAATGACATATTCCCTGTATTAAAAGGGATAGTTCACCTAAAAAAGAAAATTCTCTCATCATTTACTCTCATGCCATCCCAGATGTGTATGACTTTCTTTCTTTGGATGGCTTCAGAAGACATGGATTAAACCCCTGGAGTCTTATGGATTACTTTTATGCTGCCTTTGTTTTTTTTTTTTGGAGTTACCATTCATTTGAATTGTATGGGCCTACAAAGCGGAGATATTCTTCTAAAAATCTTCAATTGATTTCAGCAGAAAGTCATACACATCTGGGATGGCATGAGAGTAAATGATGAGAGAATTTTCATTTTTGGGTGAACTATCCTTTAATAACAAAATGCAAGTGTTTGGTAACTAAATAGATGGACTTTTTTGTGAGTCTACAAGGCATGAAACAATTAATTTAAAGTTTTTCATATTTACTTTTTCCAGCATCTTTCAAGAATGACGATTTGTTCTGCTCATAGCGTGTTCATACACACAGTGTGTGTTAATGACACGCAGTGACACAAAGGAGGAGATGCACGCTTACTATATTTCAGTGGAGTAATAAAATGAAGAAACGGAAGGTTTTGCTTTAAGAGAAATAAAGGCTCATGGGATTCAAAGACCACTAAAACAACGTGTGAAAGTGAAGAAATTAGGACAGAAATATCTTACAATTGCATAATACAAAATAATTTGTTACTAAAAATGATATATATATACAGTGAGGAAAATAAGTATTTGAACACCCTGCTATTTTGCAAGTTCTCCCACTTAGAAATCATGGAGGGGTCTGAAATTGTCATCGTAGGTGCATGTCCACTGTGAGAGACATAATCTAAAAAAAAAAATCCAGAAATCACAATGTATGATTTTTTAACTATTTATTTGTATGATACAGCTGCAAATAAGTATTTGAACACCTGAGAAAATCAATGTTAATATTTGGTACAGTAGCCTTTGTTTGCAATTACAGAGGTCAAACGTTTCCTGTAGTTTTTCACCAGGTTTGCACACACTGCAGGAGGGATTTTGGCCCACTCCTCCACACCGATCTTCTCTAGATCAGTCAGGTTTCTGGGCTGTCGCTGAGAAACACGGAGTTTGAGCTCCCTCCAAAGATTCTCTATTGGGTTTAGGTCTGGAGACTGGCTAGGCCACGCCAGAACCTTGATATGCTTCTTACAGAGCCACTCCTTGGTTATCCTGGCTGTGTGCTTCGGGTCATTGTCATGTTGGAAGACCCAGCCTCGACCCATCTTCAATGCTCTAACTGAGGGAAGGAGGTTGTTCCCCAAAATCTCGCAATACATGGCCCCAGTCATCCTCTCCTTAATACAGTGCAGTCGCCCTGTCCCATGTGCAGAGAAACACCCCCAAAGCATGATGCTACCACCCCCATGCTTCACAGTAGGGATGGTGTTCTTGGGATGGTACTCATCATTCTTCTTCCTCCAAACACGGTTAGTGGAATTATGACCAAAAAGTTCTATTTTGGTCTCATCTGACCACATGACTTTCTCCCATGACTCCTCTGGATCATCCAAATGGTCATTGGCAAACTTAAGACGGGTCTTGACATGTGCTGGTTTAAGCAGGGGAACCTTCCATGCCATGCATGATTTCAAACCATGACGTCTTAGTGTATTACCAACAGTAACCTTGGAAACGGTGGTCCCAGCTCTTTTCAGGTCATTGACCAGCTCCTCCCGTGTAGTTCTGGGCTGATTTCTCACCTTTCTTAGGATCATTGAGACCCCACGAGGTGAGATCTTGCATGGAGCCCCAGTCCGAGGGAGACTGACAGTCATGTTTAGCTTCTTCCATTTTCTAATGATTGCTCCAACAGTGGACCTTTTTTCACCAAGCTGCTTGGCAATTTCCCCGTAGCCCTTTCCAGCCTTGTGGAGGTGTACAATTTTGTCTCTAGTGTCTTTGGACAGCTCTTTGGTCTTGGCCATGTTAGTAGTTGGACTCTTACTGATTGTATGGGGTGGACAGGTGTCTTTATGCAGCTAACAACCTCAAACAGGTGCATCTAATTTAGGATAATAAATGGAGTGGAGGTGGACATTTTAAAGGCAGACTAACAGGTCTTTGAGGGTCAGAATTCTAGCTGATAGACAGGTGTTCAAATACTTATTTGCAGCTGTATCATACAAATAAATAGTTAAAAAATCATATATTGTGATTTCTGGATTTTTTTTTTTAGATTATGTCTCTCACAGTGGACATGCACCTACGATGACAATTTCAGACCCCTCCATGATTTCTAAGTGGGAGAACTTGCAAAATAGCAGGGTGTTCAAATACTTCTTTTCCTCACTGTATATATACACATATATATATACATATACACACATATATATATATATATATATATATATATATATATATATATATATATATAATATAATAAAATATAGAAGTTCCAAAACAACAGTGTAAATGCCAAATCTACCAAAAGTTCTAAGAACAAAATGAGAAATATTTGAAGTATTTAGAAATATTTTTATATTTAAAACATAATTTTTCATGTCATTCATAAAATCAAGTTTTTAAAGCCTTAAAATGAAGTCATTCCCTATTTTATTATTTAATTTATATATTTGAAGTTAAATACGAAATATGACAATTAAATCAATCGTGAGAGCCCTAAAAGAGACAATTAATTGTCCAAATTGCTATTTATTTGTTTGACAATTAATCGTCAGACAAATTTCATAATAGTGACAGCCCTAGGTTTCATCAAACACTTGATACGATGATACTGACCATGTTGTTCGGCCTCTGTTGCTACCGGTTGGCCCTCTTTGTCGAGTCTTTGTTTAAACAAATTATGCTCCACATCTAGCTGCTGTTCTCCTGCTACATCCATGGCATCAATACTCAGATCTAAAAGACCAAAATCACCAAAAAGGTCAAATAACACACAATTCTCAGACTGTAAATAAACCCTTAATTGAGCTGCATGCGGAACGTAACATCTAGAGTAATCTTAACCTATATGCCAATTTGTTAATTATCAAAAATTGTCTATTCGCCATGTCCTAGCCTATCTCGTATAGTGTTACACTCATTTACACCAAACAATGTACAAGGACACATAGAACTCTACCATATATATCTATAGATATGTCAGCAGGGTTGATCTACCCAGTTATATAGAAAACAATGTTTACTTACAGGCACATGGCATATGTGGAAATATAACATCAATGTTGATCCTTAGCTTGTCTCCTCTAGAAGTGTCTACAAATAGTTCAGGATGAACCTATGAGAGACAAAATAGAACCATTAAGAAACAATAAACTACACACACAAATACATATATATAGTACATTTATGTGTCTAGAGTTAAATGATTCCAACATAAAATACATTAGAAATTATGCAAATGTTTCTGTACAGCCATGTTCCCACCTCCTTAGTTAGATAATACTGCAGCTCAGAGAAGAACAGAATCAGCATAATGAGTCCACTGATGATGGTCACTATAAGTGAACAAAGAAGGAACATATGTATTAGGACACAACTTCAAATTTAAAAAAAAAAAAAAAAAAAAAAAAACTGTCCTGCATGGCATTCAAATCATAGTCACCCCAAACATGACTCTTATCTCATAGTTTTGATTAAATGGGTTTATGGGTAACGCTGACACTTTACATTCAAGCTACTATGCTAAAATATCCACTTTGTTCCATTTAATTATGTAATTATATGAACATATTTTAAGAATTTGTGTTAAACAGCCTGTTCAGTACTGTTTACTCCCCACGAGCACTGTCTGTATGAATGACGCTCACGGTGGATTAATAACACTCACCCGTCGCTCCGCCACATGTTTTGATCCTAAAATCCTCAAGAGTTTTAGGATACGCGTCAAACTGTTTAAGTTTATTTAACGCATCCATTCTCCCTCTCTTGCAGCGGTAAAGCTAGCCGTCAACTAGTGATGGCCGCTTTCGAAACACTGCTTCATAGAGCTTCGAATCCTTTAAGAATCGTTTGTTTCGAAGCAATGCTCCGGAACCGTATCAAATTGACCAAGTCACGTGATGTCAGCAAACGAGGCTTCGTTACGTCATACTGTTCGAAACATAGACTGTAAGGTTCGAAACCGTTTCGAAATGTTTCGCGGTTACTTTTGAGTATAATATACCACGAATTTGCTACAGTTATTGGAGCTTTTTAAACAAACAAATAAATAAATAACAGTCTTAATTAATTTTGGTATCACCCATATGGGTGTCATCTGCATTACTGAAACCAAAGGAAGAACTTGAGAACATTATTTCTGCCCCACCTGTAATTTCACATTGGAATAATCTATTTGATCATAAAAAAATAATAATAATAATTAAAAATAATATATATATATATATATATATATATATATATATATATATATATATATATATATTTTGAAGGAAAAAAAAAACAAAAAAAAACAATTGTTTATACAAAACAAAGTGTTGTTTTAGAATAAATATTGTTTGGTATTTCATTTTTTTTAAACAGTAAAAGGCCAACTTATATAAAGTCATAATACTATGCAAATATTTAGATCTGTTTATTCCAGGATATTGTAGACAAACATGAAAAATATATAACAAGTACAGCTCCGCAGTAAATGCACTTTAATGCATTAAGTCATTGTAGCTGCTTTAGACTCGAGTTCTCATTGTGGGAAAAAGTATGGTCTTTGTCTCATAAGTATCTGCTTACCAATAAAGTAAAATAAATAACATTTAAATTAATTCACAAATGTTACCCAACCAAAACCTTTCTTAGGAAATATAAGTCAGTGAATTGCTGTTTTTGTCACTCTCCTGAGGAATATGTCATTCATTTGTTTTGGCAATGTACCCACACAGTGAAATTTTGGTCAGATTTGTTAATGTTTATACAATCTTATTTTGTAAGTGACTTTTCTTTCTGTTTTAAAGATGTTTTCTTTGGTTTGTTTGACTACTCAAAAGAGAAAACTGGACAATATTACATAATTAATTTGTGTTTCCTTCTAGCTAAATTTCACATACATATGCAAAAATGTACTGGTTCTAAACCTCTCTTTTCTCTATTCAAAGATGATCTAGACAAATACATAGAAACTATCCAAAGCTCTGTTAATCCCAAAGCATTGAAAACTGTATCTCTATATTCATCCTTTTTGTCCTCTTAAAGTAAATGCATTGCATTGTTCTTGTCTTTTTTTTTCTTTACCCTGGCAACTTATTTGTATTTGTGCATCTTTGTCTTTTTTTTCCCATGTGTATCTGTATTGCTTTTATGCTTTGTGATATTTAATTAAAATTAAATAAAAATAAAAATAAAAAAAAGTTCTCATTGCATTTACACGGCTGTGACCAGCAGATATCCTCAGCGTGCGGCGTCTCGAGCGCTTCGAAACAGTGAATCATTTTGCGAAGCAATTGGTTCAATTGACTCGAAGTTTCGGAAAGCTTCGTTTCTGCCATCTCTAGCTGTCACTTCGAATTCCAATGACCCCTTTCCGGTAAATACAGGAAGTGAATAAATGCCCTCGGCCAATCAGATTCCACCGCGTAGCGGGTACCTGTTCTGTATTATGGCTACAATGGAACAATATTTAAACAGTATATTTGTAATGATTGCATATAATTGCAATAATAATGCTAATTCTAGAAACATGAATCAATAGTTTTTCACCTAACTTCACAGAACAATACCCAAGTCACTTTCAAGGCAAGTCAGTCCCCTCGGCGGCCAATTTTGGAACGCTCCCGGGCAGGCTGGGCAGTTATTTTCTCTGAATACAAGCGGCATCAAATTACAGCTCCTCTCCATTTGAAGTCCGAAATCTTCAAAATGGTTGGTTAAGATTTCGATCAAAGAACATATTTAAAATCAGCAGTAAAATCTGACGACGACGGTATAATACCGGTATGTGCTTCTTTAGCTCAAGTCACGCTAAAAACGCTATTTTGTTTTTCAAGCTGGTTCAGCTAATGCGCATGCGCGCCCTCGAGTTGACAGGCAATGTCTTTATCTAAAAGGTGATTGACTCTTTAACCTATAACCTGGCATTCTTTGCAACATCCATTGTCCGTTCCAATTTGTAGTGGTCCGTCTCGGGCTAAATAGTCTCAGCAAATACTCAACAAAGTTTGCAATGTTACATTTGATTATTCTCACTCTGTCGTGATGCTAAATCAAATACAATCTCATTTAAATCCCTCCTGTTGAAGTATATATATATATATATATATATATATATATATATATATATATATATATATATATATATATATATATATATATTCTAATATTCAATTTGTCATTTCAATTTAGTTTAGTTTTCATTTTCGAAGTGTTTTCTAGTTTCCGTTTAGTTCGTTTTTATTATTATTATTATTATATTTATGGCTGGCAAAGCTAAAGCGTTTACTGATGTCGTTTAAAAAATGTTTAACTTCACTAAAAGGGCAGTCTTGTGTTACCTCTATCTAGTGGCACTTTCTTGCTTAAGGTAGATTGTAAATGTTTAAATTCTTATAATATTGGGTGATGGGTACAGTTGAACTTGATCCCCATTATATCCATATGTATTTCCTTAAATGCAAAAAAAAATTGTGACTGAACCAACCTTTGAAAAGTAAACAATTAACTTTTTGAGGTTTCAAATCTATAATTTTACATCAGGACATGTGGCAGAGCTCATTTCTTGACCACAGGAGGGAAAAGAAATATTAAAGAAAAATGACAAAAAGTAAAAGTGTATAAGAAAAGTAAAAAACAACATGCCACATAATTTTTTAGATATCTATAGATTACATTTTCCTTCTGTGCCGGTCCCACGTTACCAACACTGCCTGAAAAAAAATCTCGGATTAGGTTAAAAGAGGGTCTCCAAAATTTCTTCTAACCAGTATTAAGTTTTTCTTAATTTTTGCTTTTTTCTTGCAATAAAATCATCAGCTAAACAAATAAACAATTAAACAGAAAAAATGAGTTGAAACTGTACGATTCCTTAAGGATTTAATTAGGGTGTACCAGTTTTATTAAATATTTAAACAACAAAGTGTACATAACCTACTGTAAAGACAGATCTCACAAATCACAAGAAGGCTGCGCTTGTATTTGGACTTTTCCCTTTCAACAGATCACCTTGCAAACAACCAAATAATATTTATTTTACAGTAAAACACAAAGGTTGTCTCAGGTCCCACTCCCCAAGTCATTTAGGAAGAAAGACACCAAATTGATAGGATGTCCATTTGTTCTCCTTAATTAAAGCAACCATATCTTGATGCATCAAGCACTCTGAAAAAGATTGGACAATCGTCAATCGGGTTGTTATGTTGTGTCAACGCCCGATGAAGGCAGCGGGGTTTGGCGTTATTTGGGAGGCCTGTAGGCGATCTTTCTGCTCTTGAGCACAGACCACCTGTGCCTCTTCATGTAGTAGACCAAGGGAATAAGGACAGAGGCGCCCATCAATAGCTGCAGAGAGAAGGAAAGAAAGAGAGTAAGCACTACAAGTATCCATTAAAAGTATATGTCAGGTCTATTTCAAGGTAAGCTCAATAGACAGCATTTGTGACATGCTTGGATTTACAACAAAAAGTAATTTCAACTCAATATGTAAAAACAATGGAAGTATATGGGGCAAGGCACTGCACTGAGATGGATAAAATAGACACCGTTTCAAAACTATAGCCATAGGGACAGGCGATTAAAGCAAATATATGTATTGAGATATTCTTGAAAGTTTTGGTCGATAACTATATATCACAATAGACACTATGAAAAGTCATTGGAAATTTCAGAAAAGAAAATATTTCACTCAAAAATGAAAATTCTCTCATCATCATTTACTCACCCTCATGACATCACAGATGTGTATGACTTACTTTCTTCTGCAGAACTCAAAGATTTTTAGAAGAATATCTCAGCTCTGTTGGTCCAAATAATGTAAGTGAATGGTGACCAAAACTTTGAATCTCCAAAAAGCACAAAAAGGCAGCATAAAAGTTATCAAATTACTCCAATGGTTTTATCCACGTCTTTTGAATTGATCCAATTGATTTTTCATTGTACATCTTGCCATTACAATCTTAAGTCATGATCATGAATTCCAGCTCGATTACACTTCCTACTGCTTGACACATTCGCAGAGCACTAGGAGGTGTAATCAAGCTTGAAATCATGATCACCAAGGAGACTGCTGATTTAGAAGTCAAGATAATTCACTTCGATTGAGAGGACAAATGGAGCTGAGATATTATTCTAAAATCTTCATTTGTTCTGCAGAAGAAAGAACGTCACACACATCTGGGATGGCATGAGAGGGAATAAATGAAGAGAGAATTTTCATGAATTTTCTAGATTCTAATGAACAAATCAAAAACAAAAGAAATGTGTATGACATGTTCTTGAAAAATGTCTCTACATGAACTATCGTACAGATGTAGGTAAGTTTGCAACAATATTTAGCCATCGGCCTCAAAGTAGGTGGAGCTCAAGGTCACACCCACCGAAGACTTGGACCAATGGCAGTAAGAAGGTGTTAAGCAGCCCGTACAAAGTTTTCCTGAAAGCCGTTACGAACCACCGAAAAAACAAACTCAAGAACACCTCTGTTTTGGTCAGATTTTGTTCTGAATGACGTCACACCTGTTCGTTCTTCTATTTCATACAAAGCATACTGGGGCCTTTACATTCTACTGTACAATGAAATGGGGAAAGAGCAAACCTTCAGTCCCATTCGTTTGCGTTGATCATGTTCTGGCTCTGCAGCCCACCTCAGGAAGGTGCAGACATCTTTAGCAACCTGGCTCATGGTGGCAGGTGTTCCTTTGGAGGAGGATTTTTCTTGTTAATTTGACCAATGGCATGTATTACTTTCTAGAAATAAAAGTATAAGCGTATAATCCGGATTTTCTTTATATTAAACTCACCATCATCATATTCTAGCACCTCGTTGTAGATAGGTGGCGCCATTCCAATGGCCTGGCCCGGGAAATAGGGGTTGTAATAAAGCCCCTCTCTCAAAGATACACCAGCTGGAGGATCACAGTAACCAGTCAGAAGAGAGAACACGTAATCTTCACCTCCATGCCTGATAGAGATAGAGTGATAAAGATACACATTATAAAAGTTATGTAGTAGTTACAAAACTTTAGAACTGAGACTAAGATCCAGTCTGAGAAAGGAGAAAAACAGATGTATGATAATAATGAATCTACTGAGTGTTCTATTCTGCACCCAAAAATGTAAGCCAGAAATTCGGACAATGTGCCCATAATAAGAGAACTGCATAGAGATTTCTGTTGGACAGATATTCATTACCTAGCACTGATGATATAGCTGAGGTCAGGGGGCAGAGCTCCGTTGTTGGCAGCACGGGCAGCCTCAGGGTTCGGGTAGGGTTTGGGGAAATAATCAGAGAGCTTTCCAGGTCGAGTGAACATCTCTCCTGTCTCATCAGGACCATCCACAACTTCAATCTGAATAACAGAACAATAACAACATTATATGCAAGACCACTCATGAAGTCTTTAACGGATCCTAGACCCTTGAAAGACTAAGTAATTGCAGACTTGTAGATGTGTGTCAAATATACTTTGAATGTATCGGTTTGTTATTGTAATTACCAACATAACTGAAATGTTACTTTCAAACCTTAGAATACCAATGTCTTGATCTGGTAGTGTTGCAATTAGGCAATTAGATATTATTAAAAGTAAAACGTGAAATCCTTTACCTCCTCAGCTAAAGTTTTGACTTCTGGTTCTGTGTGTGAAACTCCCACCAAGTTACGGAAGGCCAGATACTCCATACTGTGGCAGGCCGAGCACACCTGCTTATACACTTGGTACCCACGACGAATACTGAAAAACACATTTATTGTACCATTAGTTAACTCCTAAATGCTTTATATGTACCCAACCTGCACAAGCCACAAGGGAGAAGAAATTAATGCAATTAATGCAGTATAAATTTTTTTTCACTACCTAAAACTTCACTAATGTTTTTCCCCACTTCCTGTGGCTAAAATTGCCATATATAAATTTCCAGGAGATGCACACTCAACTCGCCTGCACATCCTAACACTGAAACTGATTGTGTGGAGCAGTGCACGCTTATTCCTCCCGAAGAATGTCCCTAAAAATGGAGACTTCACCCACAAGCAGGGAGCCAGGTGTGGAAGAGATACGGCCAAGCTGCCGTGTCTCTTTGCATCACCCGAAAATGTTCACTCACTCTCATCAGAACCAGTGTCAAAGCTAAACCGCTCTCGAGAGACCCAGTGTATGCGATAAAGACTGAACAGCAGCCAGAGAACATAATATTATACTTTTGAAACAGTGAGTACTTTAATGTTCAAAAATGATATTTTAAACTTCTGCAAATTCAATTTCAGTATTCAAGTTGTTTTATATCTGTATTAGGGCTGTCAATGTTTTTTTTTTTTATATATATTTAAACTAGCAATGCTTTATATTGTATCTCATGTCATGTTTTTGTTGAGAAAAACAAGCATATCCACGTGCTCAGTAAACTATTCTCATTTATACACACCAGTTTAATTGATGGAATGTCCCTCCGCTAGCAAAGTCTTTATCGGATGCCATGTTTGTTGTTTACAGAAGCGTTGTTGGGATTACGTTTCTATGGGAATGCTGCTTTCTGACAAGTTGCACATATACGAGAGTAAAGTGTACACCACTTATCCAGTACATTTAAACAGGAACCCAGCTTTCTCACAGTAAGCCACATTCTCACAATAACCCGCTTTTCTGGTGTTCAACGGAACGTACTGACAGAACCGTTTGCTTAACAAATGTGATCAAATTGTGTCGACACTTTTCAGTTTGTGTGTTCTGGATTTTTACTATTCGAATAATTTTTGCAGAACGAATATTCGACTACTCATGCACATCCCTACCTCAAATAACAATAATTCAATATAAAATAATAATTATACAGTAATTGTAGCAAAGTGTCATTTCTTCAGTGTTGTCAAATGAAAAGATATATTCAAATATTACAAAAATGTGAGGGGTGTATTCACTTTTGTGAGATACTGTATATATATATATATATATATATATATATATATATATATATATATATATATATATATATTTGTAAAAAATACTAGTTCAGATAATGAAAACGCATTTCATTATTGTGGCTGACGAGTAAAGCATTGATAAGACAATACAAAAATGTTATTTAAAATCCAATATATTGTTTATTTCCATATTATTAAACATAAACCTATCATTGGCCTACAGTCCACAGCAATAGTTTTTGTAGTTGAATTCGTCAATCTGTCAGAGATTTATTATTGTCTTAGGACGCATCAATGTACATATGTGTCAGATGGATGATTTTGAAGCCTTGCAATATAAACAGCGTTTTTAGGTCACTGTGTCAAGTTTAACGTAGTTTGAAAGTTGGATCTTGAGATCCCTGCATTCAGATTTGCGCTCTGTCAAGCTGTGTTTGAACGAAAGAACACGTTCTCTCGTGCGGTTTGCTGAGAGTTAGTGTGGTTTGTTCTATGTATGAGATGTGTGTTGCCTAAATAGCTGGAGTTTCGCTTACTGCCTGCTTGAGGTGGTAGTATAGGCTTGAATTGCTCTGATGGTAGGAATATTTCATATTAAGGTCCTGGGACGTGATTAATGGTATACATTTTTATAATTAATCGCACTGAATTAATACGCTAAATCCTCAGCCTTAATCTGTACGTATAGTGTCTTGTAATGCATTGGGAATGTACACAATATTTTGGGATCAGTGCAAGTTAAGCTCAATCGACAGCATTGTGTCATAATACTGATTACCAAAAATATTTATATAGACTTGCCCCTCTTTTTATATAAAAAATTAAAAATCTGGGTTACAGTGAGGCACTTACACTGGAAGATAAGAGAGGCCAATTTTTGAACGTTAAAATACTCGCCGTTTCAAAAGTACAGCCACAAGACATAAACATTATGCATGTTAACATGATTTTAGTGTGATAACATTGCTTACTAACCTTTTCTGTGTTATAGCCAATTTTACAACTTCATTGCCATGACGATGTAATGTCAACAGACCCTAAAATGACTGTAAAAATGACAATTTAAATAACTTTACAGCTCAAATAATACATACGTTTTAACAAAATCATTAATGCAAGTACTTTTATTAAATTATAAGATTTGCATTGCTTTTAAATCCTCCGAAAAATGGCCCCATTCACGTCCGCTGTAAATACCGCACTTTTGCTTTTTTTTTTTTAAAGAAAAGGAAGGACAAGTCAAGTCAAAATTAATATTCATTTAATATTGCCAATAAAGCTTAACATAAAATTGTATCCACCCATTTGCTCCTGTTAAAAAAATCTCACTGGAAAATGGCAGAACTTTTAATAACAGCATGTCCACTGATTTTATGACATGTAAACATATACTTTTATGAGATATTTATACCTGTAAAAATGTGTCTCTTCATTAATAAAAACAAACAGAATTTTTAAAATCGCACATATTAAAATAATACAAATAAATGATGACTTGCCAATTTTTAGCAATCTTTTATTCAAAGAAAACTGCGATTATTTTGTTTTTTTAATTATTTTTTTTAAATGCATTCACAACCCTAGTCCAAATCCTTTTGGTTTACATTTTGAACAGTACGTTGATGAGTTAATCACTCAAACCAAACAAACTTCTTTTTTTAATCTGATTTACTTTGAAATGTGTGATTGAGCTATCTTGCTTTAAAAGACAGGCCACTTTGTTTGAAATTTCGTTATCTAAAACATCAGCATTCATGAATTTTAAATGTTGTGCAAGTGTCTAAATACTTTTTGAGGCCACTTTAATTTGTCTGACATAACTTTTTATGTGGCCAATTAATTAATTTGTGGTTCTAAAGGTTTTATGTAAGTTTGTGCCTCCTGGTCAGACAGTATTCTCTGGCGGGATGTGGTACCTGGCATGATCGAGGGAGGACAGCATGCCATTGTGGCTCCAGGGGTATGAAGGTGGGTGTAGCTCCAAATCCGAGGCTTTGACAGACTGTTGCAGCATTAGAGCCAGACCCACTCCTCCTGTCGTCAGAACCCCAATCGTGGTCAGGGCGATCTTCTTCCCCTTCGGCAGGCTAGCAAACGACATGTTGGCCTGCAAAAAATAGGTTAAATGTATTTAACAGTACAGGTATATACAGAGATCAATGGAGAATGGCCAGACTGGTTCGAGCTGACAAAGTCTGCGGTAACTCAGATAACCACTCTGTACAATTGTAGTGAGAAGAATAGCATCTCGGAATGCCAATTTGAGATATGGGTTGGTGCTGTTTTGGCGGCATGAGGTGGACCTACACAATATTATGCAGGTGGTTTTAATGTTGTGGCTGATCAGTGTATTAGTAAGAAGGCAATAACAGTAAACACAGTAGTCCAGCAACCATGTATGGCATGTCCAATTAGCGATTGCATTTTTGGAATTTCGTGAATTACACCTTTCTGCATATTTGCTATTCTATTGATATTTGCCGTTTATCATTATAAAAGAAAGATACAATTGACAGGGAACTCTTGAGAGAATTTTCATTTTTGGGTTAAACATTTCTTTAACTTGTATTAGACAAATCAGGACTACTATCATTCTAATAGACATTTCTTATCAGCTATAATCGGATCGGGAAATGAGCTAGCCAGCAAAATAAATAGCTGGCATGTACTTATATAATAACATTATATGAATATATGAACATTACTCATGTGCTAAAAGCCTTATGTGACGTAACCTTAGTAAAAAGTCAATAAACACTTTCACATTCACACCAGGCATCTGACTCGATATGCATTGCAATTCCAAAGGTAAAGCTTTCCTCAACAATACTTCTAATTAGATAGATCAAATGTGTTTTAACACTAATATAAAAGCACAAATATCACAATGCGAATGCAAACCCTGCATCAGCTGCTGTGACCTTGCTCTGGATAATACGCTTCTATAACGCCGGTCAAGTCAATGAATCCAGGCGGATATTCCCATAATAAAGACACCAGACTCTGCGAAACAGAACGAACAAGTAGGTATATCTGAATTTGTCCATACCCGAGGAGTATGAAAGGATTTGGATGTGTTGAGGAGGGTTCTCCCGGTGCCGGAGAACACGACCACACGGAGCGCCGCCATGTTCTTGACTCTGCGGGTCCAGAGACGCTTCCACCGGATGACGGCAAGACTGCCCCCTCCCCTGACAGAAAATTACACAAGCTCTTACAAAACGTAAAAATAGTGTCATTAAATGCTATATGTTTGCAGTTTATTTGGAATATATTTAACGTGGATTGCAAAAAGTGTCTTTTTGAGGTCAGTGATGCTGTTGTATTATAATTGCGTTTTGTTTAACGTGTGATGAAACTATAGTCATTGTTATATGGAGCCACCTAGACGTTGGAGGTGTGCTTAAAGGAATAGCTCACCCAAAATGAAAATTGGCTGATAATTTATTCACTCTCAGGCCATCCAAGATGTATATGACGTTCTCTTTTATTCAGAACAGGATTTAAGATTTTTAGGAAAGTATACCAGCTTTTTAGCTTCATCCTATGCAAGTGAATGGACACCAATTTTTGACGGTCTAAAAAGCACACTTGGTCAGCATCAAAGTAATCCACACGACTCCAACTGATCAAGTAATGCCTTCTGAAATGAATCGATACGTTTGTGTGTAAAACGAATCGCTAATTAAAACTTTATTATTGTATTGTTTACATAGTAACACTTTTTGATCCGAGGCTTAGAATCTCGATAAATTCATAAAATTAAATGATATATTGCTAACATTTTGACATATTAATTATAGAAGATGCTCTCTTTCAGTTTTTATTAAATATTATTTTTATTTGGGGGAAATTTTACCTTAATATAGTGCCTTAAATAAAACAAATCTTATCTTAAACATTTTTATTTATTTATTTATTTATTGTTTTTGTTGTTGTTGTGTGCTCTGTTTGGACCCATGTTTATTTTTGTAATTTCTTGTTGTAATTGTGGTTTTGGAGTAAATATTATTATTATTATTATTATTTTTCCAATAATAATAAATATAGCTGCAAGCAGCATTGACAGGGCCAAGTACCAGCATAGCAATCACTGCACAACACTAAGCACAACCCACATTTTTGAGGTTACAAACTTGTAATTACAAGGGTATTATGCTATAAATGTGGTTTATGAGGACATTTCTAGTGTCCCCATAATTTATATAGCTTAAAAAACATATTAAACGATGGTTTATTGAAAATGTAAAAATGCAGAAAGTTTTTGTGAGGGTTAAGTTTAGGGGATAGAATATATAGTTTGTACAATATAACAATCATTATGTCTATGGAAAGTCCTCATAATGATAGTTAGACCAACATGTGTGTATGTGTGTGAGTGTGTGTGTGTGTGTTTGTGTGTGCTTTTAACAAAACAGACGTATCAGTAGAACAATAACAAGAAGAAGAACAAAAATTATATTTGCAAACAGAAATGATCAGGAGTAAGCCCTGCAACTATCCAGTAAGCACAATACAAAGAACTGCATTACAATATAAAATCAACTGTAATACTTGTCTAGATGGGGATTCAAACCTTAAACTTTTTGTAATATAAACCAGTGGTTTAACACATTGAGTTGTTCACGCTCAGTGAGTGGCAAAGAGACAACCTGGGTTTAGAGTCAGCCCACAAGTGTGGGTTATATTTCAAACTACAGGTGGCACTGTCTACAAACTGCTCAGGTATCCTCAAGATATGATGTCAATGATGCATACCTATTTTATTTTATATCCGACAATACATTTAAAATGTATATAACTTTTTTTTAAATGCAATATGGTGGAAAGGCAGTATGACCAATATGGGAAAATCTTCATGACCTAAGGAATCCATAAACACAAATCCCATGCTTTTAGGACATATGGTTCAAAAGTCATAAATGTGAGTCAAGTAGATGTCATAGATGTCACTCATAGATGTCTGTCATGAAACTCTGCATGTGCACTCAGACCATGGTCCTCATGAAGCACACCAAGTTTTGTTTCGGTAGGACAAATTGCTACAGCTTCAAATCCATTTTCACTTCATATTTTGTTTCTTGGACATATGGTTCAAAAGATACACAGAAAAGAAAAGTATATTTTTGACATTTGGTACGGGGGCCATTCATGCCCACCCTTATCAGAGTGCCAAATGTAATCATTTTCCGAGGTACGGTTCTATGGGCTGCCGTAAACTCCCATTAGGAAGAAGAAGATCAAGAATACTAATGGATACAATAGGGGCTACAGTAATATCGGTGCTTGGCACCTAATAATAATAATTATTAATATTACAAAGACACCTCTCATTAGCAAACTGAAATTAAGAAATTAATGAGAGATTAAGGTTAAGGTTGCACCATAATTTATAATGAAACCAGCATCATTTGAGGCATAATTCTTAACATAAAAAAACAAAAAGTGAATGCATATAGGATATATTTGTGTGTTTTTAATGGACAAAAAAAAAAAAAAAAACCTTGACATTCTTCCAAAAACTCTGGGTATATTGGCAAGACCAAACCCCTCCATTCATTTGTTTTGTCATATGCTACTGTGTGATTTGTTCTGTTGTTTACTATATTGACAAGTGTTGGGTAGCTGATCAGTGTGACAACATGCCCCAATATTAGGTCATGTCCTTAAGGTATGTTCTAAGTGTGAATTTGATACCATGGAATAATTACCATAATTGCCATATGGGTGGCAGTGAAGGCTGTGGGTCTCGACGGACCAGACCCTGGCAGCAAAGGCTAGTTCTAGGGACGTGGAACATTACCTCACTGGGGGGGAAGGAGCCGGAACTGGTGAGAGAGGTGGAGCGTTACCAGTTGGATCTGGTGGGGCTTACTTCGATACACAGTTGTGGCTCTGGATCCGTACTCCTGGATAGGGGATGGACTCTATTCTTCTCTGGAGTGGGGATACTCACAAGTCCCCGGCTGAGTGCCGCTATGTTGGAGTTTACCCCGGTGGACGAGAGGGTCGCCTCCCTTCGCCCACGGGTTGTGGGGGGGAAAACTCTGACTGTTGTCTGTGCATATGCACCGAACAGCAGTACAGAGTATTCAGCCTTCTTGGAGACCCTGAATGGAGTCCTGAATAGGGCCCCAGTAGGGGACTCCATAGTGATGCTGGGTGACTTCAACGCGCACGTGGGAGATGACAGGGACACCTGGAAAGGCGTGATTGGGAGGAACGGCCTCCCCGATCTGAACACGAGTGGATGTTTGTTATTGGACTTCTGTGCTAGTCATAGATTATCTATAACAAACACCATGTTCGAACATAAGGATGCTCATAAGTGTACGTGGTACCAGAGCACCCTAGGCCGAAGATCGATGATCGATTTTGTAATCGTGTCATCAGATCTGAGGCCATATGTTTTGGACACTCGGGTGAAGAGAGGGGCAGAGCTGTCAACTGATCACCATCTGGTGGTGAGTTGGATCAGGGGGTGGGGAAAGACTCTGGACAGACCTGGGAAGCCCAAGCGAGTAGTGCGGGTGAATTGGGAACGTTTGGAGGAGGTCCCTGTCCGCAAGATCTTCAACTCACACCTCCGGCGGAGTTTTTCAGGCATCCCTGTGGAGGTTGGGGACATTGAACCGGAGTGGGCAATGTTCAAAGCTTCCGTTGCCGAAGCCGCGGTGGAGAGCTGCGGCCTCAAGGTTTTAGGTGCCTCAAGGGGTGGTAACCCTCGAACACCGTGGTGGACACTGGTGGTCAGGGAAGCTGTCCGACTGAAGAAAGAGGCCTTCTGGGATTTGTTGTCCCGGAGGTCTCCGGAGGCAGTTGCAAGGTACCGACAGGCCCGAAGGGCTACGGCCTCAGCCGTGAGGGAGGCAAAGCAGTGGGTGTGGGAAAAGTTCGGAGAAGCCATGGAGAAGGACTTTCGGTCCGCACCAAAGTGCTTCTGGAAAACCGTCCGCCACCTTAGGAGGGGAAAACGGGGAACCATCCAAGCTGTATACAGCAAAGATGGGACGCTGTTGACCTCAACCGAGGAGGTTATTGGGCGGTGGAAGGAACACTTTGAAGAACTCCTAAATCCCTACTCTATCCCTATGCTAGAGGCAGAGCCGGAGGCTGATGGGGGATCAGATTCTATTTCCCTGGGGGAGGTCACTGAGGTAGTCAAACAACTCCGCAGTGGCAAAGCCCCAGGGATTGATGAGATCCGACCAGAAATGCTGAAAGCTTTGGATGTGGAGGGGGTGTCATGGATGACACGCCTCTTCAACATCACGTGGAAATCTGGGACAGTGCCTAAGGAGTGGCAGAACGGGGTGGTGGTTCCTCTCTTCAAAAAGGGGGAGCAGAGAGTGTGTGCCAACTACAGGGGTATCACACTTCTCAGCCTCCCTGGTAGAGTTTACTCTAAGGTGCTGGAGAGGAGGGTGCGGCCGATTGTCGAACCTCAGATTGAAGAGGAACAATGCGGGTTCCGTCCTGGCCGTGGAACGACGGACCAGATCTTTACTCTCGCAAGGATTCTGGAGGGGGCCTGGGAGTATGCCCATCCGGTCTACATGTGTTTTGTGGATCTGGAGAAGGCGTATGACCGGGTCCCCCGGGAGAGACTGTGGGAGGTGCTTCGGGAGTATGGGGTGGGGGGGTCCCTTCTTAGAGCGATCCAATCCCTGTACGTCTGAAGCGAGAGCTGTGTCCGGGTCCTCGGCACGAAGTCGAGCTCGTTCTATGTGGGGGTTGGTCTCCGCCAAGGCTGCGCTTTGTCACCAATCCTGTTTGTGGTATTCATGGACAGGATATCGAGACGTAGTCGGGGTGGGGAAGGTATGCGGTTCGGTGGGCTGGGGATCTCATCTCTACTTTTTGCAGATGATGTGGTCTTCATGTCATCATCGGTCCGTGACCTACAGCTCTCACTGGACCGCTTGGCAGTCGAGTGTGAAGCGGCTGGGATGAGGATTAGCACCTCTAAATCTGAGGCCATGGTTCTCAGCAGGAAACCGATGGAGTGCGTACTCCGGGTGGGGATGGAGGTATTGCCCCAAGTGAAGGAGTTCAAGTACCTCGGGGTCTTGTTCACGAGTGAGGGGACAATGGAGCGGGAGGTTGGCCGGCGAATCGGGGCAGCGGGGGCGGTATTGCATTCGCTCAATCGCACCGTTGTCATGAAAAGAGAGCTGAGCCGGAAGGCAAAGCTCTCGATCTACCGGTCAATTTTTGTTCCTACCCTCACCTATGGTCATGAAGGTTGGGTCATGACCGAAAGAACTAGGTCGCGAGTACAAGCGGCCGAAATGGGCTTCCTCAGAAGGGTGGCGGGCTTCTCCCTTAGAGATAGGGTGAGGAGCTCAGTCATCCGCGAGGAGCTCGGAGTAGAGCCGCTGCTCCTTTGCGTGGAAAGGAGTCAGTTGAGGTGGTTTGGGCATCTGGTAAGGATGCCCCCTGGGCGCCTCCCTAGGGAGGTGTTTCAGGCACGTCCAGCTGGGAGGAGGCCTCGGGGAAGACCCAGGACTAGGTGGAGAGATTACATCTCCACACTGGCCTGGGAACGCCTCGGGGTCCCCCAGTCAGAGCTGGTTAATGTGGCTCGGGATAGGGAAGTTTGGGGCCCCCTGCTGGAGCTGCTGCCCCCGCGACCCGACTTCGGATAAGCGGTTGAAGATGGATGGATGGATGGAATAATTACCATATTCATGTTTTCTTAGTATTTACATAGTTTTCCAAAATACTTAAACGAGTACAACATATTGCCATAGTACATGTGTAAATACAAGGTAATATCATTATATTTTTGCTAGTATGGTAGTACTACCAAAAGTAGGGTTTTAGATTTAGGCACTAATTCGGATGAATTAGAAACGCTGCAGACAGTTGGTCAGAACTGTGTGTGATGACACTTATTTGAAGAGAATCACCAGGCAGTTTCCAAGTTATTTCAATGAGTTTACTGAAATTCACTTTGTGGACATACATGGGTGGTTCTGTAACAAATGAACACATTAAATAAACTTAGTAACACATTCTTATTCACAACATAAATACCCAATTGAATATATAACAATACCTTTTATGTCTACATTGACTACCAGAACAAAAGGTAATAATAATAAAGTAGGTAAATGACACTGTTGGGTGGTTATTCTTCATATGCCCACAGGGTGGCGCCACTAAACCGTAAATAGCGTCTATCTGAACATTAAGTAGACGTGACCGTTGTGCAAACTAGCAGTCTTCAGACACTCATAACATTCTAGATTGAATATTAATGAAGGTGGAATGTCGCTAGTTTAATACTATGATGCAGCAGATCAAACAACTGATTAAGAACGGAAAGTCCACTTGCACTTACTTTACATGCACGCACACCATATCCCAAGGGGGAACTCAAAAGTACTGTATTAAGTATTAAAGTATTAAACTAACTAAACTAGAGTAAAATTAGTTAGTTCACTCTAACTTGCTATGTTGCATCTGCTCAACGCTCGCGTTGTGTTTTCACTTCAGGCGTGTGAGGCTGCAGTAACATCAAGCAATCTGATTGGTCAGAATTCTCCATCACGTCTGAGAATACCTGGGCCCTTTGAACAACTACATTGATTCTGGCAGTGAAGAGATTTCGATTTTTTTCAGTAGTAATAATAGATAACTAGTTTTGATGGAAACTAGTAACTACTATTACCATAATAAATTTATGTAAGGACTTTTATTTTTTATTTATTTATTTATTTTTTTAACCAAAACTGTATTGGGACATTGAGAAATATTGTAATACTGTATTCATTCCTGTAGATGGCAGTTTGCAACAACGTGAACAGGCAATCCCCTCAAAGCACCTATACAGCTGTGCGAGTTTATTAGAATTTTAATACAAGAGTGCAACTCATGAGTGACGTCTATTATACATCAACGTTAACATTTAATTGTGCTCATATCTTACTACTGTTACTACTACACTACTATATTTTAAGTGCTATTATGGATATCATATCTGGGTTCCAATTATGGATTTGACATGTCATTTTTATGATGCAGTTTCTTAAGATCTATGTTTGCGTGTGTGTGTTTGTTTGTTTTTTTGTGGATCATGTTTATTAACGCAGCTGTCGAGAAATGAGATGCTTTAATCCATGTGCATCGTCAGGAGACCCTGGGCCTCTCATAGTTCTTGATTTATGGATGAGAGTGTGCAAGATATGCAGTGCACTCTTTGATCAGTTCTATTTGATTAATCAGCACTTGATCTGAGAAGCGTTCATGGAATTGTTGTTTTTTGGGTTAATGCGAATGCCGTTCTTAACTGTAAAACATTGACTAAAAGGCAATGAATTTATAACTGGATCCAAATTCTTCACTGTATCCTCGAGAATTACAAAACTGTCCCAACAAACTTACCTGTCACCACTTACCTTTGTAATATGGGGCCTTATCTCAAAAACCCAAGCAGCAAAGGGGACCCAAATTGGCCACCTAGCCAAGATAAGCCTGTGGAAAATTGAACGCGTCCCACGGGATGGGAATGAGGCTGCCTGCAGCGAGTTCAATCAGGTACAGCAAACAAGTGCTTTCACTGGCCAGGCTTTGGAATTTTATACGGCTTTATCTGCTTGTTTGAAAAAATTTAATAATTTTGATTCCAACTGACACTGACAATATAAGCAAGGTCCCAAGCTCTGATATCACAATCTATTTCAATTGATACAGCCTCATCCTATCTGAGAATGAAAGTACACTTCAGGTTAGACATTATTAAAACATACTAAAATGAATGCACCCCATATTGCATGGGATTTTATATCTTGATTCTGTAAATGTGTGTTTTTAAATTATTTAGGTAAAGGCATGTTAATTTTCCGTAAACTAATGCTTAATTTTTAAAATGAAAAGCCAGAATCTATGGGGGTCATTCTGCAACTTGATGCAATACATTTTCACATCAAGTGCAGAACTGCAAAGAGAGTTATCTTTTTGCCAGCTATTATAGTGTTGTAAAGAAGGTTTGCATTGCAATAAAATGCAATACTAGCTATTAGTGACATATGTGGCCTTTATGAAAGGTAGGATGCGGTCATACACTGTATACCTGCATCTGACCCGTATTCTGCTGTGGTAAATCTAAATAGACACTTTTCCCTCTGGAATCTCTGGAGGCCAGCCTTCAGCTTTTCTTTGTGTGCTCTCAATGCTGGTTTAAAATGCTGCCTGCATTCATTGTAAATGATAAAACCTGTCCCCATCAGCTCCCTATGGGCAAATGTCTTCAAGAAAGGCAATGTTTCTCAGAGGAGGTGTGATATTAACTTCCTTTCAATAATAAATAAAGCTTAACATCGTCCATTTTAGTCACCATTTGTATGCACACAAAGTAAAGCCTTCCCAAAGGAACATTTTATTGCTCAGAGCTTCTCTTTCAAAGCTCAGGAGATTCATTGGAGGACTCCGCTATAGAAACAAAAATGAAATTTTTTTAAATACAGTAAGAGTATTGAAAAATACAATGAATGTGGATAGCTGAGTTCAGTTAATTTTGGACTTGGAGCAATTTGATGAGAAGATAAGATATCTTATTCAATTCTCTAAACTAGTCCGTACGTATCATGTCATTTTCCTGGTGAAATAATCACTAGAAATGCTAAAACAACAATTACTTTAATTCCCTTTCACACAAATCACAAGAAAAACATCTGATTATCATTTCATAAACACTAACTTTGTGGTGCCCCCTTTTTGGGACAGTTGCTATGTAAAATCCCAGGCTGATTTCTCTTCCCAGTCCAGCCCTACCTGGAGCTCATTCAACATGAACACACCTGGTGTGCAGTTATTAGCAAACTGGACAAACTTACCAACATCTGTACGATTGTTCACTTAGATACATTTTTGTAGTGCAATTTTGTGGCCCTCTTCAACCTGTTCGCAGTCTATTCAGCATAACGCGGCAGCTCGTTTCAGCTTATTGTGACCTGTTCGGCCCTGTTTTGCAGCCGGCACACTGGGAAAAGTCCCGGTTCTCCCCATGGCTAGTCCACTCCTGGTAGAGAGGTAGGTGTTAGTTTACAAATGGGGGAAGTTTATCAGTCATATTAATAAAATCTATTGTCAAGTTCCTCTTTGAATTAAAACGTTTATTTAGACTTGGAGTACGCTATATCAGTTCTCCATTATATGGGCCGATATGGGTTTGTACCGCAGTTCATGTTTTTCTGATCTAGCGACGCATCTGCATGATCTGGTTTAGCAGCATCAAATAGATGTAACAACCTCCGCTAATGCAACTGCATGGCTCTGATGACTGATTCGGCTCAGTGGACAGAGCAGCGTGAGTGCTAACCATGTGCATTTTTACTCGCAGACCGGTCTCAAGCTCTTAAATGTGCACCGCTGATTTTTATAACACTGCGAGAACCAGTGAGAAGCACGGTGCAAGACGCGGAAACCATTTGAATTTGGCAGAAAGTTGCACATCACCACCCTGAATTTACTATAGTAACACTAACACTAACCACATGCCCAATTGAGAGCGAGAACCACTAATCGCGACCATGAGGAGGTTTCCCCATGTGACTCTACCCTCCCTAGCAACCGGGCCAATTTGGCTGCCTAGGAGACCTGACTAGAGCCACTCAGCACACCCTGGATTCGAACTCGCGACTCCAGGGGTATTAGTCAGCGTCAATACTTGCTGAGCTACCCAGGCCTCCCGTGAATTCTACTCATAAAATGAGACATGAAGCCATTGATAAAAATTTTAATGTCAGATTAGTTAAGGTTTTACATGTAGTCTTGTGGATCTTCATATTTAAATGTTCCTCTATATGCCTCCATCAGCAGCATGGCCGGTGTCTTTAATGTTCGCAAACAGTATACCGTTGCTAAACTGCTGGCAACAAAAGTGTGTACACCCCTAAGTGAAAATGTCCAAATTGGGCCCAAAGTGTCAATATTTTGTGTGGCCACCATTATTTTACAGCACTGCTTTAACCCTCTTAGGCATACAGTTCACCAGAGCTTCACAGGTTGCCACTGGAGTCCTCTTCCACTCCTCCATGACGACATCACATTTGAGGATGCCCCACAGATGCTCAATAGGGTTTAGGTCTGGAGACATGCTTGGCCAGTCCTTCATCTTCACCCTCAGCTTCTTTAGCAAGGCAGTGGTCGTCTTGGGGTGTGTTTGGGGTCATTATCATGCTGGAATACTGCCCTGCGTCCCAGTCTCCGAAGGGAGGGGATCATGCTCTGCTTCAGTATGTCACAATACATGTTGTTCTGAGTGGAACCTGTCCTGTTAAACTGCTGTATGGTCTTGGCCACATCCTGCAGCTCAGTGTCAGGGTCTTGGCAATCTTCTTATAGCCTAGGCCATCTTTATGTAGAGCAACAATTCTTTTTTCAGATCCTCAGAGAGTTCTTTGCCATGAAGTGCCATGTTGAACTTCCAGTGACCAGTTTGAGGGAGTGTGAGAGCGATGACACCAAATTGAACACACCTGCTCCCCATTCACACCTGAGACCTTGTAACACTAACGAGTCACATGACACCGGGGAGGGAAAATGGCTAATTGGGCCCAATTTGGACATTTTCACTTAGGGGTTTCATCACTTTTGTTGCCAGAGGTTTAGACATTAATGGCTGTGTGTTGAGTTATTTTGAGGGGACAGCAAATGTACACTGTTATACAAGCTGTACACTCACTACTTATTTTACATTGTAGCAAAGTGTCATTTCGTCAGTGTTGTCACATGAAAAGATATAATCAAATATTTACAAAAATGTGAGGGGTGTACTCACTTTTGTGAGATACTGTATATATATATATATATATATATATATATATATATATATATATACAATTTAATTTACAAGCTTGTTCTAATGTGATAAAATTGCTTAGACGCTTAACTAATATTGCGTTGTAAATGCAATGCAAAGGACTCAAGTCCCGAAGAGCACGCAAGTTGACCTGTGAGTGGAAAGTGTCAAAGAAACACCACAAAATGACGTGGTTGCATCAGCAATTGTGTTTTCATGTCACATTTGCTTTCATGACTATCGATAAGGTTCAGGTTTAAGGTTTAGGGTAGGTTTTGTTGATTTAAAACTCAATAAACAATAACATTTTCTGTTTACTTTTTTCTAACTCGCATTAAGCTCCACAAAGTAGACATTTCACTCAGAACTGCCATGTGTAATGAACCAAAATGTAGATGACTGTTGCAAAAATGTTGCAACAGTCATGTAATTTTCATGAGGTGGTATCATGAGCAGTTTTTTACTTTGTGGATCTCTTCTGAAACGCTGTGAGGTGTATTTCTCAGGAGGACAATCTAAGAATCAGGAGACTTTTAAGCTAAAGTTTCCAATTGATCTCCATTTCGTTGATGCCGAACAACTGAGATATGAAGACATTTCATGTGTGATTTGTCTTTCTTTTTGGGTTGTGTTTCTCCATATTAGACTCTTAAGCACTATACTCTTATTACCGAAGCAGATATGAATATTTGTATCATTGCAATTGCTTTGATACTGTAACTTTACATTGCAGATTTCCAGAGACAATGTCACACACCAATTGAGTCCCATTTACCTTGGATAGAAATTATATATACTGTAAATTACATCTTGAAATCTCGGGCTTGTTTTGACACTGTTGAGACACTGTTGTGGTGGGGTTATTAACCCAGTCAGTTGCTATAGCAACACTCATATCTCAGGGGCAGAGTTGATGACAGAATGACATAGTCTAAACAGACAGACTTCACTTTGTGAAACACATCTTTCTTGCCACCTTGGAGGCATCAGGCGAAGTCGAAAATAAATCTGGTTTAAGTGACAACGCAAATGTAGATCTAGATCACAGGAACGGCATTAGGTCAGATGAGGTTAGGCAGTAGATACCATAAGCAACACAAGTTGTCCTTCAGAATACTTTAATGTTATAGAATCATATAATTTGTGATTCAGGCTAAAAGACAGAAACATGAAGATTAAAAACAGACTTTCTGTCTTCTGTGGAACTCAAAATATGTATCACCAATCATCTTCAATGCATTTTTTTCTCCATACTATGAAAGTGAATTGTGACTGAGACTGTAATTCTGCCCATTTCCTTGTTAATTTTGGGTGAGCTATCCCTAACTAAGCATTGGCTTGCTCACTGGGGTTCTAAATACAATTATTATATAATTATTTTCATTTTACAATCATATTTAATCAAACTACACAATGATCACTATAAGACATTATAGATATTACAGTGTAATTATAATTTTTTGTAAAGCGTCTTTGAAAAGATGTGTGTTGTGAAAAGCGCTATACAAATTAAAATGACTTGACTTGAATTGACGATGTTGAGATATCCGCTGAATGTACCTTCATGCTTTCCCGGCAACCGCTGACGTAATTGTAGGTTGGGGTTAAACAAGGCGATCAACAGTGCTTGTTGTCATGTACTTTAACACACTATCGCAGTGTGTGCAGAAAACATTTACAGAGAAATGCTCCAACACTGTTTATACTGAGCATGCCTCATCTTGCATCTGTGCCTCAGAATCTTCTTCTGTGAACCGGATAATGACATGCAGCGTGCAAGCGCCCTCTAGCGGTGGGTGA
Organism: Moxostoma hubbsi; assembly: GCA_032164185.1. Classification (NCBI taxonomy): domain Eukaryota; kingdom Metazoa; phylum Chordata; class Actinopteri; order Cypriniformes; family Catostomidae; genus Moxostoma; species Moxostoma hubbsi. The sequence continues at coordinate 40,504,602 of JAVLUX010000017.1, read as the reverse complement.
CTGTATAGACAGCCACATCAACGTCTGCTGGCTTGATTGCAGAACACATTTATCCTGAAATTAATCACAGGGCTGCTAATCAGAAGGTCGCTGGTTCGAACCCCACGGCCACCACCATTGTGTCCTTGAGCAAGGCACTTAACTCCAGGTTGCTCCGGGGGGATTGTCCCTGTAATAAGTGCACTGTAAGTCACTTTGGATAAAAGCGTCTGCTAAATGTAAATCAATAAATATTATGTAAATACATTTTCAATTATGTCTATGCTTCATATACATCCTGTATTAATAATCCTGTATTAATAATCATGAATGAGCAGTGACTGTGATGATGACTTACAATGCTCCACATGTCAGTATTCACAAAAGAAATCTTTTTTATATTCTATATATTCATCAGTCAATGGGAAAAGATATTTAGTTGGAGATGTGATGTATGTACTGATTGGGTACGTTTCCATAAAGCCTAGTTGCATTTTCTTTGCATGCTGGAGCAAATGGGAACCCAAAAATATTATTTGCTGTGATCTCCCATTCACCACTATATAAGTTTACCCTGCAATAGTTAACATTATTATTTCAAACACGGAAATGTGAAAAGGGTCAGATTCCATTACAGATTATTTTGCATGCCCCACGTACTAGTGTCTAGACTTAATAGGCCACCAAAGAATCAGTCAGTATAGTGCCATACAAGGTAACCTGCTACAATGACAATCACTTTTTTAAATGCGGAAGAAATGCTTTTGCATTCACCACAGGGGGCCTACAGGGGCATTTGTATAGCAATGAAAGCTTATTATTAGTTTGAGTAAGAACTGTTGTCAGTGTGTGATTGAGTGGCCCTGGTGCGTGCGCTCAGGGAGGCTTCTGGCTTGTTTTAACAAACAATGGCAAGTAATCCATGAGAGGTCTCAAACATATTCTCATTTTCTCTCTCTCTTTCTCTGAGTATTGTGGCAGAGGAAGTGAAGTGTTGCATGAACGCTTGCTTCCATTAAGTGAGCTCCTGCCGCTGTCTGCTGCAATGATGCTCTGCCTCGTCTGCGCACCTGTCTCCTGGTGTCAGCTGGTGCAATGTTTCTCGCTGTCCTTTGTGTGGACAGCAGGAAGCCACGCCTGCTTCTGTCAAATATGATTAAAGACAACCAGTTCAGTGATGCCTGTCCTCCCTGGGCTGAGATCTGGGTAGGGCCAGATGTGAGTTTTTGAGGTTATCAACACCTAAGGGGGCTAAAATGAGCTTGAATGAAAGCTCCTGTGCTGTGGGCCCATCACTGCCACAGAGTTGCATGGATGGTGCTACATCTGTTCTAAATAACTGCAGGGAAATGCTTTTATATTTTTCTGTATTTTTCAAATAAACAAATGAGACAATCGATGTCAGATACGAGTATAGAACTACAAAATTAATGTGGATAGTGGATAGGGTATCTCAGATCATTTGAAGGAACTTGAAGAAAAATGTGTGAACATTTTGACTTTTGATTGCAGCCTTTGGTATCTTGGCAAATCTGTGCACAGTTTGCGACATAATTGAGATGAAACTTCTGAAACTCTAAAGATTAAAGACTGATGTCACAGTGAAATCGTAAACAGTATGCTGACTTTTCTTTAGCGAAAATCGTCCTGTGCGTAGCCTACTGAAATTCGCAACACTGCCCCCAGTGGCCATAGCGGTAAGTGTTTTTGGTTTTCATTGATTTGGTTTTTGTAACTTTTAAGCCAAGAAATAGTTGTGTAGGCCTACTCAATTTTCTGAAGTGTGTCTGTGACTAGTGAGACTATTCTGCAATTGCCTAAAGTATTGTATTGTATTGCTCTACAAAGGCAGATACTTTTTCTATCAGGCATTAAAAACTAAATAAAGGCTGAGCTTATACATTTATTTTACCATATCTACTTCCCTGTTAATTTTTTATTCAATTTAACAATCTTTACATCAGGGATTTTTGATTACGCACGCCCAGTCCCATATTAGGCTGATCAAGCCGTCAAGAGGGATAAAGGCCACTCGCGGATGGCAGTGTGGGAGAGAGAGATCGTTCACGGACATGTCCGTTGTCTTATGTGTTTGTATTTTGAGTTTTACATTAAACCTTTAGTTATATGTCAAGCCAGTTTCTCGCCTCTTCCTTGCCCGTGACCTTCATCTGTTTTACATTGGTGCCGACACCCGGGAAGGAAGAGGGATACGCCATAGCGGAGTTCTCGCCACTGCCCAGCGGAGCAGCCGCGGCCATCTGCCGGGGGACGGAGGAGCCCAGCCACCTGGACGCGGAGGAACGGCCGCCGACCGCGAGAGGAGGGGCTCCTGGCCGACCGCCTGGAGCGGTTAGGGCCGCTGCCAGGGGCGGGGGGAGGCCCCTTCGACTCCCCGGGAACGTGGCGGGGCGTTCCGTCCACCAGGGGCTGAGGACTGCCTCCGATCCGCCCGGAGAGGCGCGGCTGTCGTCCTGTAGAGGGTGGAGAAGTGGCTGAGGAACAAGCTACGGCGTATCAGAGAACCGGCGAGTAAGTTTCTTTTTTTTTTTTTTATCTCTCTCTCCTCTCTCTCTCGCTGCCGCTCTGCGTTGGCCTTTTCCCTCTTTTTTAAATTATGGTGTTTGTTTAAATTATGGTACTGCCCAGTGCAGGAAGGACCCCCCCCGCGTTTTTTTGTAATTATTGTTGTTTACCCTCCCCTTGCCCCCTCCCTCGTCCAGGTTGATGGGGATGACCCGCCGGCAGACCGCACGGGAGGCGTCCCCCCCCCCCCCCCCTAGGGGATGTACGTCAGGCCGGGGGTCCCCAGCCTGAAAGAACGGGGGAGGAATGTGGCACGGTATAACATTAGTCGGAATATTTCCAATTTGTGTAAGTATAAATCTCAAACTGGGGGTGTTGCGTCTCTTATCTGGCAACCCTGAGCATGTTAAACGCTTGTGGAGATGCTTTTACGATAAATGAGCAGCGGGCCACATTAAACCATATGGTTACTCTTGTTACTGATTATGCAAACACATTTTCTATCTGGTTTCAGCAGGCAACCTGCTGACGTACACTGAAAAAAATCTGCCGGCTGTAGTTGCCAGAAATTCACCATAAAAAAATAGATTTGACATATTATACGGTAAAATCATACTTTTACAACATTTTACTGTAAAATTACAAGTGTTGTCTTTTTAAATATATTACATTTTTTTTACCATATATTTTAAGGTAACTACCCATTAACCAATTAACTTTGTTTTACTGTAGCATTTTTAAAGTCTTTTACTGTTAAAATAATATAATTTTTTTTGCTCGTGCTTCCAGTCGCGCCACAAGGGAAGGTAAACATGCTTGAGCCAATGCATAAATTACTGACGGGAGGTCAGTGAGTCGGCACAATGTATCCAATTATAGGTTACTGGAAGTCTCAACAACATGCCGACCTCTCTTGCCATCATGTTGCAGACATTTTTTTTAATAACTTTTTATATATTATATGAGAAGCTAGAGACTTCAGTGAAAGTGCTCAAATGCACGCTGGCTAATCTCATTGCTGTCCAGAAGAAACACCTGAGATAATAAGGAGATCTCATCTGTGATTTTTGTTTTCTTCAGGTTAACACTTTTTTATTTAATTAATATTTTTTAATATCAGTACTATTTAATAATAAGTAACATCATTTTAAAACATGTATAATTATTAACCATATTAAATCTAAAAATAATAATGCATTAATAATAAATATATACATATTATATTAATATATGTATTATAAATACATTAAATATACAGTATAAATATAATATTTTTATTTTTTTGAATGAAAATAAGTATATATTTATATTATAAAATAAATGCTTGATATTTATTTTTCTATATTATATATATTATTATTTATATATATTTTTTTATAAATTTAAATACAATATGTATTATAAGTGTATTATTATTGTATTTCATGCTGTTTTATGAAACCTTTTTTTGTGTGTAAAATAAAGGTTTGATATTTTATTTCCTAGCAGTTTTGGTTTCTGATGGGATTATATGTAGTGGGATTGCACTGTGCTATTGTGTATATGGCATCATGACCAACACTGGCAAGTATGGCATACATCTGGGTAGATCGTGGCCAGTTATAAAACTGTGATGGTATGGGACAATGATTCAGATGTGGTCTTGTTGTTTCTGGGACACATCTAGGGAGATGCAGCCATGTCTTAGCATCAGATTGATTTGATTGCAGGTGCCCAGACCAGGGCCAATGCATCCTGGCTAGATCCCCACCATAATTCATCCTTACACCAGCCACAACTGACACTTGGATAACTGCCAGGAATGTTGATACAATCGAGACAGATCTGTTTATAGTTGAAAAGCAAAGGTCCATATGAGCAACATCAGCATGCAAATTCAAGATGCATTCATAAGGGTTAAAAGGAATCCATCCAGTCCATGTCTACCAGGGATTTTATACATCAATGCATTTTAGATGAAGTTTTCACCCCCTTCAGACTTTCTAATATCATACTGCTAACTGAATGATGTGCAATATTATATTCATTATCAGGTTTTTGAAAAATAGCACGTAAAACAGACCACATTATGCAACGATAAACATTTATTTATTTAAGATAGTAGTATAGCCTACTATTTATAGGTCATTAAAAATAGATGCAGCTGATATAACTTACACACTAAAAATAAAAAGTTTGAATACTTGGGAAACAGTATTCCTTGCAGCATGCTCAGGAATTCCATGCATACTGTGCACATTATACGTACCGTGTACTTCAGATATAGTTGTATGGAATGCTGTTCTGAACATGAGTACACATTTGAACACATTGAATATATACAACAAAACAAGTGGCCAATGCACACATCATTTTAAACATTCTATTCAATTCTATTCTGTTCTATTCTATTCTAGCAATGGGTGTTTGGAGAAGCATGATATAGGACAAAATGCACATTAGGAAACATAGGTCTTTATATAGGCCTAAAGCTATTATTTTATTGCAGAAAAGTAAGTGTGGATAAGAGGCACATGACCAACAAGAAAGAGACAAAACTTCTTTTGTAGATGCAAATGAATTTACATCACTCCTCAGAAAGGTGTGTGATGAACCATCAGCTCCTGTGTGATAATGATCCTCTCAAGAATTTAGATAGAACACATTTAATTTAAAGATTAAAAGACTTATGTCTCATTGATTTTTTTCTGCTTGAAGCATTAAATGCATAGGTGTTAACTATTTATGAAGAAGCAAAAGAAATGAGCTCCTAGTATGCTGCAAGCGAAAAGTATGTCTTTTTGAAAAATTTGAAACGAGAAACTGGATAACATGACTTCTTTACCAAGCGGCCATCATTCAGAATGTTTTAATGTTTCTCTGTCAGTTTACGGCAGTTTGCAAGGGGCTGAATGTCGAATGAAGGTGTATTTTCACATTCGTTGTCCCAGCAAACTCAAAGGTCATTGCCTTCCCCCTCAAATCACTTACCGCTTGCAGAATGATTCAGTCCTTTATTCATTGTATGTACAATTCCTGTAAGGTAATTGTGTGTAGCTTATATGTTTGTTTTTATTTATTCATGATGCACAGGGTCATTTTGTGTGTGTGTGTGTGTGTTTTTTTTGTGTGTGTATCTCAAACACGTTTACATTCATTTAGGCTGACAGGGTGAACTTAGTTGTAGTCTGTTACAGTGATTCTCAAAGGGTAAGTCATGACCCAAAAATGGGTTGTAGGCCTGTTCTGATTGGTTCATGGACATCAGGGGGAAAAAAAAAAAGCAATGCTAAATGCAAATAATGAAATGCAACTAACAAAAGCAAAAATAAACAGGCCAATCAATTTTAAAAGGGAGGAGAAAACACTTCCCAAGATCCTACGTAAAATCAAACTCTAAGCAATATGGCGAAATCTATAGGCCCTATTTGGAAGAGGCCAAAAAAATTAGGCAGATGCCAAAATAGACAGATTATGTGACATGCCCTCATCCTTGAAAACCAAGAACAAATCTATGAAAGATTAAAGAAAATACAATCCAGGCTTGGTACATTGATATCCGGCAGATGGAAATGACTTCAATAAATCATATGATTTGTAGAAGGAATAACAGCTTCAATTTGCAACGTTTAATAAATAAATAAAAATGAAATAATGAATACTGACAATTAATGCGATACTATTATAAGTGTTAAGTAGATATATCTTAAGGATATATCCAAGGACTAAGTCCTGGAATAAACCTAACTCGTCATTGTCTAATGAGCTAAGTATATAAATGGAAAAAAAAATAAGTAAAGAGAGTCAAGACGAGGCTTCAAAGTTGGAGATCAGATGCAAAGAGCTGGAGGGTTGAGATTTTAGTCTGAAGACCACAATTTAAGTTAAGGTCTTTATACCTTCTTGAGGCTGTGTAAAGAAAGACTTTCTTTTTTGGTAACAATTGATGCAGTTGTAACTCAAGGTGTCAGGTCATATTTTTATGACCTATTGAAGTGCAAAAGCGTATGTTGCAGAATAATTTGTGCATACGTTTGGCCAAAGCGCTCATAAATGTCATGCTCAGCAAAGTGCACACACAGGTGTCTAAAAAGGCATCCTGTGTGTGCAGACTGTCAATAACAACTATAAAACTTAGCTCTCTCTCTGTAACCAGCTTTGAAACTCATCAGGTCAAAAGGGCAACAAGTTTGCATACTAAGAGTCTAAAATGTATATACTTTGTCGCATGCAGCGCTCCAGTTTCTCACGGGAACGTTGGGCACAGAAAACACCAAACTGATGCAAGTGGCTAGAGACCTCCCTATATTTCACATTTTTGCTTATTGATACTATACAAGCATATTCATGTATCCACATTTATGTACTCAACTATAATCAGAATATAATCATATAGGTGTTCCCCAAATTGAGAATTAAACAATACTCACATCAATCTTATCTTATGTCATTCCTATTAAACTATTCCATCTTGGCCATCAGGAATTCTAGTTACAGGAGGTGCATAAACACCACTCTTTTTCTTAATCATCTTGGCACAGAGATCCATACCGATGCGTGTACCAGAATAGAGCAGAAAGACCAATCCAAAAATGAAGGCGATTGCTGACCCAGTTTGTTTAAAGTGTTCCAGGCAGTATTTTTAATGTTTTACGCACCCAGGAAAAGAAATCAAGGATTTATCACTAGAGGAGTCTTTCATGTGGTGGTCAATGTCATTTCCGAGGGCAATCATATGTTGCAGAACATCAGTCATGTTATCCACATAGTTTGGGACAAATGTACACCACTGTTCCCAAATTACAGCACATACTCCTCCTTCTTTAGCTAGGAGCAAGTCTCTGTTCTGCAGAGCAACTAGTCTAAGGTTTGTAATTTTGTCTGTCATCAAATTAAATCCTTCAATTGCATACTCTGCAAAAAGTTTCTAGTTAAAGGCTAATATTGTCAATCAGATTAGCATTATGGACTGTTCCATACCAAGGGAAAATCCCTTCTAAAGTTTTCACTTGGGTGAAATTCTCAAATGTGGTCTATATAATTCACGTCTAGGTCTAATATTGTTTCAAACTTTAGAAGAATATTTTTCTAGGTTGTGCCCAGTCTTAGAATTAGATGTAATAAATGTGAGGGGTGTATTTACACCACTTATATTGCAACACCCTGACCAGGACTGTGGAAGCCATACAATAGCAGAGCTACCACAGATCCAATATTGATCTTTCAATGTCCCGAATTTAATATCTCTCGGAAAGATAATATAATCTGGATAAGCAGTGATATTTTTATATCCTGTTGGAGTTAATAAGGGGAGATAAGTGACATTTGTTTTAAACCATGAATTTCCAGAAGAGGTCATTGGACCCCAGAGTTGACCATATGTTACACATTTGTCATTACAATGTGAGTAGCCCACCCATCTGGAGAGGTGATCATCAGGTTGACAAATACAAACAGGTGCGGTGAAACTTAGTTTGACATTGAGTGGTAGAGGTGTGGGTCAATAACTTCTTTTACCCTGTCATGGATGGGAGTGTCAAGAGAGTCATATGCATACAAGAAATTACAAATAGGTGAACATACTGTTTTAACATCAACATTAATTTTCAGCAGAGCAAATCGATGGGCTGTATACATTAGCCGTCCGGTGCAAGTTCCTTTTGGCAGCAGAATGACCAGGGCATACACATATCAGGTCAAAAGGGCAACAAAGTATATACATTTTAGACCCTTAGGATATGAAATTGTTGCCCTTTTGACCTGATGAGGTTTCAAAGCATGTTGCAGAGAGAGCAAATTTTTATAGTTGTTATTATTTGCGACAGTCTCTTCAGTTTCTCACGGGAACATTGGGCACAGAAAGCACAAACCATTTACAAGGATAGAGAAGAAGCATGAAGTAATCTTCTAACACACAGAGTGAACATATAAGGCTTAAGTCTGGAAACATGCATGTAAAAACACTAGTCAAGGAATGGCATGGAAGGAATACATGTATTATCAATACAGTGATAATGCATTATAAACTGATTACATGAATGTGAAGTGTATAAATGTGGATACAGGAATATGCTTGTATAGTATCAATAAGCAAAAGTGTAAAATATAGGAAGGTCTCGATTCACTTGCATCAAGGCTACATTAGATATTCATGTCATTATGCAGAGAAAGATCAAAAAACCAAATCAGACTAATGGTTGATCTGGTAGAAATCAAAGCAGACTGGACTCTGATTTGGTGTCTACAAAAAAGGCTGTATTCATTATGCTGTTAGTGTAATAACCAAAGTGGTCTGAAAATAGCCTGAAAGGGTGGAAATGATGATCTTGCAAGAATCCTGTGGAAAATCCAATGCAGATAATAACTTTTAAAACACTTTTATTTGAAGCCTTTCAAATAACAATAACAATATTGTAGATGTGGGCTTGGTTCCCCAAATGTGTTTTGGAGTTATAAGTGCATTGCTGGATTTATTTAAACTGTCACAGGTGTATTTCTGGTACTCTTGTCAATCATGGCTTTATAGATTCTCATGCATAAAAACAAAATCAAAATTTGAGTTTTATGGCATTCAGTCCGTGTTATGTTAGCTTTGTGACCATCTGAAAGCCAGTATACTCCTAAAAGTTGACAAAATGAACTTTGAAAAGCTATACATGTTTTACAATATACAGTCTTTCTCATCCTGTAAAATGGACAGAAATGTTCATGATTTTATTGTTCATATTGTCCACAGGCACATATACACATTTCTGTCCAATTAAACTCTAGAATCTCTAGATTGTCTCAAGAATGAACGTTATGTTCAATGGAACAGCAATCTTCCAATACGTTGGACAAGCTTTAACTGCATACAGTATGTTTGAGGTGTACAGTATATGTTTCTTGCTACTGCATTGCATCAACACCAGGATGATCTTATTAGTATTCTTAGATATTTGTAGGTAATGTCTGCAGATATATTTTTGGACAGATACTAAAACGTACAGTATGAACGTACTGACAGCATCTCAAACATAAAAACGCTTTTTTTGTACGTAGAACTTTAGGGATGAACAAATATTTATGAATCCTCTGATGACTGGTCAGAGCAGAAATTTCAATAACTTTTATGAGGATGCCGCAGCAGGCGAACAAGAATATTTTCAGACACGATCCAGACACAATAGCTGAACAATCATTTATCGAAGTGTGGTCAGAGAAAGACCTTTTTAAAAGGTATTTTTATGTACAAATGACATCCATAATGACTAATTAACCAATTTTCATTTGCATTCTGTGACTGGCTAAATTTAAAACTACACTACATCAGAGTTTTTCATTAGAAATGAAAAACATTTAATTAATAATCAAGTACACCAACAATCCGTCTTCCAAACCATGTATTTGCCTTACCCCGATTTACTATGATAAGCCTATAATAATTATTTATATTTTAGAGCTGTCGAAACGGATTTGGTGGGAAATTGCATACTTCTATCAGTCATCTGTGTGCAATTACGTCATGTCCGTAAATAAAGAAAAGAAGGTCCAGTGGTAGGTGTGGCAGTTAGAAGCTGAGAGCTTGTATCCACAACAAATGAACGATTCTGACCATGGATCATTCAAAAAGGCAACCCTCAGGGAATTGCCCATTTTCAAAATAAAGAAACCTCAAACCGAGAACAATCTGCAAGCAAAAAGGGAAGCAACAGAGCCTGTAATAATAAAACATGAAAAAACATCGGCATTCATAGGTGGCGACAACTCGAAACCGTTAGCCAATCTAATGGGGCATTTTATTATGGATTGTTGTATTGCAGTACTTGATTACATTATTGAGCAAGGATAATGGGGGGAACTTTATGCTGGTAACAATGCCATTCTCTAAACCAAGGGCATAGCCAGGAAATTACTTTCGGGTGGGCCTAAAAAAAATGGATGGGCCCAGTTTTTGCCCAAATATATATATTTTTTTACAAAATTTTCTTTAACAACTGAGAAGCGGCACATTCAAACAGTTCTTTTACACTTTCAGAAATCAGAATTTCTGCATTTATAAACTATTTATAAATATATAATTGAAGTCAAATAATAATATGTAATATTCTGGGTGGGCCTGGGTTTAATTTGGCTGGGTTACGCCCTTGGCTACGTCTTTGGCTACGCCACTGCTCTAAACCAGTTACTACCTTGGAGTATTTGCCTGCTAGCTAAGATATACTGTAATAGTTTCCACCATTTGATATTCTGATATGATTAGCAATCATTATGTCTACGCTACTTACCTGCTAATAAGACATGTGTTTTGGATATCCATCATTTTCATCCTTTCATTATTTATTTATTTATAAAGGGGAGGGGGCGAGTTTTGTTTTGTTCATGACATTTGCTTTGATATGTTCATCTGTATCCATGGTTACATCAATACACCTCAAACCATCCGATTCATCCACGCAAGAGAGCAGAGCCAAAGCCCGATTGACGTAAACACCATAACAGTGTTCCTCCACAAGTTACTTGTAGTTTTATGCTTCAACCGATAGAGTGCCAAACATAGATTAGCTTTAAATTAACATCAAAGTTCAATTAGTATGAAATATAAGTGAAAAATTGTTAATATCAATGCGTGTCCGTGTATGCTCTCACATTTGTTTAGAAAATTCACAATATTTGAACCCCAGAGGATTCATAAATAATTGTACGCCATATGTAAAAGTTTACGTTTTAGATGCTGTCAATAATGTATGCCCACTAGATCCACACTTTACAGATGAATATCTACAGATACTATTGGAATCATGATGTCAATACACAACCGATATAGTCATTTATTTTGTGTGGAATAAGTAAAGCATTTATGCCAAAGGCAAGTCAGTCCTCTCAGTGGCCATCTTGGCAGCTATATTCAGAGGATATACATGAGGCATACAGGTACAGCTCCTGTAGACTTGAATGTGGTTAGACCTTAAACGGTTGGTCAAAATATCATCAAAGAACACATTTAAAATCAGCAGTAAAATCTGACAACAATGGCATCATTAATTGTGCTTCTTTAGCTCAGATCACGGGAAACATGATATTTTTCAGGATTTTCCAGCTAATGCGTATACGCAAGTTAACTGACAGGCAATGGCTGTTTTACCTGTAAGGCGGGACTTCCGTTTGTACAGCCGCCGTATCCACAGTTTTCCTGAGCAACCTCTGGGCGGCACAATGATGATTAATTGCCTGTTTTCTGACTTTGGTCTCGAGACGCCGTGCAAAAACATAAAAACGAGTGATCCAGACGGATAACAACAACCATTTAAATTTTTTTGTTTTGTTGGAAAAATGAATTTCAGGCTGAACTTGTGCTGTTATGGCTGTCAAAACAACTCAAAGTAGTTAATGATATCAACGTGACAAACCTCGGACCATCGCTTCATGTCATCTACACAGTCAGGTGAGGCACTGTCAATAAAAAGCGGTCATCTTGACTCTGTTAAATATCAGCACTAAAGAGCCAGATTTTTTTGGACAATTTTTGCAAATGCAATACATTAAACATTACATTACCCTCTAAGAATATACACCAATGCGAGTGAAAACACTGGAGACGGGAAATTGAAAACATTTGAATCGTTGAACACTTTCATGTTCAGGAAAAAGGTGGATTTGTGTTCCAATTTTTCCCATTTAATTAAATGCAAGTGCTCTGTCTTGGGCTAAATAGTCTAGCAATTCTCTCCAAGAAAAAGCTAACAGTTGTTCAGATGATGTTACAGCAGGTTTCTTAACACCTCCATGCCTCAATGACTGTGAGCCCAACAATCACTGCTAAAGCACAGAACTGTGATGTTGAGTTCAAAATACAACAAATACTGCCAAATATGACCACTGTATTTCAACATCCTTTCATTCAATGTGTGAATTAAGTCTTATTATATTATTTGCTGTTATAAAGAGCACAGGGCATGCAAACAAAACAATCCAGATTGAAAAATAAATGAGTTGAAAGTACTACTTGGAGTTATTTCCACATTTCTTTTTATCCATAAAAGCAAGCTGACTGAAGAGTTATTGGGCCTGGAGTCACAAATGGATAGCTTTTGAAGTGCAAAGGATGTTGAAACATCAGACGCTTATTTATTTATTTATTTATTCAGTGTATTTGGTTGCAGATTGCTGTGTTTTCAGTAGCTCTTTGGCTTATTGTATCATTATTAGGGCAAATAACAGTCAGATTTGGGTAAGGGCCTCTGTGTCATTGTAGTCTAATAAATCTGAACCGCTGCTCTGCAACAGCAATGCCTTTTCTGTCATGAGATCGTATTACTGCTGTGTGTATAGACCTCCCGAAAAAGCTAAAAGAGAAATCTTATTTATTCCTAATTACTGCCTTTCACATAAAACCATTTTAAACAGATGGACAGTATTTACATTGCCACAAAAGTTCTACACACACACACACACACACACACACACACTTAGTTCTCAGGTGTCTGTTTTGGTTTGGAATTATGCTTAAAACATTAACTGTACAAAAGCTATTATATTTTTAAAAATTCATAATTTGAATTGAAAGTGGACAGGATGTGTACAAAATTTGAAGAGAGCCACAATGAAAGATAAATACAAGATAAAACAATATTTTACAAATATGTTTGCATGATGATTGATTAAAGTGTAAAAAATTAAAATTAAAGTGGAGTCAAGTCATATTGAAAATGCTACGATTATTGAGCCGTTTTTATCAGGAGAATAATCAGAGAAAATCTTGCTCTCCATTTAACGTTATTGATGTCGAGCAACAATTAAGATATTAAAGAGATCATTAACAATTTACAGTACGGGTCTATATGTTACCATTAGTTGCTAATGCATCTGATATTGTGAAATGACAATTAACAGTTTTTTTATTATTTATTTTTTACAGTATTTATTAATCTTGGATAATGGTCATTTATAAATATATCGTTGTTTATTGTTAGTTCATAACACATTAACAAATGATAA